>CM069867.1:7542253-7879753 GCA_036172795.1 Pelodytes ibericus | reverse complement strand
GGTTAATACAGTGAAGGAGTTTAAGCATGCATGGGATAGGTATAAGGCTATCCTAGATATAAGATAAGGCCAGGGACTAATGAAAGTATTACTTTACTGAGAGGGTAGTGGATGTATGGAATAGTCTTCCAGTAGAAGTGGTAGAGGTTAATACAGTGAAGGAGTTTAAGCATGTATGGGATAGGTATAAGGCTATCCTAGATATAAGATAAGGACAGGGACTAATGAAAGTATTACATTACTGAGAGGGTAGTGGATGTATGGAATAGTCTTCCAGTAGAAGTGGTAGAGGTTAATACAGTGAAGGAGTTTAAGCATGCATGGGATAGGTATAAGGCTATCCTAGATATAAGATAAGGCCAGGGACTAATGAAAGTATTACATTACTGAGAGGGTAGTGGATGTATGGAATAGTCTTCCAGTAGAAGTGGTAGAGGATAATACAGTGAAGGAGTTTAAGCATGCATGGGACAGGTATAAGGCTATCCTAGATATAAGATAATGCCAGGGACTAATGAAAGTATTACTTTACTGAGAGGGTAGTGGATGTATGGAATAGTCGTCCAGTAGAAGTGGTAGGGGTTAATACAGTGAAGGAGTTTAAGCATGCGTGGGATAGGTATAAGGCTATCCTAGATATAAGATAAGGCCAGGGACTAATGAAAGTATTACATTACTGAGAGGGTAGTGGATGCATGGAATAGTCTTCCAGAAGAAGTGGTAGAGGTTAATACAGTGAAGGAGTTTAAGCATGCATGGGATAGGTATAAGGCTATCCTAGATATAAGATAAGGCCAGGGACTAATGAAAGTATTACTTTACTGAGAGGGTAGTGGATGTATGGAATAGTCTTCCAGTAGAAGTGGTAGAGGTTAATACAGTGAAGGAGTTTAAGCATGCATGGGACAGGTATAAGGCTATCCTAGATATAAGATAATGCCAGGGACTAATGAAAGTATTACTTTACTGAGAGGGTAGTGGATGTATGGAATAGTCGTCCAGTAGAAGTGGTAGGGGTTAATACAGTGAAGGAGTTTAAGCATGCGTGGGATAGGTATAAGGCTATCCTAGATATAAGATAAGGCCAGGGACTAATGAAAGTATTACATTACTGAGAGGGTAGTGGATGCATGGAATAGTCTTCCAGAAGAAGTGGTAGAGGTTAATACAGTGAAGGAGTTTAAGCATGCATGGGATAGGTATAAGGCTATCCTAGATATAAGATAAGGCCAGGGACTAATGAAAGTATTACTTTACTGAGAGGGTAGTGGATGTATGGAATAGTCTTCCAGTAGAAGTGGTAGAGGTTAATAAAGTGAAGGAGTTTAAGCATGCGTGGGATAGATATAAGGCTATCCTAGATATAAGATAAGGACAGGGACTAATGAAAGTATTACATTACTGAGAGGGTAGTGGGTGCATGGAATAGTCTTCCAGTAGAAGTGGTAGAGGTTAATACAGTGAAGGAGTTTAAGCATGCGTGGGATAAGTATAAGGCTATCCTAGATATAATATAAGGCCAGGGACTAATGAAAGTATTACTTTACTGAGAGGGTAGTGGATGCATGGAATAGTCTTCCAGCAGAAGTGGTAGAGGTTAATACAGTGAAGGAGTTTAAGCATGCATGGGATAGGTATAAGGCTATTATAGATATAAGATAAGGTTAGTGAATATTGAAAGTATTACATTACTGAGAGGGTAATGGATGTATGGTATAGTCTTACAGTAGAAGTGGTAGAGGTTAATACAGTGAAGGAGTTTAAGCATGCGTGGGATAGGTATAAGGCTATCCTAGATATAAGATAAGGCCAGGGACTAATGAAAGTATTACTTTACTGAGAGGGTAGTGGGTGCATGGAATAGCCTTCCAGTAGAAGTGGTAGAGGTTAATACAGTGAAGGTGTTTAAGCATGCGTGGGATAGGTGTAAGGCTATCCTAGATATAAGATAAGGCCAGGGACTAATGAAAGTATTACTTTACTGAGAGGGTAGTGGATGCATGGAATAGTCTTACAGTAGAAGTGGTAGAGGTTAATACAGTGAAGGAGTTTAAGCATGCATGGGATAGGTATAAGGCTATCCTAGATATAAGATAAGGCCAGGGACTAATGAAAGTATTACATTACTGAGAGGGTAGTGGATGCATGGAATAGTCTTCCAGTAGAAGTGGTAGAGGTTAATACAGTGAAGGAGTTTAAGCATGCATGGGATAGGTATAAGGCTATCCTAGATATAAGATAAGGCCAGGGACTAATGAAAGTATTACATTACTGAGAGGGTAGTGGATGTATGGAATAGTCTTCCAGCAGAAGTGGTAGAGGTTAATACAGTGAGGGAGTTTAAGCGTGCATGGGACAGGTATAAGGCTATCCTAGATATAAGATAATGCCAGGGACTAATGAAAGTATTACTTTACTGAGAGGGTAGTGGATGTATGGAATAGTCGTCCAGTAGAAGTGGTAGGGGTTAATACAGTGAAGGAGTTTAAGCATGCGTGGGATAGGTATAAGGCTATCCTAGATATAAGATAAGGCCAGGGACTAATGAAAGTATTACTTTACTGAGAGGGTAGTGGATGCATGGAATAGTCTTCCAGTAGAAGTGGTAGAGGTTAATACAGTGAAGGAGTTTAAGCATGCGTGGGATAGGTATAAGGCTATCCTAGATATAAGATAAGGCCAGGGACTAATGAAAGTATTACATTACTGAGAGGGTAGTGGATGTATGGAATAGTCTTCCAGTAGAAGTGGTAGAGGTTAATACAGTGAAGGAGTTTAAGCATGCATGGGATAGGTATAAGGCTATCCTAGATATAAGATAAGGCCAGAGACTAATGAACGTATTACATTACTGAGAGGGTAGTGGATGTATGGAATAGTCTTCCAGTAGAAGTGGTAGAGGTTAATACAGTGAAGGAGTTTAAGCATGCATGGGATAGGTATAAGGCTATCCTAGATATAAGATAAGGTCAGGGACTAATGAAAGTATTACTTTACTGAGAGGGTAGTGGCTGCATGGAATAGTCTTCCAGTAGAAGTGGTAGAGGTTAATACAGTGAAGGAGCTTAAGCATGCGTGGGATAGGAATAAGGCTATCCTAGATATAAGATAAGGCCAGGGACTAATGAAAGTATTACTTTACTGAGAGGGTAGTGGATGTATGGTATAGTCTTCCAGTAGAAGTGGTAGAGGTTAATACAGTGAAGGAGTTTAAGCATGCATGGGATACGTATAAGGCTATCCTAGATATAAGATAAGGTCAGGGACTAATGAAAGTATTACTTTACTGAGAGGGTAGTGGCTGCATGGAATATTCTTCCAGTAGAAGTGGTAGAGGTTAATACAGTGAAGGAGTTTAAGCATGCATGGGATAGGTATAAGGCTATCCTAGATATAAGATAAGGTCAGGGACTAATGAAAGTATTACTTTACTGAGAGGGTAGTGGCTGCATGGAATAGTCTTCCAGTAGAAGTGGTAGAGGTTAATACAGTGAAGGAGTTTAAGCATGCATGGGATAGGTATAAGGCTATCCTAGATATAAGATAAGGTCAGGGACTAATGACAGTATTACTTTACTGAGAGGGTAGTGGGTGTATGGAATAGTCTTCCAGTAGAAGTGGTAGAGGTCAATACAGTGAAGGAGTTTAAGCATGCGTGGGATAGATATAAGGCTATCCTAGATATAAGATAAGGACAGGGACTAATGAAAGTATTACATTACTGAGAGGGTAGTGGGTGCATGGAATAGTCTTCCAGTAGAAGTGGTAGAGGTTAATACAGTGAAGGAGTTTAAGCATGCGTGGGATAAGTATAAGGCTATCCAAGATATAAGATAAGGCCAGGGACTAATGAAAGTATTACTTTACTGAGAGGGTAGTGGATGCATGGAATAGTCTTCCAGCAGAAGTGGTAGAGGTTAATACAGTGAAGGAGTTTAAGCATGCATGGGATAGGTATAAGGCTATCCTAGATATAAGATAAGGCCAGGGACTAATGAAAGTATTACTTTACTGAGAGGATAGCGGATGTATGGAATAGTCTTCCAGTAGAAGTGGTAGAGGTTAATACAGTGAAGGAGTTTAAGCATGCATGGGATACGTATAAGGCTATCCTAGATATAAGATAAGGTCAGGGACTAATGAAAGTATTATGGTACTTTACTGAGAGGGTAGTGGCTGCATGGAATATTCTTCCAGTAGAAGTGGTAGAGGTTAATACTTTGAAGGAGTTTAAGCATGCATGGGATAGGTATAAGGCTATCCTAGATATAAGATAAGGTCAGGGACTAATGAAAGTATTACTTTACTGAGAGGGTAGTGGCTGCATGGAATAGTCTTCCAGTAGAAGTGGTAGAGGTTAATACAGTGAAGGAGTTTAAGCATGCATGGGATAGGTATAAGGCTATCCTAGATATAAGATAAGGTCAGGGACTAATGACAGTATTACTTTACTGAGAGGGTAGTGGGTGTATGGAATAGTCTTCCAGTAGAAGTGGTAGAGGTCAATACAGTGAAGGAGTTTAAGCATGCGTGGTATAGATATAAGGCTATCCTAGATATAAGATAAGGACAGGGACTAATGAAAGTATTACATTACTGAGAGGGTAGTGGGTGCATGGAATAGTCTTCCAGTAGAAGTGGTAGAGGTTAATACAGTGAAGGAGTTTAAGCATGCGTGGGATAAGTATAAGGCTATCCTAGATATAAGATAAGGCCAGGGACTAATGAAAGTATTACTTTACTGAGAGGATAGCGGATGTATGGAATAGTCTTCCAGTAGAAGTGGTAGAGGTTAATACAGTGAAGGAGTTTAAGCATGCATGGGATAGGTATAAGGCTATCCTAGATATAAGATAAGGTCAGGGACTAATGAAAGTATTACTTTAATGAGAGGGTAGTGGCTGCATGGAATATTCTTCCAGTAGAAGTGGTAGAGGTTAATACAGTGAAGGAGTTTAAGCATGCATGGGATAGGTATAAGGCTATCCTAGATATAAGATAAGGTCAGGGACTAATGAACGTATTACTTTACTGAGAGGGTAGTGGCTGCATGGAATAGTCTTCCAGTAGAAGTGGTAGAGGTTAATACAGTGAAGGAGTTTAAGCATGCATGGGATAGGTATAAGGCTATCCTAGATATAAGATAAGGTCAGGGACTAATGACAGTATTACTTTACTGAGAGGGTAGTGGGTGTATGGAATAGTCTTCCAGTAGAAGTGGTAGAGGTCAATACAGTGAAGGAGTTTAAGCATGCGTGGGATAGATATAAGGCTATCCTAGATATAAGATAAGGACAGGGACTAATGAAAGTATTACATTACTGAGAGGGTAGTGGGTGCATGGAATAGTCTTCCAGTAGAAGTGGTAGAGGTTAATACAGTGAAGGAGTTTAAGCATGCGTGGGATAAGTATAAGGCTATCCTAGATATAAGATAAGGCCAGGGACTAATGAAAGTATTACTTTACTGAGAGGATAGCGGATGTATGGAATAGTCTTCCAGTAGAAGTGGTAGAGGTTAATACAGTGAAGGAGTTTAAGCATGCATGGGATAGGTATAAGGCTATCCTAGATATAAGATAAGGTCAGGGACTAATGAAAGTATTACTTTAATGAGAGGGTAGTGGCTGCATGGAATATTCTTCCAGTAGAAGTGGTAGAGGTTAATACAGTGAAGGAGTTTAAGCATGCATGGGATAGGTATAAGGCTATCCTAGATATAAGATAAGGTCAGGGACTAATGAAAGTATTACTTTACTGAGAGGGTAGTGGCTGCATGGAATAGTCTTCCAGTAGAAGTGGTAGAGGTTAATACAGTGAAGGAGTTTAAGCATGCATGGGATAGGTATAAGGCTATCCTATATATAAGATAAGGCCAGGGACTAATGAAAGTATTACTTTACTGAGAGGATAGCGGATGTATGGAATAGTCTTCCAGTAGAAGTGGTAGAGGTTAATACAGTGAAGGAGTTTAAGCATGCGTGGGATGGGTATAAGGCTATCCTAGATATAAGATAAGGCCAGGGACTAATGACAGTATTACTTTACTGAGAGGGTAGTGGGTGTATGGAATAGTCTTCCAGTAGAAGTGGTAGAGGTCAATACAGTGAAGGAGTTTAAGCATGCGTGGGATAGATATAAGGCTATCCTAGATATAAGATAAGGACAGGGACTAATGAAAGTATTACTTTACTGAGAGGGTAGTGGATGCATGGAATAGTCTTCCAGCAGAAGTGGTAGAGGTTAATACAGTGAAGGAGTTTAAGCATGCATGGGATAGGTATAAGGCTATTATAGATATAAGATAAGGCCAGGGACTAATGAAAGTATTACTATACTGAGAGGGTAGTGGATGTATGGAATAGTCTTCCAGTAGAAGTGGTAGAGGTTAATAAAGTGAAGGAGTTTAAGCATGCATGGGATAGGTTTATGGCTATCCTAGATATAAGATAAGGCCAGGGACTAATGAAAGTATTACATTACTGAGAGGGTAGTGGATGCATGGAATAGTCTTCCAGTAGAAGTGGCAGAGGTTAATACAGTGAAGGAGTTTAAGCATGCATGGGATAGGTATAAGGCTATCCTAGATATAAGATAAGGCCAGGGACTAATGAAAGTATTACTTTACTGAGAGGATAGCGGATGTATGGAATAGTCTTCCAGTAGAAGTGGTAGAGGTTAATACAGTGAAGGAGTTTAAGCATGCATGGGATAGGTATAAGGCTATCCTAGATATAAGATAAGGTCAGGGACTAATGAAAGTATTACTTTAATGAGAGGGTAGTGGCTGCATGGAATATTCTTCCAGTAGAAGTGGTAGAGGTTAATACAGTGAAGGAGTTTAAGCATGCATGGGATAGGTATAAGGCTATCCTAGATATAAGATAAGGTCAGGGACTAATGAACGTATTACTTTACTGAGAGGGTAGTGGCTGCATGGAATAGTCTTCCAGTAGAAGTGGTAGAGGTTAATACAGTGAAGGAGTTTAAGCATGCATGGGATAGGTATAAGGCTATCCTAGATATAAGATAAGGTCAGGGACTAATGACAGTATTACTTTACTGAGAGGGTAGTGGGTGTATGGAATAGTCTTCCAGTAGAAGTGGTAGAGGTCAATACAGTGAAGGAGTTTAAGCATGCGTGGGATAGATATAAGGCTATCCTAGATATAAGATAAGGACAGGGACTAATGAAAGTATTACATTACTGAGAGGGTAGTGGGTGCATGGAATAGTCTTCCAGTAGAAGTGGTAGAGGTTAATACAGTGAAGGAGTTTAAGCATGCGTGGGATAAGTATAAGGCTATCCTAGATATAAGATAAGGCCAGGGACTAATGGAAGTATTACTTTACTGAGAGGGTAGTGGATGCATGGAATAGTCTTCCAGTAGAAGTGGTAGAGGTTAATACAGTGAAGGAGTTTAAGCATGCATGGGATACGTATAAGGCTATCCTAGATATAAGATAAGGTCAGGGACTAATGAAAGTATTACTATACTGAGAGGGTAGTGGCTGCATGGAATATTCTTCCAGTAGAAGTGGTAGAGGTTAATACAGTGAAGGAGTTTAAGCATGCATGGGATAGGTATAAGGCTATCCTAGATATAAGATAAGGTCAGGGACTAATGAAAGTATTACTTTACTGAGAGGGTAGTGGCTGCATGGAATAGTCTTCCAGTAGAAGTGGTAGAGGTTAATACAGTGAAGGAGTTTAAGCATGCATGGGATAGGTATAAGGCTATCCTATATATAAGATAAGGCCAGGGACTAATGAAAGTATTACTTTACTGAGAGGATAGCGGATGTATGGAATAGTCTTCCAGTAGAAGTGGTAGAGGTTAATACAGTGAAGGAGTTTAAGCATGCGTGGGATGGGTATAAGGCTATCCTAGATATAAGATAAGGCCAGGGACTAATGACAGTATTACTTTACTGAGAGGGTAGTGGGTGTATGGAATAGTCTTCCAGTAGAAGTGGTAGAGGTCAATACAGTGAAGGAGTTTAAGCATGCGTGGGAAAGATATAAGGCTATCCTAGATATAAGATAAGGACAGGGACTAATGAAAGTATTACTTTACTGAGAGGGTAGTGGATGCATGGAATAGTCTTCCAGCAGAAGTGGTAGAGGTTAATACAGTGAAGGAGTTTAAGCATGCATGGGATAGGTATAAGGCTATTATAGATATAAGATAAGGCCAGGGACTAATGAAAGTATTACTATACTGAGAGGGTAGTGGATGTATGGAATAGTCTTCCAGTAGAAGTGGTAGAGGTTAATAAAGTGAAGGAGTTTAAGCATGCATGGGATAGGTTTATGGCTATCCTAGATATAAGATAAGGCCAGGGACTAATGAAAGTATTACATTACTGAGAGGGTAGTGGATGCATGGAATAGTCTTCCAGTAGAAGTGGCAGAGGTTAATACAGTGAAGGAGTTTAAGCATGCATGGGATAGGTATAAGGCTATCCTAGATATAAGATAAGGCCAGGGACTAATGAAAGTATTACTTTACTGAGAGGGTAGAGGATGTATGGAAGAGTCTTCCAGTAGAAGTGGTAGAGGTTAATACAGTGAAGGAGTTTAAGCATGCATGGGATAGGTATAAGGCTATCCTAGATATAAGATAAGGCCAGGGACTAATTAAAGTATTACATTACTGAGAGGGTAGTGGATGCATGGAATAGTCTTCCAGTAGAAGTGGTAGAGGTTAATACAGTGAAGGAGTTTAAGCATACATGGGATAGGTATAAGGCTATCCTAGATATAAGATAAGGCCAGGGACTAATGAAAGTATTACTTTACTGAGAGGGTAGTGGATGTATGGAATATTCTTCCAGTAGAAGTGGTAGAGGTTAATACAGTGAAGGAGTTTAAGCATGTGTGGGATAGGTATAAGGCTATCCTAGATATAAGATAAGGCCAGGGAATAATGAAAGTATTACATTACTGAGAGGGTAGTGGATGTATGGAATAGCCTTCCAGTAGAAGTGGTAGAGGTTAATACAGTGAAGGAGTTTAAGCATGCATGGGATAGGTATAAGGCTATCCTAGATATAAGATAAGGCCAGGGACTAATGAAAGTATTACTTTACTGAGAGGGTAGTGGGTGCATGGAATAGCCTTCCAGTAGAAGTGGTAGAGGTTAATACAGTGAAGGAGTTTAAGCATGCGTGGGATAGGTATAAGGCTATCCTAGATATAAGATAAGGTTAGTGACTAATGAAAGTATTACATTACTGAGAGGGTAATGGATGTATGGTATAGTCTTCCAGTAGAAGTGGTAAAGGTTAATACAGTGAAGGAGTTTAAGCATGCGTGGGATAGGTATAAGGCTATCCTAGATATAAGATAAGGCCAGGGACTAATGAAAGTATTACTTTACTGAGAGGGTAGTGGATGCATGGAATAGTCTTCCAGTAGAAGTGGTAGAGGTTAATACAGTGAAGGAGTTTAAGCATACATGGGATAGGTATAAGGCTATCCTAGATATAAGATAAGGCCAGGGACTAATGAAAGTATTACTTTACTGAGAGGGTAGTGGATGTATGGAATATTCTTCCAGTAGAAGTGGTAGAGGTTAATACAGTGAAGGAGTTTAAGCATGTGTGGGATAGGTATAAGGCTATCCTAGATATAAGATAAGGCCAGGGAATAATGAAAGTATTACATTACTGAGAGGGTAGTGGGTGCATGGAATAGCCTTCCAGTAGAAGTGGTAGAGGTTAATACAGTGAAGGAGTTTAAGCATGCGTGGGATAGGTATAAGGCAATCCTAGATATAAGATAAGGTTAGTGACTAATGAAAGTATTACATTACTGAGAGGGTAATGGATGTATGGTATAGTCTTCCAGTAGAAGTGGTAGAGGTTAATACAGTGAAGGAGTTTAAGCATGCGTGGGATAGGTATAAGGCTATCCTAGATATAAGATAAGGCCAGGGACTAATGAAAGTATTACTTTACTGAGAGTGTAGTGGGTGCATGGAATAGCCTTCCAGTAGAAGTGGTAGAGGTTAATACAGTGAAGGAGTTTAAGCATGCGTGGGATAGGTATAAGGCTATCCTAGATATAAGATAAGGCCAGGGACTAATGAAAGTATTACTTTACTGAGAGGGTAGTGGATGTATGGAATATTCTTCCAGTAGAAGTGGTAGAGGTTAATACAGTGAAGGAGTTTAAGCATGTGGGATAGGTATAAGGCTATCCTAGATATAAGATAAGGCCAGGGACTAATGAAAGTATTACATTACTGAGAGGGTAGTGGATGCATGGAATAGTCTTCCAGTAGAAGTGGTAGAGGTTAATACAGTGAAGGAGTTTAAGCATGCATGGGATAGGTATAAGGCTATCCTAGATATAAGATAAGGCCAGGGACTAATGAAAGTATTACATTACTGAGAGGGTAGTGGATGCATGGAATAGTCTTCCAGTAGAAGTGGTAGAGGTTAATACAGTGAAGGAGTTTAAGCATGCATGGGATAGGTGTAAGGCTATCCTAGATATAAGATAAGGCCAGGGACTAATGAAAGTATTACTTTACTGAGAGGGTAGTGGGTGCATGGAATAGCCTTCCAGTAGAAGTGGTAGAGGTTAATACAGTGAAGGTGTTTAAGCATGCGTGGGATGGGTGTAAGGCTATCATAGATATAAGATAAGGCCAGGGACTAATGAAAGTATTACTTTACTGAGAGGGTAGTGGATGCATGGAATAGTCTTCCAGTAGAAGTGGTAGAGGTTAATACAGTGAAGGAGTTTAAGCATGCATGGGATAGGTATAAGGCTATCCTAGATATAAGATAAGGCCAGGGACTAATGAAAGTATTACATTACTGAGAGGGTAGTGGATGCATGGAATAGTCTTCCAGTAGAAGTGGTAGAGGTTAATACAGTGAAGGAGTTTAAGCATGCATGCAATAGGTATAAGGCTATCCTAGATTTAAGATATGGCCAGGGACTAATGAAAGTATTACTTTACTGAGAGGGTAGTGGATGCATGGAATAGTCTTCCAGTAGAAGTGGTAGAGGTTAATACAGTGAAGGAGTTTAAGCATGCGTGGGATAGGTATAAGGCTATCCTAGATATAAGATAAGGCCAGGGACTAATGAAAGTATTACATTACTGAGAGGGTAGTGGATGTATGGAATAGTCTTCCAGTAGAAGTGGTAGAGGTTAATACAGTGAAGGAGTTTAAGCATGCATGGGATAGGTATAAGGCTATCCTAGATATAAGATAAGGCCAGAGACTAATGAACGTATTACATTACTGAGAGGGTAGTGGATGTATGGAATAGTCTTCCAGTAGAAGTGGTAGAGGTTAATACAGTGAAGGAGTTTAAGCATGCATGGGATAGGTATAAGGCTATCCTAGATATAAGATAAGGTCGGGGACTAATGAAAGTATTACTTTACTGAGAGGGTAGTGGCTGCATGGAATAGTCTTCCAGTAGAAGTGCTAGAGGTTAATACAGTGAAGGAGCTTAAGCATGCGTGGGATAGGTATAAGACTATCATAGATATAAGATAAGGCAAGGGACTAATGAAAGTATTACTTTACTGAGAGGGTAGTGGATGTATGGTATAGTCTTCCAGTAGAAGTGGTAGAGGTTAATACAGTGAAGGAGTTTAAGCCTGCGTGGGATAGGTATAAGGCTATCCTAGATATAAGATAAGGCCAGGGACTAATGAAAGTATTACTTTACTGAGAGGGTAGTGGATGTATGGTATAGTCTTCCAGTAGAAGTGGTAGAGGTTAATACAGTGAAGGAGTTTAAGCATGCATGGGATACGTATAAGGCTATCTTAGATATAAGATAAGGTCAGGGACTAATGAAAGTATTACTTTACTGAGAGGGTAGTGGCTGCATGGAATATTCTTCCAGTAGAAGTGGTAGAGGTTAATACAGTGAAGGAGTTTAAGCATGCATGGGATAGGTATAAGGCTATCCTAGATATAAGATAAGGTCAGGGACTAATGAAAGTATTACTTTACTGAGAGGGTAGTGGCTGCATGGAATAGTCTTCCAGTAGAAGTGGTAGAGGTTAATACAGTGAAGGAGTTTAAGCATGCATGGGATAGGTATAAGGCTATCCTAGATATAAGATAAGGTCAGGGACTAATGACAGTATTACTTTACTGAGAGGGTAGTGGGTGTATGGAATAGTCTTCCAGTAGAAGTGGTAGAGGTCAATACAGTGAAGGAGTTTAAGCATGCGTGGGATAGATATAAGGCTATCCTAGATATAAGATAAGGACAGGGACTAATGAAAGTATTACATTACTGAGAGGGTAGTGGGTGCATGGAATAGTCTACCAGTAGAAGTGGTAGAGGTTAATACAGTGAAGGAGTTTAAGCATGCGTGGGATAAGTATAAGGCTATCCTAGATATAAGATAAGGCCAGGGACTAATGAATGTATTACTTTACTGAGAGGGTAGTGGATGCATGGAATAGTCTTCCAGCAGAAGTGGTAGAGGTTAATACAGTGAAGGAGTTTAAGCATGCATGGGATAGGTATAAGGCTATCCTAGATATAAGATAAGGCCAGGGACTAATGAAAGTATTACTTTACTGAGAGGATAGCGGATGTATGGAATAGTCTTCCAGTAGAAGTGGTAGAGGTTAATACAGTGAAGGAGTTTAAGCATGCGTGGGATGGGTATAAGGCTATCCTAGATATAAGATAAGGCCAGGGACTAATGAAAGTATTACTTTACTGAGAGGGTAGAGGATGTATGGAATAGTCTTCCAGTAGAAGTGGTAGAGGTTAATACAGTGAAGGAGTTTAAGCATGCATGGGATAGGTATAAGGCTATCCTAGATATAAGATAAGGCCAGGGACTAATTAAAGTATTACATTACTGAGAGGGTAGTGGATGCATGGAATAGTCTTCCAGTAGAAGTGGTAGAGGTTAATACAGTGAAGGAGTTTAAGCATACATGGGATAGGTATAAGGCTATCCTAGATATAAGATAAGGCCAGGGACTAATGAAAGTATTACTTTACTGAGAGGGTAGTGGATGTATGGAATATTCTTCCAGTAGAAGTGGTAGAGGTTAATACAGTGAAGGAGTTTAAGCATGTGTGGGATAGGTATAAGGCTATCCTAGATATAAGATAAGGCCAGGGAATAATGAAAGTATTACATTACTGAGAGGGTAGTGGATGTATGGAATAGCCTTCCAGTAGAAGTGGTAGAGGTTAATACAGTGAAGGAGTTTAAGCATGCATGGGATAGGTATAAGGCTATCCTAGATATAAGATAAGGCCAGGGACTAATGCAAGTATTACTTTACTGAGAGGGTAGTGGGTGCATGGAATAGCCTTCCAGTAGAAGTGGTAGAGGTTAATACAGTGAAGGAGTTTAAGCATGCGTGGGATAGGTATAAGGCTATCCTAGATATAAGATAAGGTTAGTGACTAATGAAAGTATTACATTACTGAGAGGGTAATGGATGTATGGTATAGTCTTCCAGTAGAAGTGGTAAAGGTTAATACAGTGAAGGAGTTTAAGCATGCGTGGGATAGGTATAAGGCTATCCTAGATATAAGATAAGGCCAGGGACTAATGAAAGTATTACTTTACTGAGAGGGTAGTGGATGCATGGAATAGTCTTCCAGTAGAAGTGGTAGAGGTTAATACAGTGAAGGAGTTTAAGCATGCGTGGGATAAGTATAATGCTATCCTAGATACAAGATAAGGCCAGGGACTAATGAAAGTATTACTTTACTGAGAGGGTAGTGGATGCATGGAATAGTCTTCCAGTAGAAGTGGTAGAGGTTAATACGGTGAAGGAGTTTAAGCATGCACGGGATAGGTATAAGGCTATTCTAGATATAAGATAAGGCCAGTGACTAATGAAAGTATTACATTACTGAGAGGGTAGTGGATGTATGGAATAGTCTTCCAGTAGAAGTGGTAGAGGTCAATACAGTGAAGGAGTTTAAGCATGCATGGGATAGGTATAAGGCTATCCTAGATATAAGATAAGGCCAGGGACTAAAGATAGTATTACTTTACTGAGAGGGTAGTGGATGCATGGAATAGTCTTCCAGTAGAAGTGGTAGAGGTTAATACAGTGATGGAGTGTAAGCATGCATGGGATAGATATAAGGCTATCCTAGATATAAGATAAGGTCAGGGACTAATGAAAGTATTACTTTACTGAGAGGGTAGTGGATGTATGGAATAGTCTTCCAGTAGAAGTGGTAGAGGTTAATACAGTGAAGAAGTTTAAGCATGCATGGGATAGGTATAAGGCAATCCTAGATATAAGATAAGGTCAGAGACTAATGAAAGTATTACTTTACTGAGAGGGTAGTGGATGTATGGAATAGTCTTCCAGTAGAAGTGGTAGAGGTTAATACAGTGAAGGAGTTTAAGCATGCGTGGGATAGGTATAAGGCTATCCTACATATAAGATAAGGTCAGGGACTAATGAAAGTATTACATTACTGAGAGGGTAGTGGGTGCATGGAATAGACTTCCAGCGGAAGTGGTAGAGGTAAACACAGTCAAGAAGTTTAAGCATGCATAGGACAAGGCTATCCTCGATATAAGGTTGACTAATAAAAGTATTTAGAAAATTGGTCAGAATAGATGGGCCCAATGGTTCTTATCTGGTTCTAACCATTAGATAAGGCCATTAATATAGTATATTTACATATTTAAGTTTTAATTTCTCTTGACACTGTTGCTATACGTCCAAAATATCAATTAACACAAGGCCCCAAATTCAGCCTAACTCAATTTAATAAATACTTGGTGTAAACATAACCGAAGGCCTATATTAAAACAGCATTTAGAGAAACTCAGTTTATTTAATGGGATAAGAAATGATTATCTTTAATAAAACAAAGACCCTAAACAGCTTTAAAATAGGATCATTGGTGAGCACAACATGAAGCAAGTGCAACATGTTGTAAAACACACATAAAAATATACAATAAATCAAGCTATGTCAATAGACCCCCGAAAAAAAAGGCATACGTAGGGGGAGGCAATGATTTTATTAAATGTTGGGGCAGCCTGCTGCACTGGTATGTACATTGATCAGTGTCAGTAACATGGACATACACACCAGCAAATGCGAGAGACAGTCAGCAGCAATGCAAGTCTGCGCATACCAAACATAACACTGTATCAAGGACAGTTATTTGAAGTCGCTATGTAAGGTTATGTACCAATACAGCCCCCTGTTAGTACAGCTGCCTGAAGGGTATGTGCGAATATGCCGTCTTCCTGGGGTCACTGGTTTACCGTAAGACCAGACACCCGGATAACTAATCACACCCAAAAGAAGAAAAATCAGTAGTCGTCATGTGCGCTTCAGAATACTTTGTACATGGAAAACTCACAGGAAGGAGGGCTTTGTACAGACCAATGCTATAAATATCTATTGTCGCAGGAGATTTATAAGTAGGCAGTTTAAAAACAAATATCTCAAACAGAATCAAGCAGAAATGGCTGATTATACCGAGAGGCATTTTTATTTAGTTTTTTTGCCTCGATGAATGATTATGATATAACCCCTAAAAAATCTGTTTGAACACATGACAACTAGGCGTTACGTCCGGGGGATTGGGTGTAAGGGAAATACATGGAAATAATCTGTTGGGAGAACTAAATGTTCGATTTAACCCCTTCCCGACCTTATGACGAGTTAACTCGTCGTGCAGTCTAGCCGGCGGTGCGCTCCGTGGGCAGCGCCAGCCAGTCTGCAACGGGTCCAGGACTAAACCTCGCACCCCGAGGCAAAGCTCCTGGACCCGATTGGTGGATTTCCGGGCATGTGATCGCGGTGATCGAGTGATCACCGCGATAACATGCAAATTAGATGGCAAAGTCAGTGTGTTCACACACTGCCTCTAATTCACTCTCTGTGCTTCACGTTCTTATAGTGACAGAGAGAGACCTGTAAGTAAAAATAAATTAATTAAATACACAGAGGTTAAAAAATAAAAAAAAAATAAAAAAAAATTAACCCTTCCATTGCTGATCACAGTTTTTAACTGTGATCAGTTTCCTTCCACTTTATGGCCCTCATTTAGTTTTTTTTTTAACAGATTTTTTTATTTTTACAATTTAAAGTTTTTTTTAATAAATAAAGGTAATTTTAATATATTTATTTAATAAAATGTAACCCCTGCATGCCTGTTGCATGATTTTTACTGATCTGACATCGCACTCTTCAGAGTTTTTTTCTGTCTTTTTTGTTATGGGGGGTTTGGGAACCAATATTTTTCTTTTTTATTAGTTAGTTAATTAGAGGGGATAAGTGGGTTAGTGTTGCACTAGTTATGTAGCTTATTATTGGGAAAATAATGGGGAAAAACTTTTTTTTCCTCAAAGATTTCCTCTTTTATATGTATTTTTTTAATACTAAAATGTAAATCATTTTTATGTATAGGGTATCAAAAGAAAGCTCTAACTGTCCTTTAAAAAACAACATATAACTTGTATGGGTACGTTAAATGAGAGAGAGGAAAATTATGTTTCAAAAAACGCGTATTAAAAATTGAAAAACGCTCTGGTCCTTGGCCCAGGAAAATCCCTGGTCCTTAAAGGATTAATAATGCGGATTTTAAAATCTTTGTTTTGAATATTTAAAAAACAAACAAAAAACATGAATTCCCTGCCCACAGAAAGCCCTTATATGGGGGGAAGGGGGGGGAGTAAATACATGATGGGGTTATCCATCAGATCCTTTTAGCATTAAAAATAATAATTTAATAGGAATTGGAATCAACGGTCGGATTTTGAATATCCGTATGGTCTAGTAGGCTGGGAGCCTGGAGGAAGTAACTGTCGCCACATTGTTCCGTTAAATGTTGTCTGGAAACATGTGGATCTCCGTTTTTTTTTTTAGGGAACTGGAAAATTAAAGTACACAACGTCAGCATTTTTCTGTCAATTTTTAATTGCTTTCTAAACCGAAAGGATCCCGAATTACACTGCAAAGAAAATTGCCTCTACATTGCCCAAAGACGTCTACGGCATGATGGAGACTCATTTCGGGACGAATTTGGCTATTATGGAAATAGCTGAATTCTTCCAAAAATGAAGAAAAAATAAATAAAGAAAATGTCTCTATGGGGCACCTAAAAAATGACATGGGGGCTAGGGCAGGTAGCCCTGACTCCCCTATTAAAAATGGGGTTAGGAGCTGCCCCTATCCCACCCCATTACATGCTATCAGATATGGGTAAGGGAGTTGGGTTAGTGCTCCCAGCGCCATAAAAAATACATTAGAGGGCCTTGGCCTTGTTACAGGTGAATCGTACCTCACTATCATCGGGGCAGCCCCAGACTGGTAGGGGGTGTGTCAATATTTATTTGGGGGTCTGGCATCATCGAGCAGCCCCATAACCCAGATCAAGTGCGTTCAGTGAAAGCTAGATCAAAAGCATCTACATACATGTCTTCTCTGAAAAAAGATTTGGGTTTGCTGAAGACCTCATAGGAGGTAGAGGAAGAGACATGCATGGGAAGGGAGAGGACGGAGAGACAGAAATGTCAAGGGAGAGAAGAGAGAGACAGGAATGGGAAGGGGGAGGATAGAGAGATATGCATGGGAGAGGAGAGAGACAGACACAAATGGGAAGGAAGAGAGACGGACAGATATGGGAAGGGAGAGGAGAGAGATGGATATGAGAAGGGAGAGAAGAGAGACATGCGGACAAGGGAAGGGAGAGAAGAGAGAGATGCAGACATGGGAAGGGAGAGGAGAGAGACATGCGGACATGGGAAGGGAGAGGAGAGAGAGATGTGGACATGAGAAGGGAGAGAAGAGAGACATGCGGACATGGGAAGGGAGAGGAGAGAGAGATGCAGACATGGGAAGGGAGAGGAGAGAGACATGCGGACATGGGAAGGGAGAGGAGAGAGACATGCGGACATGGGAAGGGAGAGGAGAGAGAGATGCAGACATGAGAAGGGAGAGGAGAGAGACATGCGGACATGGGAAGGGAGAGGAGAGAGACATGCGGACATGGGAAGGGAGAGGAGAGAGACATGCGGACATGGGAAGGGAGAGGAGAGAGACATGCGGACAAGGGAAGGGAGAGAAGAGAGAGATGCAGACATGGGAAGGGAGAGGAGAGAGACATGCGGACATGGGAAGGGAGAGGAGAGAGAGATGTGGACATGAGAAGGGAGAGAAGAGAGACATGCGGACAAGGGAAGGGAGAGAAGAGAGAGATGCAGACATGGGAAGGGAGAGGAGAGAGACATGCGGACATGGGAAGGGAGAGGAGAGAGACATGCGGACATGGGAAGGGAGAGGAGAGAGACGAGAGAGACATGCGGACATGGGAAGGGAGAGGAGAGTGACAGAAGGAAATGGGGGGAGTGGAAGAGACAGATGGATATATGCAGAGACCCTCCCGAGATCAGACTCTGGATCCGCCGCTGCCTCTGTCTAGCCTGAGGGGTGATCTGCCAGTCGGGCCACAGAATGGCACCTTCCGGTTTGGCCTCAAAGAATCAGGGCGCTGTCTCAATCTCAGCCCAGTCACACTCATAGCCCAAAGGTAAATGTAACAGACAACAGAGCTGGAATAAATTAAGCAACCAAATTAAAACCTTCACCCACACTTGATTCTGTCATTCTGAATAATTATTTCGGCATTGAGAGAAAATAATGTGGATTGGTTTACAAAAGAAATTACCCTTATTCTTAAATACAATTTACAAAATTGCCCTGATGTTCCAAAGCACAAAGGAGTATGGGAAATGGATGTAAACAATAAAAGAGAATGCACGCTTTGACAGCAGTCTGTCTAATAGTAATTTAATTTTCCACCGTTTCCGTTGTTTTGAGGCACACATAACTTTTACATGCCAATGCACAATGTAGAATTCTTATGTATTCGAAGAGAAATCAATTAATCAAGGTTATCCCTACAGGATCCAATTCCAAGCCCCCCTTAAGAGCAGCCAGTCTGTGCTTCCCCCACAGGAACGAACATCGTCTTCCAAGGCTACCTGACACTGCTCTCACTTCCCAGGAGCAGTCATGTGACCTCCCGCCGCTCTGACATGCACGTCACCAGCAAGAATATATGGCGGCACATGCTTTGGGGACAAGCTGGTGTAGTTGGGACAAAATGGCGCTGTGGCAAGTGCAATGGTTACAATCTGGTGCTTTGGCAAGTTATATGAATGTGAATGGACAAAATTATATTCAGACACTTTTTTTTTTTAATTAAGTTCCAAAGTTTGGAGGGAATTATCTTATAATCAGTGTTGGCTCGTGAGGAAATACGATAATCTATTACCCGTACATTCTTAAGGGGGGCAGGTAAAAGTTATACGTGTCCAGAAAAAAATGGCTATACCATTGGCTCAAAATAAACTTTCAGATGCTTGCTTTGGAAGGCTCCTGTACAATATATGTATGCACACATTGCAAATATAGTTATCATTTGGGAGACTTTGCTATATTGTTGTTTTGAAACGCTTTCAAATCTTGTTTTTTTGGCTTCCCAGACTGACCAAAATGCTGAGAGCTGAGCGGGAGTCAGTAGCAGTTGCTAAACTATAGACATTTAGAAGACTGACATTTTTAATGAATGCATACATTGTTATAATGTATTTAACATGAATAAGCATGAAAAAAGGCTAGGTCGTTTTCAAGCCAGAGTGGAATCGTCCATATACAGTATATTACACATTTTCTATTTATTATGTTGTGTCACCTAATAGTCTGTTAAGAAATTGTGTTTGTGCATCATAGACAATCCCTCTTCCCGAAGAAGGCCGTGATAAATCACTTTTCTTTTACAGAGTAGCAATCGAGCAGGTGTTATTGGCGTCCGTCTTTATTGTACTTAAGTTCATTTTAAGTTCAGTCTTTTATACAAGTGGTTACTGGAATCGGCCTGTGATATCTGGTAAGGGTAAGTATCAAATATATTCGCTGTAGCTCGGGACTAAGCCATACAAAGAGTGTTACGAAGTTACAAATGGGGTGCAAGTGAACACGAGTCACTACAAATGAATGGACATGTACTATCTCAACAGACGCCGCTTACAGGTCTGTCAGACTTGCATGAATGAGGCCTACGTGTTCCCCCCCCCCCCCCCCCCTCTAGTTTCATTTGTAGCAAAATCATCTGAACGGCGACACTATGTAACCGCTTTATGTTCCACTCGAAAGAGTTGTTTTCTAAGCTCAAAACCAAGATTTTTTTTTGTTCCTTACATCATTTAGAGGTCATTCTAGACAACCAGTTATGCAAGAGCATCTGCTTTTATTCCAAGAAAATCTTAATTGTTACTAGGAGGGGGTGGGAGGGGGGGGGGGAATAAAATGAAGAGAGTTGTGTTGTATGTTGTGTAGTTCACTTAATGGGCATTTCTAACTAATTCCAGAACCAGAATACATGGTGGGAAGGGTGCGGTTGTCGTCTATTAGGACATTAACCTAAAGAAGAGCTTTTTATAAGAAAAAAAAAAGAAAATTCAGTGCCTGGCAGATGAATGAGATACCTCCTCCTCTGGGCTTTAGTAATTAAAGACAACTCTTTGACATTAATTAGAAATGTTAAGAAGAGGTTGAAAGGTCAGGGAAATTAGGATCCCCTAATTATAGTTGCTTCCCTGCGACTCGAGTATCTCATTTAATGGACTGGTTTCTACAAGGATTTCGAATGTCGAGAAAACAATGTGCCTTTTTATCTCTTTTAGTGCAAGATGCCCAAATACAGGGATTAGATGTTTGTAAACATCAACTAGATTCTCATGAAAAGTCTGTGAGAACTCGTTCAGATCTATCCTGACCATCTACCATACCCTTCAAAAAAAAAAAAACCAAAAAACGAGAGGTTCGATTGGTAAAATCGGGATCAGATATTCTTTACTCGTGGTCACTAAGAAATAATGCTTTGTACTCACGTCACTGGACTTCCGTTGTCGTTAGGTTTTTTCAGACCACCGGGGAAGAACACTATAACTATTTCTGGTCGTCAGTATTAAAAACATTTGACAAAAAAAAAGGTTTTCCACACTGGGATTTCTTGGCTACATCAGCTGGTTCAAAGGAACACTTTGAAAATGACCTTTTATCATAGTCATAGTCGGCAAAAAAATTAAGTTAGGTTTAATTAAAAGATTACAATGAGTACTTTTAATTAGAGGCGTTTAAATGAAAAAAGACAAATAAAGAACTTTATTAAGGCCTCTTTGCTCTGTATTGCTCTATTGGGGGCAGACATTTTATTTAGAATCTTGGCTCAGGTAGGTCAGATCTTTCCTCATTTGACCCAAGATGTCTGCCCCCTATATGGATCAAAGAGGACAATAACATACATTATTTGTATTCTTTTGTTAAAGTATTGCAATTTAAAAAAAGGCCTACACTTCAAGCAATTTTTCAATTAAACTTAATTTTTGCAGTTAGTTCTTTAAAGGGACTGTCTGCTTCCAAAAATGTAATGTATATTAATGTGCTTTCAAGGTACTTTAAAATGAATGTTTGGGTTTCTTTTTATACTTTTAATACTTACAGCTAGATGGTCCCTTTAACACTTAGAATTGGGTTGATGGCAGGGAAGAAATAAAACTTATGATGTGTTCATTCTATAGGCCAGCGTGCAAAAGATATAGATGTGTCCAGAAAGAAAATGGCCTATCATGCCTAGGTTTGCATGGAATACGAAGTAGGAGGAGTTAAGGTAAGATAAAAATAATATCACCAAACAAGCCGTTGTTAAATTTAACAACGACTTGTTTGGTGATTTTATTTATATCCAGCACTTTTTGTTCACATTTTTGAACACTAGCATTCACTTATATTTTGGCGCATATTCGTTTATGTCACTGTACACAGAGAGTGGTTGTTGCATATTTGTGAAAGTTGTTCATATTACTTTTGTGACACTTTGTGTACACTGTGCACAATTTTTATACTTATTTATATTTATTTATTTTTAACTGACTGCTTTTGTCACATTGCACTGTGCGCTAGAGGATTTTCTTGTTTTTCTCTAATTTTAACACTCCTTGTGTTTGTGTTTTTCCTGCTTGGCAGCAGGTGCGATTTGTGACATTTGGGGTGGATATTCGTTACTGGATTGCTCATCTATACACCCTTTTCTTCTGTTTTCCAATAATACAAACAGGTCAATTTAGATTCCTCCGTATCACGGACAGAGCAAGTAAAAGATCTGTGTCAATCACTGGTTGTATTGCTTGTTGTTGTCTGTTTGTTGGCATTGTTTTCGGAGTACAATGCAACAAAAAAAAAAAACCACTTTCTTCTTAATCTGTTGGGTAATAGAGAACAATTCTCCCTAAAGCTTTCACTTTATAGTGTCATTAGGATTAGTACAGAGGAAGGAATTGTGGTTCTGATACTGATTATCAAAAAGCTATATGTGTGGGATTCCAGAAAGAAAACAAATTGTAATCCTTATTATGATAGAAGTTTTACCGCACAATTGTCTATATTTTTCCCACCTATAATACATCACTTATGTAATACTGTATCATTTGAAATAAGGCCTAGAATTTACCATGAAAAAAAAGCAAACACACACTGACAAACTGCTGACTAACTATATACTGCCAGAAAGTATAGTGTGACTGGCTAACTATATACTGATGGAACTAGGTGAAAGAGTGGACTTGTGTGTGTGTGCACATGGCATAGAGAAGGCCCTCTCTCAGCCACCTACACGTGGAACCTGCCATTATTGCTTATGAATACATCAGTCCCTTCTCACTTCTATATATATAGAGGAATGTTTGATTTAAGGAATCTGCTTTATAACTACCTTTTAAGACGCTCTAGCATTAGTGTTTCCCAACAGCTTTCAATCAAATGCGTGAATCCCTTAACCCCGACCGAGAACGGTCCTGGACCGTCATAGGGAAAAACTCTCCTGGTGACCGATGACGGTCCCGGACCGTCATGCAGATCCAATCGCGGTATGCGCCCTGGCATACCGCAGTCGCGCTAAAAATGACATGGCTGAGTGCCTCGATACCGAGACACTTCAACCATGTCCATTAATGCCCCCCTGGAAACATATGGGCACTGTGACAGCCAATCACAGCGCCCAGATGTTAATAGCTGTCAAAAACAGGTGAATCGTGGGGCAGGGAGAGACTAAATATAGTGCTGCAAGTCTCCCCTTGGTTCCCTCCATACACCTTCAACCCCCCCCCCCCCCCCAGGATTTTCTAATAAAAGAAAACAATTTTTTTTTATTGTGCTAATCCTTGGGTGAGGGTTAGAGTTCATCAAAACCCTAATCCTAGAGTTATAATTAGGGTGTGTACTAGTTAGGGTTAGAGTTATATATAAAAAAAAAAAAAAAAAAAATGGAATAAAGTAATAAAATTAATTAAAATGTAATAATAATTATAATAATAAATTATTTACAAATAAGAAGTCATTCCGTAGAGGAACAGTGGCATGTTAGGTTCTCTCTCTCCCCCCTCCTTCCCATATCTGTTCTCTCTCCTCCCCCCTCCTCCCCATATCTGTTCTTGCTCTCCACCCTCCTTCCCATATCTGTTCTCTCTCTCCCCCCTCCTCCCTATATCTGTTCCCTCTCTCCCCCCTCCTCCCTATATCTGTTCCCTCTCTCCCCCCCTCCTCCCCATTTCTGTTCTCTCTCTCCCCCCTCCTCCCCATATCTGTTCTTGCTCTCCACCCTCCTTCCCATATTTGTTCTCTCTCTCCCCCCTCTTCCCTATATCTGTTCCCTCTCTCTCCCCTCCGCCCCATATCTGTTCCCTCTCTCCCCCCCTCCTCCCCATTTCTGTTCTCTCTCTCCCCCCTCCCCCCCATTTCTGTTCTTGCTCTCCAGCCTCCTTCCCATATCTGTTCTCTCTCTCCTCCCTCCTCCCTATATTTGTTCCCTCTCTCCCCCCTCCTCCCCATATCTGTTCCCTCTCTCCCCCCTCCTCCCCATATCTGTTCTTGCTCTCCACCCTCCTTCCCATATCTGTTCTCTCTCTCCTCACTCCTCCCTATATCTGTTCCTCTCTCCCCCTCCTCCCCATATCTGTTGCCTCTCTCCCCCCTCCTCCCCATATCTGTTCCCTCTCTCCCCCCCTCCTCCCCATTTCTGTTCTCTCTCCCCATCCTCCCCATATCTGTTCTCTAACCCCCTCCTCTGTTCTCTCCTCTGTTCTCTCCTCTCCCCCCTCCTCTGTTCTCTACTCTCCCCCTCGTTCCTCTGTTCTCTACTCTCCCCTTCCTCTGTTCTCTCTCCCCGTTTCCTCTGTTCCCCCCCTTTCATCTGTTCCCCCCCTTTCCTCTGTTCTCCCCCCCCTTTCCTCTGTTCTCCCTCCCCCTTTCCTCGGTTCTCCCTCCCCCTCCCGTTCTTACTTATGGGGAGGGGCAGAGCTCACAGCTGAGCCGTTTCAAAACCAATGGTTTTGAAACAGCTATATGCTACTTGTATTTATTAACTTATAACATGCAAAAAAGCACACAAAAAATCATATAAACATTGGGTATTTCTAAACTCAGGACCAATATTTAGCATGTTTTTCATTAGCTTTTGGAGCTTAGTAAAAGATTTTACAAAGAAAAGTCAGGAAAAGTTTTTTTTACATTTTTTTAACCATGTTTTGCTATTTTTTCATGATATAATAAATATTATGAACAAAATAATGGCATCAAAAGAAAGCCCTTCTTGTCCTGAATTACTTTTTATATAATTTGTGTCGGTGCAGCAATCTGACAAAGAAGAAAATTAAAGCTAAACAAAAACACCTCAGAAGTGTTAAAACAGCCTCGGTCACTAACGCACAACATTCCAAAAACAGCCCGGTCATGAAGGGGTTAAAAATACGCGGCACTAAAAAAAGTTTTTGTTTTACATTTCATTCATATTCCATTGAGCTGAATGGGAGAAATTTTCCAACTCTGCTACTTTGGCCTTAGATTCCTTTCTCAATTCCCTTTTTTCTGAATAAAGCCCTACATCAACAAATTATTTTCAACAGTGTTTAATAAACCTATGTAAATGTTATGGGATCCTTTAAATAGTAGTAGTCCTTTTCCTGGAGCTTGAAGTATTCCTTACACAAGCAGTAGTTCTGGTCAAGGTGCACGGGCGTGCTAAAGTGGAGATTGACAAGGCAGTCAGCTTCCAGCTATAGCAGATTGATCAACAGACCCAGTCCCCGAGGTAATCTACAGAAGGAGAATGCCTGCAGTCCCGTGATAACAAGCTACAAAGTTGATAGCTATGCTAAAAGGACAAAAGTCTGTGCAAAACGGACAAGGTCCGAGATCCGTCAAGGGTTCCTTCAAGATCCACCGGTGAGATTTTTTTGTAGATTCCATTACAAAAAAAAACCTAATTTGTAAATTTTCAGCTTCAAAGTGAGAAGCAGAAAAGAGTGCTTGTGTCGGCTTTGATCCTTCCCGCGGTGACTTAGCCGCACAACATGACTTGTCACCCATCCACCATCCCTGGCCCTTCCCAAAATAAAATCATAATATTGCATGCCAAAGTGCACCCTTCATTGGGCTTTTCCACAAGCTCGCTTTGGCTGCAGTGTGTACTTAATCTTGTGTTTGCAGTTTATTAATCTATTATATTGCAAATATATATACAGATCAGCCATAGCATTATGACCACTGACAGGAGGCAAGCCGGCGGAGGCAGTGTGATGCTTTGGAGTGACAGGTGACAAGCCGGCGGAGGCAGTGTGATGCTTTGGAGTGAAAGGTGACAAGCCGGCGGAGGCAGTGTGATGCTTTGGGCAATGTTCTGCTGGGAAACCTTGGGTCCTGCCATTCATGTGGATGTTACTTTGACACGTACCACCTACCTAAGCATTGTTACAGACCATCTACACACTTTGATGGAAACATTATTCCCTGATGGTATTGGCCTCTTCCAGCAAGATAATGTGCATTTCTACAAAGCAAAAATGGTTCAGGAATGGTTTGAGGAACACAACGAGTTCAGGGTGTTGACTTGACCTCCAAATTCCCCAGATCTCAGTCCAATCGAGCATCTGTGGGATGTGCTGGACATACAAGTCCGATCCATGGAGGCTCCACCTCGCAACTTACAGGACTTAAAGGATCTGCTGCTAACGTCTTGGTGCCAGTTACCCCAGCACACCTTCAGAGGTCTAGTAGAGTCCATGCCTCGACGGGTCAGGGCTGTTTTAGTGGAAAAATGGGAGCTACAGAAGATTAGGCAGGTGGTCATAATGTTATGGCTGATCGGTGTATCCTGTAATATCCTGCCGGTGTGCATTAACTATTAAATAAGCAAATGAGGTCATAACAATAACAGTTGGAACAAGATTTTGTGTGGAGGCACATTCCTGCTCTGTAGGCATATGATTGTTTATTATTATCTGACTGTCAATGGAAAATGTAACGATCCAAACTCAGCAGGATGTTTTAAAAGCATTTCAAAGCTGTTGATGCCATCAATAATGATTTCAGCCATCGATTCAAATAATATTGCATGTTTCAAAATGTCAGGTATTTTGATCTTACCAAAACCGTTTACGCTACGAATATATAATCAGAATACCCAATATCGCTATACGTAGAGAGAGAAAGACAGTCTCTAACAGCATTTCCCAAAAAATATATAATATATATTCACAATAAGCACAATAATGATAAATAATAGTAATAATACAAAAAATAATAACAATATGATAATAACAGTTAAGGCGGTATTAAACTAAACAGCAGGAGCAGTAACAGTAACTAAATAGGGTTGATAAATCAAGGCAATTGTGCACTATATGCAAGATAAATAGACATAGAGAGGTGGAAACAAAATGAGGCTATGAGGGAGTAGAGTAGTGATAAGTGTTGAGCGAACCCGAACATGTCTTTCGGTTTATAGACTTTCGGTTTATGGAATACATGTAATGCTATGGGCTTTCTATAAACTGAAATAGAGTCCCCATTCATACGAATAGGTCAGTTGACCTATTCGTATGAATGGGGACACTTACCCACATTTTACTTCATTTTGCAGCCCTCTAGCTCTTTCCAGGACTTTTTTAGAGGCATTTTAGTGGCCAAAAGTTCGTGTCCCCATTGACTTCAATGGGGTTCGGGGTCAAGTTCAGGGTCAAGTTCGAGCACGGGCCCGGACATTTTTTCGAATTTCGGCCGAACCCGCCGAACCCGAACCTCCAGGTGTCCGCTTAACTCTAGTAGTGATCACTGAAACGTCATATATTTTATCCTGGCCTGTCAGTAAATTATCAGCAGACAGGTGTGTTGCTGGGTTCCTAAATGATCCGAGGCTAGAGTCCCTGGGAACCTTTCACAGACCTGTAATTCTGCTTAAAATACTGTATTTGCTCGAATAAAAGACGAGCTAGATTATAAGACAACCCCCCGCCCCCCCCCCCCCCCCCCCCAAAAAAAATATGGGTATCAATATCAATACTGGAAAAAAAGAAAAAACCCTCACTATAAAACAACAAAACAATTTTTTTCACATTTAATACAAATATGATTACATTTATTTACTTCTACCTGGTAATGCGCCCCCAGGCTTTCCAATCTGCCCCTTAGACTTGCCAATGCACCCTTAGACTTGCCAGTTCACCCTTAGACTTGCCAGTTCACCCTTAGGCTTGCCAGTGCACCCTTAGACTTCCCAGTGAACCCTTAGGCTTGCCAATTCGCCACTCAGAGTTCCCTGGTGTCTAGTGGGGACAGTCAGAGGATGGGTGTGCGTTTTTCTGTGCACATAGACATCCTCAGATGCTGCCCGACATTTCTGCCGGGACTTCTGATTAACCTCTATTTGAGGTCTGATTATAAGACTTTTTCAATGTATATATACAACAAGCTGTGTGGCAGCTCAACCCATATGTAGGGCTTTATTCATTAATGATGCCTAAATTGAGTTTGGAAAACCTCCAACAAAAGCTGTGTAGTAAAAGGTACTATTCCTACAAATAAAAGTGTAAAAATATTAAAATAAAAAGTGCAATCACCATAATGAATAACACAAGGCTATGGAGTATTTTCTTTTGTTTTAATGTCCCACTATTATAAAAGAAAGATCTGTTCTTTCAGAGCTAGGAATCCAATTCTGCTCGAAAGCCTGTTGGAGATCCTGCACTGTTGGCTGCGTCGAACCCGGTGTATAATAAAAAAAAAAAAATCACTGGTCTTGCTAGCGTCTACCACAAGAGAGCTTGCGAGCGATAAGGGAAGCCTTTAATGCTCCGGCCACCAGCAAATACTGTCCTGGATGGTCTGTGGGAAAAAAAGGATTTGTGCTAGATTAGTTGAGGAAGTGAAAAGGATGTGGGAAAATGGTCTCTTGGGTAAATAAGAGATAAATCAATAGCAAAAGGAATCATTAGAGAGTTTGCCATGAAACATTTCCTGACCATTTTTGAAAAAAGCAAAAGATGGCTCTTTGCTCAATGAGTTTTCTGCAAGAATTCCGGTTGAGTATCCCTTATCCAGAAATCTGTTATCCAAAATAATCCGTTATCCAAAATAATCCGTTATCCAAAAAAGTATAAAGGATTTTGCCACACGTTACAAATTCCACAGCTACTTGTCACAATGCAAATGCACAACAGTGTATTCAGCGTCTGGCCCTCTTAAGCTAAGATATAGCCTTTCCATGCATGCTCGGATTCCCCCACGCCCACAAAGGGCAATACAATGACACGTGTGCAGACCTGACACGCCAACGGCAGGTTCCCAACGATGTCTCACATCACAGCTACATCACAGTAACAGTGATTTATTTGCTCCATACGGTATTTACATTGATATTACTGGATTTCATGAGAGCTGAGAGAATTTAATATATAGTGTTAATGAAAATGACCCATTATCCAAAATACTTCCGGTCCCCAGCATTTTGGAGAAGGGATACTCAACCTGTACTTAAAAATGTTTCTCGAGATCTAGGGGTGAAAATATTTCAGGGTCGACCTAATATCAGCCCCAAAATGCTGCCTTTGGATTGCGGATGGATTTTGGGGCACATCGATGGCAAGTCAGACATGATAGCGGATTCCACGCCCAAACAAAGTGGTAGCCTCAGTCCTCCACACCGACTTCTATGGCTTATTTCGGGGGGCCATTGACCTTGGCTATTACGGATATAGCTGAAGTCCTCCCGTAGCGGTCAGTGGGAGAACGTTGCCTATAACCTGGAAGTGCGACAACAGTCCACACAGCGCTAACTCTGCACATAAATTTGTCTATATTTCTATGTGTGTTTATTTGATGCAGGGCTCCCATTAAGACAGAGCTCCCTTTTAAAGTGTCAAAAACATGGAGCAGGATGGCAAGCCATGTTCCAGATGTCACCGGAGTGGTCCCCTGTAACCAAAACATTTAGATTAGTGCGTTTGATACTAGTACTCACCATAAGCCCAGGACTAATTAAACTTCCTCCATCGTAGTAGTTCTCTAGCGTGTCTCTAGTTCTGCTTGAAGAACAAGGGTTTGATTCAGGCAAATTAAAGCTAAGTGCGGATTTCTCGTCATGCTTATTTATGCTCTCTTTAATCAGGGTGGCTTATTAAGTCATTAGTCCCTGCGTGCCCTTCTAGCACAACAGGTTAAGGTTACACACGGGGTCTCTGATATGAGCTCTGCGTTTAATGAAGCTGGATTCTGGGACAACTCCCAGATTGTGTTTTGACAATGCACAGCCCCAAGTTAAACAAAATTGATAGATTTTACAACTGATTTGGAAACACGAACTGCTTTCCTGTTTTACTGTGTGTGGTGGTCTCACAGGGAAAGTGAGATTACTTTTGCATTAGTCTTTGGCAAACAGGATGTATTTCATCTGGATGAGTGACTTGAAGCAACAGTGGCCGGAGGTTTCGGCGATGTAGTATTAGAGCAGTAACGAGAGTGAGGAGATCGAGGTCACCAGTGTCAGGTACACAGTTGATGGAGGTGTCCTGACAAATACATCCGCGAATGCAGTTCTTACCATCGATCGAACCAACCTAAAGATGCCAACATCTAACATTCCCGTGATGCCTCACGTCTCCAACGGTATAAATGGTGATTAGACCAGGGGTGTTAGAGTTACCGTCAGAGTCAGGATTAGGGTTTCCTCCAAATGCGGATGTATTGTCGCAAAAGGGGCAAAGCGATGATAGCTGCAGGTCTCTACCCCCCTTCTGCAGGACTTAATCAGACCAGAGCGCGGGATATGAAGATATATGCCATATACCAGTCCAGCGTACAGCAACATGAACAGGAAGAGCCTTGTGTCTATCCCACGCATGCTTAAAATCCTTGACTGTGTTTACCTCTACCACTTCTGCTGGCAGGCTATTCCATACATCCACTACCCTCTCAGTAAAATAATACTTACTGATATTACTTTTAAATAGTTGCCCCTCTAATTTAAGACTGTGTCCTCTAGTTGTGGTAGTTTTTCTTCTTTTAAATATACTCTCTTCCTTTATTGTGTTGATTCCCTTTATGTATTTAAATGTTTCTATCATATCCCCCCTGTTACGTCTTTCCTCCAAGCTTCCTCCAGCACAGGCCATTCTGATCTAGTCTTCCGGCTCTTCCCATTTACTTTCCACCCTCCGGTTCTGTCGTTTGCATTATAAATAACTGTTTTTGAATAACAAAATAAAAAAAAATATATAAAAAATAAAAAAACGAAAAAAAAAACTGTAAATAAAATAAAACAAGAAAAAAAAACCCGTATTACGGTCTAGAAAAGGGTCAGCCAAAGGATAACAAAAAATAAAAAAATATTAAAAACCCTGAAAAACTGTAAAAAAATAAAATAAAAAAAAAGTCTGTGTTACGGTCTAGAAAAGGGTCAGCCAAAGGATACTGGCCAGCTTTCCATAATTATCCAGAAAGGGTGGTTGTATTATAGCAAGTCTGAATAATCCTGCAGCAATCAATAAAAGGGAATTATTTCCACATTTCTATTCTACCTGGTACTAACAGTTTTCAAAGCAGTACAGCAGGTACAGGCCAGGAAATTGGGGGAATTAAAAAAATAAATAAATTAAATAATAACCTTGTGAGGCCTACTACTCTGACTTCCACCCCACTCCCTTCCTCGGGATAAGATCAGATCTCCACGCACTGCTTACAGAGAAGTAGGATTATTTTTGGCAGTGTGCAAGTTAATGTTAAATCCAGTGAAGTAACAAGCAGAGCATGGTCTTTCTTAATTAATGTCAGAAAATGTGAAACAAAGCTCCAGGCCACATATATGGAGGCAAAGTTCTTTGGTAGCTATCCAAGTCAAATATGATCACAGAGACATACAAAACATTAAATATATTTTTATGCTGGAAAACTGGCTTTAATGAGTAGTTACTGGATGTGATACGCTGTTTGCCGCATCTTTGATCAGTTCTGGCATAAAAGGAACAATTTGTTTCTACTAACTTTGCAAAATGTTATCTGAAATCTGACATGCTATGGGATTACTATAGGCCCTAAATGCTAATACGCAGCACTGTTAGCATTAAAAAAAAAAAAAGTCATGACCGGACAGAGGTGAAAGTGATAACTTGTAAAACGTTAACAGACTGCAACACAATTACGACACGAACTCGTAGGAGCCCTGTGTGGGGGCGGAGTAAGGAGATGTGGGAGTGGCCGGGAGTCTACAGCCGCCATTCTAGGTGTATGCAAGGATACTGGCGGACGTTCGGATAAGTAGGAATGCCGAGAAGATTTATTCATGAAAGTGAGAGAAGTGCAGTGTATTGGTATGGGAATTTCAAACTTAAGGCCAAAGTAATAGAGTAGGAAAAATGCCCCCCATTCAGTGGGAATGGGAGAATTGTTCCAACTCTGCTACTCTGGCCTTAAGATTGACATTCTCTTGCCAATTCCCTGTCCCGTGATTAAAGCCCCATGTCTCATGCTTGAGGCGAGAGCCATCAAAGAAAACAAGTTTTGGATAACGTTTCAGGGAAAGGGAGCTTTGGTAAAAGGGAGCTTTGGTAAAAGGGAGCTTTGGTAAAAGGGAGCTTTGGAAAAAGGGAGCTTTGGTAGAAGGGAGTTGTGTGTTATGAATTTGAAGTCAGCTAGAGATCGCCCAGAATTAGAAAAAGGAAAGATTACAGAAGGAGATGGATGACGACAAGATGGCAATTTTAAAAAAAACAAAAACTTTCCTCATTGGTTACTTTGGAAGCGACACTAATGAGATGATGTCAAAGAAAGGCTCTTCAGCACTCCTAATTAACTAAAAACCGCAAACAAAGTATCGTCAAGCTATTGATGTTGCTATAGCAACAGTCCCGCCAATGTTCCAAAGCCCTACTTCCTGTGACCCATCACATTGCTGTAAACAGCACCCCCTGCATTTTAAGCACTCGAGACAGCTGGTGTCCTCTTTAAAAGGACAACTATAGTGCTTAAATCATCTTATGTGCAATAAAGTGCATGCAGCCAAATATTATCGTATTGTAAAAAAAAAAAAAGACTGACCACCACTAATGGCTCTTTTCCCCTCCCAACCCCTTGTTTACGCCTTACTTGGCGCAGTCACCCAAAGTTGCACATCCCCGCTCTTTCCCAGCTGTTTTGTGCATGCGCGGGCTCCATGTTGATGCCGTGCATCCCAAATATAATGGATGTGGATCAAACGTATAGGAGCAGTACGTCATCAACCTGGCGCCCGGCGCACGACCATACGTCTCTTAATACCAATATCACACCACTCAGAAAGTACTAAACATGGGGTTAGGGAGGGGGGGGGGGGTAATTATATTCCGTTGTGTTATTCTTTACAATCTGAGGATATCTACCTGCAACCATTGTATTACACCAAAAAGGTGTGGCCCTTTAAATAGTTATAATAATGTTTGATTTGTGAAGTACATTTTTTAATTTTATCCCAGTTCGCCATTTCGTGAAGAGCCTTCTTTTTTGTGGTAAGTTCACTTAACGGTTGTGGGTGACTTGATGACTGACTGCGAAAAAAGTTGTATTTTTTATATATATATATATATATATATATATATATATATATATATATATATATATATATATATATATATATATATATATCACATTATCGTGCCATACTTGTATTGAAATCCTACTTCAGCCCTATTAGCTAAAGCCAGAAACCTAGTTGTATGGTCCCATTGCGAGTCAGCCTAAAGGTTCACCACGATTAGTATTTTAAAAGCCTTCACGGCAGACACATATTCTTGTCATCGTTTTCATTTGCAGCACACACAGCATCCTGCACTCCGTTCGCGCTTCCAACAAACCTGCTCCCATTATTTATTACTCAACACATTTCCTGTAGGCCCGGGACACATCGCGCGATGATATATAGTTGGCCAAATATACTTACACTACTAAACTGGGAAAGCCAGTGATTTATTAATACACTTTAAAAAAAAAAAAAAAAAAATTGAAATAAAAAAACTCTTCTGCCCGCCCTTACAAATATGTTATAGTTTATAATACCCCCAAAACATTGCCGGTTATTATATTTATAAGTTATCGCTGCAGGCAAAACCACAAAGCATACAATGAACGTGGATTTAGAGAGTAAAGGAAAATAAAATATAATGATTTCAAGTTAGAGTCTCATTATCGGAAACACATTTTTTTTTAAACTGTTTCGTTCTTATAAGACGCAAGAGTAAAAAAAAAAAGATTTCCCTTCTCTTTAGCAAACAGATCGTGTAACGGCAGAGATCGATGTGGGTTTACTCTCAGTCAAGCAAATTGAAACGGCTCATCGCGAAATGCGTGGGGACTATTATTTTTTTTTCCCACTTCTTGTGGTGAGTGCGTTATTTTGTTTGTATAGGAAATGTACACCTAGCTCCAGGAGATTGTAGCTCCTGCAGTGATTTAAAGGCTATGGCGAGTGAGTTTTAATTGGCGTTAAATCTTTGTTCTGACCATCCTCCCCTTTTTTTGTATGAAACGATTACGCTTAGTTCTCCCTCTCAACTAAAACAGAGCTAATCCAAAGGCTGACGGACAATCGGAATGGGGTCTGGCAAAGCGAGAGACAGAGAGATAGGCCCTTGTTTTTGCCTAGACTTAAAATACCTTTAATGGCATGTAAAAATCATGGTCTCTCACTGTGCTAACAGAGAGAGAAAGTCGATGACCACACCAGCCTGTCTGTTCTCAGTTTTCACTTGTGCTGCTATATTTGAAGCACAAGTGTGGAAAAAAAGTATCCCTTTAAAGTAGATGATAATAAATATTTACTAACAAGCAAGAGGTACATCTACAGCAATCTACAGAAATAATCTTAAACATATTAAAGGAGCAATTTTAGGAGATACAGATCCACGGCGACCCGGATAGGACCGACCCCTGCTATTTCAATTCTGGTGCATATGGCAAGGTCAACCTACTTTTATTAGGACTCCTATTATTCAATTTCCATCGCCACAAGTAATCTGTTTGATACCATATTATGTTTCAGTTTCAAGCAGGGAAATTAACCTTGAGATCAGGACTGGCATTTTCAGAAACTGATTAAAAGGGAAACGGTTGGCAAAAAAAATGTTCTGTTTAATTGAAAGACGGCATATAAAAAAAAAATATATAAAATGGTTTAATGGAAAAAAAGTACAAAAAAGTTACGCTTACTGAGCGATCTTTGTGCCACTTAGTACTATTAGGGTGCGGACATTTTGTTTGGACTCTTAAGTCAGATCTTCCTTCCGTGGACCTATGTCAGCCTCTTGATGAAGCTGTAAGGGACAAAGACGGTCCAAATATTTGTATATTATATAAGTTTATAGCAAAATAATTTAAACTACACCAAAACAAGTATCCAAACAAATGTAGTCCACACTAAAAGATACACTGCTTTTCCAAATAGAAATTGATAGCCAAGCAATATAATTTTTTAAATAAAAAATAAATAGAAAACCTTTGTGCCTGAAGGAAGTGTATTATAAACAGGCAGGAGGTTGGGGCAGGCAGCAAAGGTGCAAAACGAAAGGCAAGCCAAGGTCGGTACAGGCAGCACAGGGTCACAGTGGGAAACTAGCCGGGTCAGGGAAGGAGAAATCAGAGTAGTCCAGTAAACAAAGCCGAGGTCAGGTACAAAAAAGACAAATAAATACTGTAGGTAGGGAACCAATGCAGAGAAGCTATCGAGCACTAACACACACATACCCCGCCCAAGAGTAACCCAGAAGCACGTGCTACATGTGGCTCACGTGTAACTCTAGGCCGGGTGATACGGCCTACCACACACCAGGATTATAAGCAGCGTCACATGTCCAGTTGCCACCGAGAAGGGACTGAATCCAGGCCCAATTTCACAGTCCACGAAAGAAAACAACGCGTTTCGCCAGCTTTTTCGGTCGGAAAAAGTTTGTAGCGGACACAATTTCACATTACGGCAAAATGTGGTTTCACTGTGGGTTAACACTGCCTTTGTCATGTGCTGTGATTTTAACATGTATAATAATGTTTTGTTTTAATTTGTATATCAAGAGTAGACATTTTACACAGAAATACTTTAATGAGAGAATATAAAGAAAGCTCCTTATTGAGCCCTCTCTGCTTGTATAGCTCTATCAAGGGGTGACTTAGAATCTTGGGTCAGATGAAGCAATATCTGACCCAAGATGTCCGCCCCCCCCCCCCGATAGGGTTGCCACCTGGCCGGTATTTTACCGGCAGGCCGGTAAAAAATTGGCTTCAGGCCAATGTTAAGTCTATGGAGACAGTACCAAGGCCGGTATTTTTCTGAAGAAAAGGTGGCCACCCTACCCCCCGATAGAGCTATACAAGCAGAGAGGGCTCAATAAGGAACTTTATTTGTATTCGTTCATTAAAGCATTTTTACTTAAAATGCCTACATTTGATGTAATCTTTCAATTAAAAACATCATTTCATTGCCCCCCGACCGTTGTGCTTTAACATTGTCTCTGTATATTCTTCATAGACTGCTTTTGAGCCCCCCCCTCCCCCCCCCCCCAAGGCATAATTAGAAAGTATTTAAAAGGAAATAAGGCTGGAAGCTAATTAGGAAATTACTTCCACTGGGTGCTACCATGAAAACAATTAGGGGGGATTCCTTTTCCCTTTTCTACGGTTAGTTTCTCTGGAGGGGTGAATCATTTTCAAAGAGTCTCTAGCAGTATACATCAGTTCTAGGTATGTAACTGATGTTTGTAAAATGTTCTATACATTACTCTTGCTCACAAGTACAGTTTGTTTTGTCCAAAGTGCTTCTTCGCAACAGACAAAAAAAGAATAATAATATTCCGGCACGTTAACCAAACCATCCATGTCCGTCCTTTTATTATTTCAGCATTGGCTTTAACCCCTTCATGGAGGAACTGTTTGCCAATCTTCTACCATCCTGGACAATGGCTGTGTTGACATTTGTTTGTGTGTCGCTGTCATTTTCCTTTTACTCGTTTACTGTATCCACACAACATTACATATATTGTTTTTTTTTTTAAGGATAAGAAGGGCTTTTTAGATACCATTATTTTGTTTATATCATATAATGTAATACAAAAAAAAATTGGAAAGAAAAAACCCCCAAACATTTCAAACTTTGATGTGCAATGTGGGTGATGGGGCATGTCCTGGGGAGCAGAGGCAAGTCCTGGATGTGCAATGTGGGTGATGGAGCATGTCCTGAGGGGCAGAGGCAAGTCCTGGATGTGCAATGTGGGTGATGGAGCATGTCCTGAGGGGCAGAGGCAAGTCCTGGATGTGCAATGTGGGTGATGGAGCATGTCCTGAGGGGCAGAGGCAAGTTCTGGATGTGCAATGGGGTGATGGAGCATGTCCTGGGGAGCAAAGGCAAGTCCTGGATGTGCAATGTGGGTGATGGGGCATGTCCTTGGGTGCAGGGGCAAGTCCTGGATGTGCAATGTGGGTGATGGGGCATGTCCTGAGGGACATAGGAAAGTCCTGGATGTGCAATGTGGGTGATGGGGCATGTCCTGGGGAGCAGAGGCAAGTCCTGGATGTGCAATGTGGGTGATGGGGCATGTCCTGGGGAGCAGAGGCAAGTCCTGGATGTGCAATGTGGGTGATGGAGCATGTCCTGAGGGGCAGAGGCAAGTCCTGGATGTGCAATGTGGGTGATGGGACATGTCCTTTATATGCAAATTACACATTTCCCATTGAAAGTAGTTCATTCGAATATCAAGCCAAAGGTGATGTCATAAGCAGAGAACACCACAGAATGATTTAAAACAAGCTTTGCTCCTAAACAACACACCTGCTTGCCATTTGGCTCACACAATGTATAGATCATTTCTGATATTCTTCTACGCTACACATTCACAGTATAAACAGATGTAGGTGAGGAGATCATAAAGGGTGGTTACATAACGCCGTTGGACAGACAGAAATCAACCGGTACATACAAGGTGGGGAAATGTCAAACAGATGGGGATGTTGGAAATCTCGTAAGTGATCTAGCAAATGGCTTCCAACTCTACAGGAAAAAAAAAAAAGACAAAAAATAATAAAAATATGGAATTTCCAAGATTTAATTGTGTAAACCTCTCATTATTATTCTGGTGGACATGAAACCATTCTTTCTAACTACGCTCCAGTTATTGTAATAAAAATGAAGTGAAAATTGACATTTCACACACTCTACAAACAAACCACACAAACAAAAAAAATAAAAATAAAATCTACAATTTTCCACATGGAATTATTATGAGATATAAAATTACTAGTGCAAGTGTCCACACTGGTGTCTGTTCTGTTAACACCTCTGGTCTGACTTAATATGTTCCTGGTTTGCATGTGACCCATAGAGAATAGTTTTGACCTTCATATGTATGTTTTGGCTGAAAACTGTCCAAATGTGCAGAAATATGTCAAATATCTGCGTTTAGCCTGCTGAGCAAATGTTCCCAGTTATTAAAGAAACCGGATCCATATGCTCCACAAAAAGTAACATATAGATGGATATACAATGTGAGCAACAGTGATGGAAGAGAAAAAAATTAAAAAGTGCAATGATTATCATAGATACGTCATTGGACCCGTGTTATACATCCCAACACTTTTATGGCCATGAAATTGTGACTCTGTAACCCCAGGTTTGGTTGAAGATGTTTTGCGCAATTTCTGACGCACAGCGGCACCTTTTTCTGAATACGTAATAGCACTGGTGCTAAAAGGTTCATTTATGGCGTAAAGGGACAGTCCCCAAACTCACTTTGGTGCAAGATGAAGATTACTGCTTGTATAGTGCACCGGGGTTTTTTCAGTGTGATTTGATGCAGGCATTCTGCATAAATCCCATTTTTTTATATTTGACTCAAGCCCTCCCCAAGTGATTACTCTGCATGTACATTAAAAGTGAAGCAGCACTGAGGATATAAGTTGTGTTTAATTTAGTCACTTTCTGTGCTGCTGGAATAGAATATATTGTGTGGACTGTGATTAACTTGTTCTTGTACACAGTAGGATCTCTTAACAGTGCAATACATTGTCTGATGACAGGAAATTCCATTCATTTAAATGGAATTATTCTCATTGGAGGAAATTGACTTTTACTCAGCTAGTGTGGGCAGTCCTGACACTAAAATGTGCAGCAGCACTGAGGATATAAGTTTTGTTTAATTTAGTCACTATCTGTGCTGCTGTAATAGAATATATTGTGTGGACTGTGATAAACTTGTTCTTGTACACAGTAGGATCTCTTAACAGTGCAAAACATTGTCTGATGACAGGAAATTCCATTCATTTGAATGGAATTATTCTCATTGGAGGAAATTGACTTTTGACTTTTACTCAGGTAGTGTGGGCAGTCCTGGTTTCTGCTGTCACAATTTAATCTAGCTGTAAGTATTTAAAATTGTAAGCAATGTAAAATGTAAAACATGCATTTTAAAGTACTTTGAAGGCCCATTAATTGCATTAAAATTTGCATTTTGGGCACCAGACAAAGTGCCTTTAACATTTTTGGATTATCTGTTAAAAAAAGAAACACTTGTATAATTAATCATAGCATTAAAAACTCAAACCCTTCCAAGAAATACTTCAGGCAGATCAATTCTATCCTGTAACCATATATAGCGTAAACACATTGCCAACCTATTGAAGAGTTTTATGAAAAATGCATTCATTTGGGCATTATTGGGTAAAATGAAAACTATAGGCTCATCCTTAGTTTACTTATTATAGTTCTGGGGTATCCATTTTCCTTGAGTATTTGAAAAAAAAACCCATAAAAAACAAACCAAAAAACAAACAAACAGCGATGTGGTCACCCGTGTCATGTGTCACCAATACATGGTACTCATAGACTGGCTAACTCAGCAGAATGGTATATTTGTTCAGAGTTTCTGTCATGTTTTTATGTGATTAAAATGTATATATTTTTTAAATGTTTTGTTTGTGTTTAACACAATATTTAAAAATGAATAAATCATGTCTACTTTATATTATTTTCATTACTGTCCTAAATATCTTTAAATTATCAGAGGTGTGGCTCATTAAAAGTGTGACAGTGATAATCATTATTTATTCAAGAATGTTTAGGTGCAGTATTCCAGATACAACATTATATATTAGTAAGATAACCTGCAACCATGTACATCATGTAGAATGTAAACATATTAAAAAATATATCTCACACACTGCCTATGTACTATATAGAAAGATATTACTATACAACACAAAGTTTCTCTTACCTCTCATTCAAATATCTCCATATCCTTCTGGAATAGACTAGAGTCAGACATATGTTTTTTTCCCCCACAGTTCTATCTCATCCCCATTTTAATGGTGTGTGGTATGATCCAAGATTGTCTGTGTTGACCACTGTCTTCCAGTCAGAGAACACAGATTAGGAAATACAATCCTTTACACCTTGCAAGGTAATGCAATGCTTGCTTCCACTGGGCAGGTATTCCCAGCATGCATAGCAATCTTCTATTAGCCCCCAATCAGTATTTGCTAAAGATTTGTCTCTCAGGCATCTGAGAAACAGTTAAAAGTTACAGCAATGCCTTCTCAAATGAGCTGCTGTGAAACCAGCTGAAAGAAATCCCCACTGTGAGCAAATCATTCATTGTCCATTCATATAAATTGAAAACAAAAACAATGTAACAATCTTTATTACAAAACCTGCCTGCAAAGGGGTGAAACCCTTTGTGTACACTTGCCAAATAAGGTGGCCACGCCTATATTTAGGAGATTACAGTAAACATATAGGTCTGCAGTGTTCATTTTACCCTGAGATTGTCATTTTAGTGTTCTATAAGGGCCCATGAAGAAAAAGTATGATCATTTGGACAAAGGAATTTTTACTTAAAGGGACAGTGTCACCTGCAGGTTTCAAAAAATGTATTTTTTAGATAAATACTGCATCATGTAAGGTAAACAAAAATAAACAGGTCTGTTTTTTCTCCCCTCATTTCTTCCTTGCTCTAAAAGCTTCATATAATGTGTATTATTTACAGGGACTGTCTCACCGAAACAATTTTACTGTCAAGACATATGGGTCCAATGTGGACCCTGCTAGGTGGTGCTGTGACAAGTTATATGGGTGCAAGGTACTGTGGGTGCAGTGGTAGTTTGTATTTGTTATTCCTCTTGTGCATTGATTCCATTCATTTCTCATGTTCCGCACAGTAGACCTTCCAAATATATATTTTTTAAATAGTAAAAAAAAGATATAAAATATATATTCCATTACTCTACATACGTTACTCGGGGGGTGAAGGGAATTCCAATCAACACACTTGTTATACAATGTTCTATGGACATTAACAAGAATTTCCACGGACACTAGTATTTTTGTAGGGACCCTTTGCTTATTCCATCACAGGCATTAAGGAGACCCCATAACGTTAGTTAAGCCTCTTAGCCCCCGGTAGCGGTAGCGGTTGCCCCCAGTTGTTTCACACTCCATTTCCAACACTTTAGTTATTTCCTGCACACTGGTTGTAGAAGCGGTGGGATCCTAAGACCCTTGGGGGCATTTTTTTAAATGGTGGTTGTCATTCTTTTAAATGTTGTCCGTGCATCCCATACTTTGAGTTGTGCAGCCTGAGTCTCTTGCGCAAAGGAGCAGTGCTATAGAGGTGTGTGCCAAGGTCTGCACAGATCTCCTGCTCTATATCTATTTTGCTAGTTTATATGTATTTCATTCTCATGCGTCTTCCGTATTCTTTTTTTCTGAAGCACTTTAAACCGAGCCTTAATCCTAAAATGGAAATTCGAATATGCTCGCTAAGTAACTTGGTCCAACGCCAAGCTGAAAATGAAAAACTAATTGAACTTCCACAATACAGAATTGATTGAAGCCATCCATAGTGCACATGGAAGTGAAGTCCGGCTTTTTTTACGCAGGAATTTTTTATCAGGCTTTTGGGAATCTGTAAACGTCGATTATTTTCAAATATTAGACCGAGAATGTTCAACCGAAACCTGATTACCATAATACAGGATTTTAGACGGCAATCTCTAGCATCCATCTAAACCTTTTCCCGTTTCTGTATTTGTAAAAATAATTTAATATGTTGCCGGCTATGAGCAAATGACTGGACAAACTAAAAAAATTAGCAAAGAATGTAAGAAAATTGAGCACATTGTGTATATTGTGTACTAGTGCGAAGTGCCTTCGGGACAGGTATACCAGCATGTCATTCCCGTCAAAACCGGGAGGTTCGGGCACAGCGCGATTGTGTGAACTGCTTTGAGTACCGGCTACGTTTTCCCTGTCAGATCTCGTCTGCCAGGTAGGATCCTGCTGCAAGTCTCGGGGGGGGGGAACCTCCTAGCATCGGGAAGGGTTAAATAAAAACACAGGCCACAGGGTGGGTTTTGTTTAATAGGTGCTCTTTTAAATGTTATTTGTGTGCAGCAGTACTACCCTTAAATACACCAAACATAGTAAAATCGAGAAAGTCATAGTTGAGGGTGTGCATATATGATACACTTTATGGTACATGGTACACTTATCCTAATGGACAATTATTTTCTTTGATCAATAGATGTTGAAAAAGATAAACAGAAGAAGAAAAAAAACATAGTGCAATATTGTTCAGATTCTTCAGGCAGATACCACACTGTATATCCTTGATTAATAAGTCTTACATTCAAAAGAGGGATACTCTGTAGGACCACTACGAATAATCGTAACAGTACTGCACTATGTGGATTTAGTTCTTTTATAGGAACATCTCTTGATCAAACATAGACCTGGACGTAATGGAAAAAAGTGGTCTACCTCCTGGTGATGGCAATGGGAGGTCAGGGCAGTAGAGGAGCTGGGGATCGGACAGCCTGAGAGTCCTGGTGAGAGGCCAACCCATGATGACAGGTAAGACGTAAGACCATGACATTTCCAAGCTGCCATTTGTCAGCTATGTCATTGGTGGGCAGGTGTAAACGCCTTCCCCCAACTAGAAGTTGTTAAGCATATCGGTTATATTCAGCCAGGGATACCAAGACACGCTACACGGATCAAAAATCAATGTGTTAAACATCTTATTTTTACTCTTCTTTTGCATTATTCTTCAACGTCTATCTGTAGAGCCGGGGGAATGCTTACTACACTATATTGACGCTTTTCTTTTCCGAAGCATTTCAATGACTCCATTGAAGAACCTTTTTATGCAAATGTTTGCTCCGTTTCACAGATATTTCATGAAGACATTTTTTTTTAAAAACTGTCTCTTTCGATGAATTTGACTCAAATCCATATTTGGATATGAGGTTTAAATGGATCATGTGGAACATATTCACAGTTCCGAGAGTGTCTTTAAACAGAATTAAGATTCACATTCCAGAGGAGAACATCTAGGGGGTGAAGAGCAAAACATACTTATAGGGAGCTGCTGTGGTTTTTTGTTTTTTTTTAGAATAGAACATTGAAAAAGTCCTTGAAAGAGATGGTTAGTGCCGAAACATATACCCCTTCTCTAGTATTGTCCCATAGATTGATTTGGGATTTTCCACTTTCACAGACATCATATTTTCCCCCAATCTAAACTCCCTTGGAGATTTCGGTCAATATACCTCAATACCGAACGCGCCTGGCTGATTATATTTCTTGTTCGTGTTTCGGTGTTAAATTTGTTTACTTGTTTGTGATATTGTTTTGGAACCTATTGTTAGTAAATTGGTACTTACTGGAGCCCAGATGCAAAAAGAGATGGCGGGTGATGCGCCAAAGTAGCCGAGCTTGAAAAAATCTCCAATTTCGCTGAATGGGTGCATTTTTTTTTCCAACTCTGCTACTTTGGCCTATCACCCGCCATCTCTTTTGCATCTGGGCTCCAGTAAGTAACAAATATAACACCGAAACACAAACAAGAAATATAATCTTCCGAGCACGTTCGGTATTGAGGTATATTGACCGATATCTCCAAGGGAGTTTAGATTGGGGGAAGATATGATATGGTATACGAGGCATCATGCAGAATTGTTTTTTTGTTTGTTTTTTTTACACAAAATCTGTGTGTATACGTAAGTGTGTCTGCAAGTGTGGCAGTGTGAATGTGTGTAAGTGTGTCTGTAAGTGTGAATGTTTGGCAGTGTGTCTGTAAGTATCTGTAAGTGTGAAAGTGTGAATGTGTGTAAGTATCTGTAAGTGTGCCTGTGTAAGTGTAAGTGTGTACTGAACCATCCACCTTCCTGCAAACAGCATTTAAAAAACCCCAAAATAACCTGTGCATATATAAGACAGTGTACATGTTAGTGTGTGTGTAAGGGTGACTGTGTCTGCGTGTGTCTGTAATGGTGACTGTAAGTGTGACTGTCAGTAAGTGTGACTGTAGGTGTGTCTGTGCCAGGGTATTTAAGTGTGCATGTAAGTGTGTGTATTTCTGGATCTGTGTGTGGCTGTGTATCTATTTCTGTATGTATGTGTGTGTTTTGTGTGTGTGTGTAAGTGTGACTGTGTGTAAGGGCTTCTGTCTGTGTGCATCAAATAGCAAACAATATCAGGAAAAGTAGGAGTGCAATGATTCTTCTGTGTGCCAGAGCACTCTTGCGGCTAATGCGATATTGCAGCCTTTTCCCTCCTACAATATGCTGGAGCCTGATAGACGTCTTCTGTGCTGGGGCCAGTCCTGTGAGTGAATTCTACGTGATGGGGTAAGTTCTGGGGCAAGAGTGCATTCTAAGTGTTGGGTCATGTCATGTAAGTACAATCTGCATGCTGGGGTAAGTGCTGGTTCATGTTTTGTGATTGCAATCCATGTGCTTTGGCAAGTCCTGTGAGTGCAATCTGCATGCTGGTTTGAGTCCTGAGTGTTGGGGCAAGTCCTGTGAGTGCAATCTATGTGCTGGTGTAAGTCCTGGCTGGGGCAAGTCCTGTGAATGCATTCTATATGCTAGGTTAAGTCCTGCCAGGGGCAAGTCCTAAGTGCAATTTAATGCTGGGTTAAGTCCTGGCTGGGAGCTGAGGCAAGTTATGCAAGTCTTGGGTGCTGGAGAAAGTATTGACAGTGCAACCTGAGTGTTGGGGTAAGTTCTGTGAGTGCAACCTTACTACTGGGTAAATCCTGTGAGCTAGGGCAAGTCCTGTATGTGCAATCTGCGTGCTAGTGTAAGTACTGGTGCTGGGGCAAGCCCTGTGAGTGCAATCTGGGTGCTGAGGTAAAAGCTGGGGCAAGTCCTGTGAGTGCATTCGGAGTGCTGGGTTAGGTCGTGGGTGCTGGGAACGTCCTGTGAGTGCAATCTAGATGCTGGGGTAAATCAATATTTCCACCCAGTATGTTCACAAGTTTATATCTCACACACTGACCTGATATATATTGCACAGGGCAATTCACATAACCTTGTGTACATACTGGGGCTTATGTATTGCCCTGTGCATGGGGTATATATTGGGGCACTATTTTCGATATAACCTTGTGTACATGGGTTATATATTGCCCTGTGATTGGGGAATATATTAGGGCATTGTGTTCGATATAACCTTGTGTCCTAAATATGAATGCTGGAGACACCACTGCCCCTGTACCCACCTCCCCAAAACAGAACCCCTTTTTAATTCCAGGGTCTATAATCTATTGGGAGTCGGCAGGCCATTAGTTCTCTCCAAGAACTCCAGTGATGGAGGGTTCAATCACACACCCACATTTCAAGCTACCCAGGTAGCCCTGATGTGCCCCCGATTATGTTTCCAGTTCTGACATGATAGCCAACTTAATGCCGATCTCTTCTGACACCCAACGCAGCCAAAATGCACCGAAAGGAAGTGGTAACCTCAGTCCTCCCCGTAGACTTCTATTGGGAAGAAGGACCACGGCTAATGCAGATATAGGAGTCAATGGCAGAACTTCGGCTGTAGCCCAAATAGCTCAAGTCCTCCTGAAATGTAATAAGACAAAAATCAGTAACAATTAAAATTTAAAAAAAAAATTATAAACAGGATAACATTAAATACATAACAGTAAAGTAAATTAACAACAAAAAATGTGATTATAATTTTAATTTTTTTATATCAATGTAACTATACCATTATAATATATAACATTCGTATATTATAATTGTGTATAATTTTTTTTGTATTTAAAATAGGTTTACTTATTTAATTCTTCTACACTTTTCTATTCAGTTCTCCAGCACAGATCAGAAAAACTAAAATGGGAGAATCCCGACAACAAAAAAGAAATCTGTGGTTTTCGTGGAAAAAAATGTCCAGATCTAGCCGTCTCCAATGCTTCGGTTTCCGAATCGGCCCGTAGTGCTGATTCAGACCCCAATTCAGGGAGATGGAGTGGCCACATACTCGGAGATTTGTGAAATTTAGCTAAAGTGCCCGATCCGACTCTAGTTCAGAACTAATCCGTGTATATTGAGTTGACTCCTTGGTATCCTCCCTACTAGACATGTGCAAAACTAAAATTTTCGTTTAGTTTTCGTCCATTCAGACGAAAATGTTATTTATTTCGTCTAAAACGAATTTCGTTCATTACTGCATTCGTTTCAGACGAAATTCGTTCATTATTTTCGTTTAATTTGATTTGTTCGTTTTATAGAATACGTGTAATACTATTGGCTTTCTATAAACCTTATTCTTATGAATGGGTCTCTCGTTCGGTTCATAGAAAGGCAATAGTACTACATGTTTTCTATAAGCCGAAAGTCTATAAACCGAACGTTCGGTTTATAGACTTTCGGCTTATGTAATACATGTAATCCTATTGCTATTCTATAAACCGAACGTTCGGTTTATAGAATAGCAATAGGATTACATGTATTACATAAGCCGGCAGCCTATAAACCGAACGTTCGGTTTATAGGCTGTCGGCATTTCACTACACGGAGACAGAGTCTCCATTCATAAATTTATGAATGGAGACTTTGTCTCCGTGTAGTGAAATGCTATTGTATTCTATAAACCGACTCTATTTCGGCTTATAAAATGCAATAGTACTACGAATGGACGAATGAACGAATGATTTTCGTTTATTAACCATTCGTTCATTCGGCTTTCGTTAGCTTAGCATTTTCGTTATTCGGACGAATGGACGAAAATGCTATTTTCGCACGAAAATGCATTCGTCCGAAAACGAATGCACATGTCTACTCCCTACATTATATCATAGTTTTTGCTCTGCATACCTATTTCAGAATAACTACTGTAGATTAAGGAGTTTCCGGCGTGTCTGTGATGATATTAGACATGTGTGTAAATCATCCTAAAACGATTTTACAAAATGTCAAAGAAATCCCTTTTTTTTAATAGCCTAATAGATAAAGTAGGTGATAATTACCCCAGCATCAGCACACCCACATGTTCTACTGCAGACTGGCAGCACACACTCCTTTTTATCAGTCATCCAACTTTCCATTAAGACTGTTCCTTTTAACTCTGGATTATTGTCCATATGGTACTACTTGAAGCTTACATCAGAGGTTTCCTGGCCTCTTTGCTTCATTGAGAGACAGGGAAGGTGGAGCAAAAGAATAGAGATGTATATTTATTTCTTCTGAAATAAAAAAAAAGAAATGGAAAAAAAATAGAAAAATAATAAAATGAACGGTTGTTAAATGCAATCTGTTCTTTCACTTCAGCTGCTACTCGGAGATCAGCTGTGGGAGCCGATCCAAGGAATAAAAATTGTAGTTGAAGAGGATACAATAAGGTTAACCACAACAACAGTTGCAATTTGTTGTAATCGTTTGTGACCCAAAGCTATGTCTGGATGGTTAAAGAAGACAGCTCGACTTGTTTAAGGTGGTAGAAAAATCCAAGTCGAACCATATGAATTCTATGAGATAGACAGCAGAATTTCTGGTGGATCTAGTCGCTTCAAAGATCCCTTCTGTAAGCACCAGGATGGATGATCATGGTAAGCGTTTACTGAGGTTTGTGACGGATAATGTCATGATTTTCTATGGACCCGTGTCTCAGCCAATCAGTGGTCTTCCTTAGTCGCCGAGGACAGTTTTTCGCGGCCGTTTCACTGCTGACAAATCAGAGCGTCAGTCTGAGCGCTTAAATATCAGCGGTGAAACGCAATGTGGTCTTTTCACCGCGGCGATGTGAGCGCTAACAGTCCAGCGCTGAACTGTCAGCGCTTACAATCAAAGTAACCATGCCAATGAATTAAACCCCCCCCAAAAGTTATCCCAAACCCCCATACTAATACCCCCCAAACCCTAATATTAACCCATAAACCCTAATTCTAACATTAAGCCCTAATACTAATAATATTCACCTTGTACGCAATGAACTGTCCCACCATGAACTCTCTGCGATGACCTCTTGCGCAATACACTGGCCGCCGCACTGATTCGGCTGTGTTGAAGCAGCCACGAAGAACCGGACCACCCCCCTTTATTAGAGATGCATACACTAAGTTGCCACCCTGCTTCAACGATAATAAAAAAAAACGACCTTTAGTTAACTCACCCTCCCACATACTAACAAAAAATATATATATATATACCCAAAAAAAGGATAGAGCTACAGGACGGCTAAAAGATAGCAGCCCTAAATAAGTGTCTATTCAAGTTGGCACCCATGAAACATACAAAGACAAGATTTTTACTCAATTTGCAAACATAGAAAAATATAAATTATTCTGAATCCTAAAAACGAGGGACCGTGGGGTCAACACTACAAAAAGCACTGGGGTATTGCCCCACAAATCAAGGTTGGCCAAAAAAATCCAGGGAGGTAGTCACTGACTGGCGTTACTACACATGCTTCTATACAAAATATGTACAGGGCCCATACAAAGAGCTTTCCAAAGGCCTGTTCACTATCAGAATGGTACAAAGGTCAAGAGGTCATCCGCTAAGACTTAAGGAAAGGAGATTTTGTCTACGACAGCGGAAGGGATTCTTTATATAAAGGTCTGGAATTCACTGCCTGAAGAGGTGGCGCTATCGATGCTTTTAAAAGCGGGCTGGATACTTTTTGTAATGAACCGGAGCACAGAGGGCAATGTATGTTAGAATAGACATTAATATTTATTGCTTGTTGGTCCAGATAGACATTTGTAGTCCTCCCCCATTGGAAGCAGAATTCAAAATTGCTGAAATAAGGTTTAGGAAGGATCCAAGGATTAGGAAAAGATGGAATCAAGTCTTTTTTTCAAACTACTCTGTAACTATGTTGGGGTTTGGAACATTTTAAATCGAAAATCAATAGAACATTGTAGCACAAAAATAACTACAAATTCAGTTTTCCTGAAAGTAAAGCCCAATTAATCTTTCCGTAAATGAATAATCTCTGCATACCAAATCAGTATTTAATGAAATATGCATCATTACTAATTCGAAAAGATCCACCGTCCGGGAGAAATACATGTTTTGTCTTGGCAATCCAAACGTAGATCATTTGAAGTATGCAAATGAGCGCGAAGTCGTGTGGTGGAAAGGACTGGGCGAATGGGAGCAGTACTGTTATGGGAACATAATGAAGTACGGAGGGAGCCCCATGAAATTGACAATTATTCAAATGAAATGGTTTTGTGTCATTAGTCTTTGTAATGGATGCGCTGGATTTTAAATGGCTGTGGTTTCGAACCAGGCCAGCATTAGTGGTGATCTGCATGAAAAATCGTACAACAAGGTTATTTTCCGCTAATTAGAACTCCTATTAGTGTATTGTATTAGTAGAATGTTACATTATTTATACTGTCCACACTACAGAAACTAATGCAGTGAATTGATCTGCCCCTTAATTAATAGATACAAAACGTGATCGGAACTGTTCTGAAATGCGCCGTGAGACAGATTGTAGCACAGAAATCATTTGTTTGGTTTTCAAATGATTTTGGATAATTCATTTTCCCAATTAATTTAGCCACTCTTATAATAGCAAATGTTCTTTTGGCATAATGGAGGTAACTCCGCAATGTGAATTCTCTCTGTAGATTGTGAGCAGGACTCTCTATGTCTTTTATCTGTCTGTCTAACGTAGTCTGTAAATCCCTTTTATGTTCTGCACCAAGAATTACATAAGTTGTTGCCGCTATATAAATAAAGGTTAACATAATGTAATGTAAGCGTGAGGCAGTTACCACCAAAGAAGCCAATAGGATGTCCCTGCTAACATCTCCACTTTTAGAAATGTGGTGCTGTGAGGGGCATTCTGACACTGTGGCAAATGCTGTAGGGGCAGTGTGACACTGTGGCAAGTGGTGAGGGGGAGTGTGACACTGTGGCAAGTGCTGCGGGGGCAGTGTGACATTGTGGCAAGTGCTGAGGGGGTAGTGTGGCACTGTGGCAAGTTCTGCAGGGGTAGGTTGACACTGTGGCAAGTGCTGCGGGGGCAGTGTGACACTGTGGCAAGTGCTGAGGGGGCAGTGTGACACTGTGGCAAGTGCTGCGGGGGCAGTGTGACACTGTGGCAAGTGCTGCGGGGGCAGTGTGACACTGTGGCAAGTGCTGCGAGGGCAGTGTGACACTGTGGCAAGTGCTGCAGGGGTAGGTTGACACTGTGTCAAGTGCTGGGGGAAAGTTGGCAGTGTGACAAATGCTGCAGAGACAGACTGACAACGTGGTATGGTTGCCATAGATGTCGGTGACCCTAGGCTTGGCCCCACAGGTATCATTGACTCAGCTGTTGGAGCAACCCCATTTTCTACTGTGCCTTGCAATCTAATTCTGCCCATCAATTTCCTGGACCATGGGAATATATCTGGATCATACCAAGTTAAGTTCCCAGGGCTCAAACTGAAGGTCAAACCTGCTTAGTATGCTCCCTTGTAAGAAGTAAATGTCTTAGAGCACACATTACAGAAAAACATTTTTTGGGGTTCTTAGTACCACTTTAAGATACAGCTCTCTATCTGAAGAGAAATGGGTGTGGCTGGTGAAGCTTCCAGTTGGGAAACAAGATGTCCTCTCAGACAGCACAGAGCTAAGGATTGTTGGATAATTTGCAGGTCTCTCCAGAGGTCCAGCCCAGGACATGCTGTATTACAAACATTTAGTCCTGGGACAAGGTCCATCACTAGACATGTACAGGCAGGGATAAGCATGGTGGACATTTACTGGTGTCTGTGGTGGACAATTGAATGATGGTCTTGGGAACCATCACAGACCTTGCCACGGACACTCTTCCAATATGGACACAAATATATGCATATTAAAGATCAGCTGTCCACTTCACTTTGTCTCATCAGGCACACTATTGAGATGGAAGGACCTGGCACTCTAAAGCATTATGCTGCATGTAAGACAGCATTGATACAAATGTGTTCCGGCAAAAGCATACGCGTACAGCTCACCGTCTGGACCACCAGGGAGAAGTGTCCTGTCCCAAAGGTAAAGCAATAGTGACGGGAAACACAAAAAGGGAAAAGTGATTTGTGAAATAATTCAGGTATGGCAAGCAGATAATGGAAGGCCCGACAATTCAGGACGCTGGGGGCTGGATCTTGGGAGTGTCATGCGTGGTACTATTCCATGCCTCCCGACTCTTGACCCCTGGCCATTTGGGATGACTGGGGTGAAGCTTGGTAGGTTGAGTGCCCGTTCTACACTGCTTCTAGGCATAATGCTGCTTGTGTGGGGTAGCCAGACCCCATTGTCTCAGACCCTGGAGACAGCACAGCAATATTAAATCCCACCGTCCCCGCTGAGCTCTGCCTCTGTCCCCAAAATATTTGGTACCACTGGAGTTGATTTATTTTTTTTAAGAGACTATCAACAGAAATATTGCTTCAAGTTCAGGCATTTTGAATAGCCCCCTTTTCTCGGTGTAGCTCTATCAGGAGGAGGACATGTTGTGTTTAGAACAAGGGGTAAGGTGAAGGAAGATCTGACCCATATGAGCCAAGATTCTAAACATGTCCACCTAATAAAGGTATACGGAGCAAAGACAGCGCAATAAGGCATTTTATTTGTAGATCTTGACCTAAGATTCCGAACTAGATATCTGTAACCAAGATGGATCTATAGGAACACAAAAGGGTCAATAAAGTACTTTACTTTCATTAAAGCATTTTCTATTTAAAATGCCTACGCTTGATGCAAGCTTTAATTTAAACAATGTTTTGTCCTTTCAAGTTATTAATTTTCATTTTTGTTTCTTTGTAGAACTTTTTTTTTTTGACAGAGCCTTCAGTGTGTCCGAGACTGTGAATAGTGTTGGTTGGAGAGCTGAGCAATTTTTAGCAACAAAACTATCTACAAAATTATTATATCTCCACTTCAAGACCTGAAGCTTCTAAATCCACCAAAAAAAAACAAGTTTCTCCCTTCTCTAGTAATATAGCCACATGGGGACTAAGACTAGTCTTTGTACAAGCTTATTGGTCGTCAGTACCGACCATGCTAGCATCGACAAGTCCAGGTTGTTAAGGGTATCCCCGATTCACACCAATGGACAAATTATGAATACATCTTCCCAAAAGCTACATGGTTTCCTATCTGCCACTTATTTTATCATAAAAAAAAATCTGTTGCCTGTTCCTTTAACATGACTATACCATCGCTTGTGTGTGTGTGTGTTGGTGTGTCACCAACAGCTTCCCATGTTTCATAGTCTACTTAAAGAAGGAGTAATGCCTGAAGAGTTAATAATAAATTGTCCCCTTTTTTGAGGATTTAATCGCAATTAAAAAAAAAAAAAAAACTAAGCACTAGGAGATTTGTTTCCTGGAATCTGTGGCTTGTCAACAGTTGTCAGTCAGACAGGATTACTAATGCAGCTCAGTGAACCAGTTTTAACTTGTAGCATCTCCACAAAGCAGATAGTCGGAGAACTGTCTCCTAGTGCTCAGCTCCCCCCTTGCTTCATCTGTGATATCGTCTAAACAAACTCGATCATTTAAAATGCTGCTGTAAAAAAAAAAAAAAAAAAAGTAGTATATAGTTAATCTTTTTCTACTTTAGCGTTTGGAGAATGGTTTTCTGCTTAGCTTACGCACAACGCATGCTGGGTTCATCGAGCTCGGTTTTTGAGCCCTGTGTTGGCTGAGGTGGGAGCTTGTCAGTCAGCTCCTGCTCATGTGTGCTCCAATTATAAAGTGCTGCTCTGAGACGCAGGTGCTGAACTTGTCAGAGCGGTGCTGACAGTCAGCTGCGGAGCTGACTGTGCACCTGCATGTTCCTTTACACATGCCTTAACCCTTTCTGTGCCTTTCTGTCTATAAAGAAAGAAAGAAAAACGATATGCATAGCAAGCTCTGTATTTCTGTGATATACTACCATTATAGCTCTCATCATTGAAAGGCTGAGCATACACGCTCTATGGTACAAGCATAAAGGGTATAGCTGACAACAGTCCTGGATTTTCCAGGACTGTTCCATTTTTCTATGTCCTGCCCTGTCAAATTCAGGTTTGTCCCAGTAGGGCCCCATCAGAAATTGTGGGGTACCTTACAGAACAAAAGGTCTGCCCCTTACTTTCCTTTCGTTATTGACCCCACATCCCTTGTCATAGCACCACTTTGAAGCACCCATGGCCCTTGAACAGAACCAACCTTTCACCCATGGGTCTTGCCAGAGCACCCAGGACATGCCTCAGCGAGCACCGAGGTTTCACATCCAGGACATGCCCCAGATTGCATCCCCAGGACATGTCCCAGCATCCAGATTGCACCCCCAGGACATGTCCAAGCACGCAGATTGCACCCCCAGGACATGTCCCAGCACCCAGATTGCACCCTGAGGACATGTCCCAGCACCCAGACTGCACAGCCAGAACATTCCCTAGTGAGCACCCAGGTTTCACATCCAGGATATGCCCCAGTTGCACAGCCAGGACATGTCTCAGCACCCACATCGCACACCCAGTACATGCCCAGCATGTACGTCACTTGACTTTATTTGTCCCAGGGGCCAGCTACAAAAAGTTGGCAAGCATGACACTGCAGGCAGGTGACAGTGTGATTACATATGCTCAATGATTTCCCAATTATCTTCAACATACAGCCAGAAACTGCAAATTAGACTCAGTTAAGTAACAAGCCTGTTACGTCTTGTTTTTTTTTTGTTTGTTTTTTTAATCAAAAACCTGTGCATATGTGAGCTTTATACAGCATGCTCTACCTTATACGATAAGAAAGAAAATAGGAAGAGTATAGGCATTTTAATTGGAATGCTTTAATCGAAGATTACAAATTAAGAATCTGTCTGAGTCCTATTTGCTCTATTTATGACTTGTCAGTGGGCAGACATGTTGTTTAGAATCTTTGGTCAGCTGATAGAAGATGTGACCTACCTGATCCAAGATTCTAAACATGTCCGCCCCCTGTTAGATCTATTTAAATCAAAGAGGGCTCAAATGGCTCTTTATTTGCATTCTTTCATTTAAAAAAAAAAAATGATATTAACCATCTCATATCAAAAATGATATTAACCAATCTTTCAGTTGCGTTCAGTTTATGTTCCTTAAATTGTTTTTTGTATATTTAGTTGAGCTTTTATATTTCTCACACTGCCTCGAGTTGTGCATCCATGGATGGGACTGCTTGTGAACTCACTCACATGTGGATGATATCACTGTGTTATCTACCAGGTGCTCTTGATAATGGGGTCGTTAGGGAGCTGAAACATTGAAATAAAGTGACTGATTTAATGCTAGATAAGAAGGGACGCTTGTGGAAGGTTGAAAATCACAGTCAGTTCCTTTCTTTCAATATTTCCACATCTTTCCTTCTTTCTTTCTTTCTTTTATATTTTCATTCCTTCTTGCTTTCCTTTATTCTTTCTCTCTCCCCTCTCTCTTCATTCTTCCTCTATTTCTCTCTTCCTTCTTTCCTTGTTTTTCTCTTTTGTTCTTTTTTTTCCACCCTCTTTCCCTTTGTCTCCTCACTATTGTTAAAGATGTATTGTTGGGAGACCTTTATACATATGCCAGTATATTTTGTTCTATGTAGTATTATATATTAAGTATTTATGGACACAATCTGCATGACTAGAGTAAATCTTCCACCCACCAACCCCTTTCCAAGCTTTGAATTTTAATGTTTCAACTCAAGTGGCAGACAACATATAATTGCATTTTTGCGATCAAAGAGGGGGTTATAATGTTGTTACCATCATAAGATAAAACACGGATGGTTTAAGCTCACCCGGACATGTGTCCAAGTGTACCGAACTATGATAAGCCATTTAATTCCGCACATGTTTCGAACCTGTTTTTTTTTTCTTACTTGGCACAAGTGACAGGAAGTGGGGAGGTTGCGGCCATGTTAAAGTTTCTACCTTTCGGTTTGCTATGTTACTGAGAGTGAGTAGAGCTTCCCTATAAATAGGATGAGGTTGACAGCTGATGGCCTCACAAAAGGGGATACGTAACCAGGAATTTCAACACTTGACAGGCGGCGTATCAGTTTTTCTTTTGTGATACGCAGAGTCTCTGGAGCGCAGACACGTTTTAAAATCATTGTAATGGAGTACTTTTTTTTAGAACCAAAGGGGAATAAAGCCATTCGTCAGGATGTTTATTCCACAGGAGAAGCCAACAGCACACAAAGAAAATATCCTAAGGCAAAAAGAGAGATCGGCGAAAAAAACAATCACATAGGACAAGATCTTAAACAATGTATTCAAATGATTTTACATAGACATACTTTTTATTCCTGTGATGGTTTCAGAAGCATTGGATTTCAGTCGTTGCTGTATTTTAATTGTGGGTTAGCCAGATTATTAAACGAACACCATCAACATAACTTCCAAGGGTCACTATTTAAGTGGAGTGGTCCCTAATTTACATATAAATCCCACTGTCCTTCTTTCTTCCTCTTATGTCCCTTATGTACAACGAGTATTTGAATGGGTCTTTTTTTAAAAATTGCTACATAGTGTCGTATAAACGTTCCAAACAGTTTGAATAATTGTACATTTCTTGTTATTATATAACTAGATCATCAATTTAACACTACTTCACTTTATCCACATTATAACCTACCCGTCAGCTTTCATTGTTTGACAGTTCGTACAGCCCAGGGAACTGGTGGTCGAAGGACCACTAAAGTTTTTTTTTTTAACCCTCGCTTCCTTGAATGGTGTCAGGAGTGGGTTCCTAATTAATGTCCCCTCTGCTGATCCCATGCAAAAAACAAGAGTCTCTCCCTACACTAGCAGAGAGACAGTCACTGAGCAGACCTAAAAATGTGTCAGTGTTGTCTCCTGTTTATGACATCACCTTGTAGTGATGTCATAAACTAGCGACACATGTGGAAGGGAGGGGGTTAGGGGTAGAGGTTTCCATATTAAGGGTGCAAAAACAATAGTTTGGACAGTACCCCAGGGTGCACACTGTATTTATTCCATATTAAGGTTGTCACCCACCTGAGCAAGACACCTCCATGCAGTCTAGCAGCATCCCTAAGCTAGGCAAAAAAGGGCTCCCTGGTCAGGCAATCTGGAATAATTTTACTAAAGAGGAAGTGACACTGCTAGAGCCTGGCACTGTATGGTTGGTGTCCAGCCTACCATACGCAGCCACCGGAGTGCACTTACTGGACAAGGTGGTATGATTGACATACCAGGTAGGATGAAAGGGGAAGGGATGTATTGTCCACCCCTGTCATACTGGCCTTTCACATATTGTATTGTTACAGACAAGTACTAGTACAGCAGATGGGGGGTGGATACAGAGTCGGTGAAATCATTTTTTGCTACCCAGGCGAAAGTGCTTTTTGGTGCCGCTCCAATCCCATGACTCTCCCTCTCCCCATATCCCTTATCTTTCCTCCCTCTCCCCATATCTCTTTCCCTAACCCCATATCTCTTATCTCTCCTTCCCCATATCTCTTTCGCTCTCCACCATCTCAGTTCTCCCCCCCCCTCATCTGTTTTCTCCCCCCTCTTCTGTTCTCTCCCTCTTCCCCATCTGTTCTCACCCCCTCCTCCCCCATCTCTGCTCTCTCCCCCCCCTACCCCATCTCTGTTCTCTCCCCCATTTCTGTTTTCTCCCTCATTTCTGTTCTCTCCCCCATTTCCCATCTCTGTTCTCTCCCCCTCCTCTATTCCATCCCCTTCCACCCCATCTCTGTTCTCTCCCCACCTCCCCTGTTCTCTACCCCCTCCCCTGTTCTCTCCCCTTCCACCCCATCTCTGTTCACTTCCCCCTCCCCTGTTCTCTCCCCCTCCCGTTCTCTCCCCTTCCACCCAATCTCTGATCTCTCCCCCCCCTCCCCTGTTCTCTCCCCCTCCCCATTTCTCTCACCCCTATGCTGTTCTCTCCCCCCCTCCCCTGTTCTCTACCCCCTCCCCTGTTCTCTCCCTACCTCCTCCCCCAATTTATGTTCCCCTTCCCATAATGGACAGACCGTGGGAGGGGGCGGATCTCACCAGATGCGAGGTCCGCCCTCTCCCCATGAAGCAGAGCGGCATCTGCTTCACGGGATCCGTGAGCAGCATGAGCTCTGTGTGTATAACCCGCTGGCGCCCCTGGGTGGACATGTTGTTTAGAGTCTTTAGTCCGATCTTCCTTCATCATACACAAGATGTCTGCCCTCCTGATATGCATCCTTTGAAAATGTTCAATGGTAGATCTGAGGGGACTCAGTAAGATAGCTACATAACTACTAATGCACTCTCATGCAACAGAGTTGCAGGCCTCTCCCGTTGTGGAGGATAACCATACCATAGCGTGGGATATGAAGCCATATTGCAGCACCCCCACCCTAGCACTGGTCAGTTTGTGGCTACATGGGAAGGAGCAGGTTCTCTGCCAGGAAGATTCAATTCCTGCAACATCTCTGATCACCAGTGAAAAGTCCACAGGAATCAACAGCGAAAAAATGAAATGAAAAATGAAACGTAATAATAATAAAAAAAACAACCATAATGCAATATGTCAGTGAAAAATCATCAGTCAACAAGCCAAACATGCTCACTGCTGGAATACGTGCCCCCTCGATAAACTGGACTTTGCTCCAAATCTTCTTGGTACATCCTTTAATATGGGCTAAAAAATATAACGACCGACGGAACACATGGCGCTAGTCACTTACAGATATATAGGATCTGGGAAAATCCGTGTCCTGTATAAAGTGTTACTTGCTCCTAATATGATGTTGTGTACATTCATTATACTTTTTCCTGCGAAGGAATCTCACGGTGCAGATGTATTCTGCTGTGGCCTAGCTGATCTCGAAGCGATGTGGCACTGTCTCAGCAGGATACACCTTTCGTGAAATCCACTTCCTCGCGGAGTGCATCCTGAATGACATGTCAAATCATCCCGAGAGACGTTTGGTCAAAAGGTCACAGAGACTGAGAGCGTCAGGCTTTTGTTGCGGAGGTCAAACGAAGGTGAAACATCTCTGCAGAAGTTGTATCCATCAGTAGACAGAGATCCACCTCACAGACTTTGTCAGATACATCGACTTGCCGGTATTGGAGAAACTTGTAATTAGACACAGCAAAGCAGAGTAGCAAAACGAATAGCTCCTTCCCGAACCCCAACAGCCAACTTTTGGCTTGACTCATACATGGATTTCTTAAACCACTGAGATGTCACGTGCTGACACATGTCTTAGGAGCTACTGTGTGCCATCTTCTGGGCTGGAGCATCATTGTTCTCCCAGGGAAAGGTCAACAGTGTGACAATGATGGATTTAGTTGGAGTGACCTTTTCCCAACCAGGGGGCAATTGAGGCCCCCCCCCCCTGTAGGAGGTTGACAAAGTAAAGTAAATAGCAATCCTTTTCCAAGTCCACGAATAGAAAATGGCTTTAGCGGTTTGAAAAGATCATTTTAGGTCTGTGAAAAATGCCAATTGGTAATCGATTGACAATCTAACAAAGGGTTATGAAAAAAAAATTAAACACAACTGTAGCAAAACAAAGTAACTAAAAAAATTACATCAAAGGACAATTGAACTTCTAATGTTTGCTTTGCTTTTTTCCTTTTCCTTTTTTTCACCCGGGTTCACTCTCATTCCGGCTCAGAGCTGAGGCAGAGCGGCAGGGAGGCTGGTAGGAGCTAGCAGTGTCCGCGTGTACACAGCGGGGCTCACCCCGCTTGTCTATTTGGAGTCTGAATGGAGCTGGGGTCTGTTTCTGCTAGGGCAGAGAGAGAGAGACCCTTCTTTCCAAATGGAATCAATAAAGGTGACCCACCTCTGTATATTCCCTTTGAAAAAGAGGGTCTCTGGATTTGAAAACAATGTTCTCTCTTTGAAAATGAGGGTCTATCTCCAGCAGAGTCCAGACCTGGACTCTTCCCAGGGAAACAGGGAACTGATTTTTTTTAATATAGAAGAACAAGTGAAAAAAGGTAAAAGTATATATGGTTTATACAGAAATTATCTTATTAAACAGGATCTTGGGTCAGATCTTCCTTAATCTGACTCAAAGTATAGGATCTGACCCAAGATTCTAAACAACATGTCCGCCCTCCGGTACAGCTGTACAGAGTAGAGAGGGCTTGCAGCAACATTCTAAACCGGGTCCAGTCACCATGGAAACCAATGGAACGTGCCTGCTGGTTACATCACTTATAGAACAAAACCCCATAAATGAAGAGAGATACTACAGAGGGGGGAGAGAGACACACTACAGAAGTGAGAGAGAGACTACAGAAATGAGAGAGAAAGACACTACAGAAGTGAGAGAGAGCTACTACAGAAATGAGAGGAAAAAAGAGAGATTACAGAAATGAGAGGTAGAGAGAGAGACACTACAGAAATGAGATGGGAGAGAGAAACTACAGAAATGAGAGCGGAAGAGAGAGACTACAGAAATGAGAGGGGGGAGAGACTACAGAAATCAGATGGGGAGAGACTACAGAAATGAGAGTGAGAGAGAGACTACAGAAATGAGAGTGAGACACCCCAGAAATGAGAGGGAGAGAGAGACATCCCAGAAATGAGAGGGAGAGAGAGACACTACAGAAATGAGAGAGAGAGAGAGAGAGAGAGAGAGAGAGAAACTACAGAATTGAGAGATGCTACAGCAATGAGAGAGAGAGAGAGACTACATAAATGAGAGAGAGACATACTACATAAATGAGACAGAGAGACACTAGAGAAACGAGAGAGACTACAGAAATAAGAGGGAAAGAGAAAGACTACAGAAATGAGAGCTGGAGAGAGAGACTATAGAAATTCGATGGGAGAGAGAGACTACAGAAATGAGATGGGAGAGAGAGACTACAGAAATGAGATGGGAGAGAGACTACAGAAATGAGATGGGAGAGAGAGACTACAAAAATGAAATGGGGGAGAGAGACTACAGAAATTAAATGGGAGAGAGAGACTACAGAAATGAAATGGGAGAGAGAGACTACAGAAATGAGATGGGGGAGAGAGACTACAGAAATGAGATGGGAGAGAGAGACTACAGAAATTAGATGGGAGAGAGACTACAGAAATGAAATGGGAGAGAGAGACTACAGAAATGAAATGGGGGAGAGAGACTACAGAAAGGAGATGGGAGAGATCCTACACATCTGGAGGAAGAGGAGACAGAGACTACACACATGGAGAAGAGGAAAATGCAGACCAACATGGGCAGTTCCCCTCCTGAAACAAGACTATGGATCTGCTCCTGGGCTGGGCTGGGTGCTGGGGTGAGTCCTGTGAGTGCAATATGAGTGCTGGGTCAAATCCTGTGAGGGCAATCTGAGTGCTGGGTCAAATCCTGTGAGGGCAATCTGAGTGCTGGGTCAAATCCTGTGAGGGCAATCTGAGTGCTGGGTCAAATCCTGTGAGGGCAATCTGAGTCCTGGGTCAAATCATGTGAGGGCAATCTGAGTACTGGGTCAAATCATGTGAGGGCAATCTGAGTACTGGGTCAAATCATGTGAGGGCAATCTGAGTACTGGGTCAAATCATGTGAGGGCAATCTGAGTGCTGGGTCAAATCCTGTGAGGGCAATCTGAGTGCTGGGTCAAATCCTGTGAGGGCAATCTGAGTGCTGGGGCAAGTTTTGGGTTCTGGGCTATGTCCTGTAAGTGTAATTTGGAATACAAACTTATAACGCACACACTTCCCTGATATACACTTCTGCATAGGGTAATATGTGTATATATACGTAAGGAAAATGTATCACACACTGCCCTGAGATATACCTCTTTTTCCGCGCACCCGCGGCTCACAGAGTGACAATGTATATATATATACACACACCACACACACTCACATATCCTCAACAAGGACCATTCTAGTGAAGACATATATATATATATATATATATATATATATATGCGTCCTTTTGGCAGAGAGGGTTAAGCAAAAACATATCTCTCTTTTAGTTCCGTATAAATCAGAATTTAATATGAATATATTTTTTTTTTTTTTTAAACAAAAACGGATTTACTCCGGTTGCTTACATCAATGTATACATGAGGGGTTAAAATAAAACATTTGCAAGGTTTGCAGTTTCTGTATGTCAAGGAGAACCCTAAACCCAGAGGTTAAAAAACAAAACAACAGACACAAAGGACCACACATGCACAGCCTTCCATCAAACAGATACCTGTCACTGCCGTGTTACAAATAAACATAGTACAAATCAGAATGACCTCATTAGTAATGTAAAACAGCTGTAGTTCAACGGAGTCTGGATGACAACAAACGCAAAGCATTGTATCAGACACCGTACCTGCAAATAGATTATTCACAAAAATGTCATAACTGTATAATATTATGAGTAATTGCTGCAGAGCTCGGGGAAATACATACTCCTGCTGGGATCGGGGCCCAGCTGTGCCATGATCAGCCATCCCGCTGACACCACACGCGGAATCTGAACGCGCATTATGTGTTTTAACGCTTCCAATGCAAAATTGTAACCGGGAGGCCATAAATGGAGAAATGTTTTAACCATGGGTTTGTATGCTGGGAAAAACAACTCTATCATGAAACAGGAAAAGGAACAAAAAAAGAACAAATCGCTCCCCACACCAACCAACGTTAAAAAAAAAAATCGATCTTCCTTGTTGAATAAACTATATAAAATCAAGGCACCAGCGAGGGGGAGGGGGAGGGGGGGGCGAAGGAAAAAACCAGTAATATGAAGCGCACCTAACGCGTTTCGCCCATCCTAAAAACTGTATCATCCATGATTTAGGTGATCAGCATGGGCAAATAATTGAAGTTGAGAATTAGCTAGTCTTCTCTAATAGTTGTTGGGGGGGGGCGAGGGGACATGCCGGGCTATTGGTGGTAGTTTAGGGACTAGAGTTAGGGAGTTAATGCAGGCTAGGGAACAATAAGTTTAATCAGCCATAATTGTATTGAGGCCAATGTTTAATTTTTTGGAGGTAAGAAAAGGATTGGTACTTTTTGGGAATAAAAGGTGGCAACTCTAACTATATTATTTAGGCTTATTTTCACAGTGATGACGTTTGCACGGAAGTCTGTGCGTTTATAGTTGTCAAATAATGAAATTAAGTGTCATTAAAAAATAAATAAATACAAACAATCCAGTGACATTTAGACAAAGGCAAATTTAGAAAGATTTTAACTGGATATCCACCTAACGAGTCTCGTACCACTTGGATACCAGTGTTAATTTGGTCAACGAAACATTTTTGACATAATTTTCGTCATGTTTTCAGTGACTAAAACGAAACAATAGCTAAAAAAAAAAAAAAAAAAAACGAAATAAAGACATAAAATAAAGAAGTTAATAGGACTAAAACTATGACTAAAATCCATCGCAAGCTTCGTCAACTGACTAAAATGTGACTAAAATGTGACTAAAATGTGACTAAAATGTTAGGGAGGGACTATTGCATTTTCCTATTTGGACGTCTGGTTCTGGTCCCCATGGATCTCTGCCAAAGTCCAGTCCCCTGACTCTATCTGCAACTCGATTGGTTGAGACACAAGTTACCTGTGCCTGTCTGCCCCCTGGAACAATGCCCTGCATTGATACTCCTCTGTCTGATTCGCCTGTTACTGTCACGTGAGCGTTTCCCCTCCCATCTCCCTAGCAAGGTAACTTAACACTATGTAACAGCCTTCTCAGACCTGTTCCCTCCCATCTCCCTAGCAAGTTATCTTAACACTATGTAACAGCCTTCTCAGACCTGTTCCCTCCCATCTCCCTAGCAAGATAACTTAACACTATGTAACAGCCTTCTCACACCTGTTCTCTCCCATCTCCCTAGCAAGATAACATAACACTATGTAACAGCCTTCTCAGACCTGTTCCCCCATCTCCTTAGCAAGTTAACTTAACACTATGTAACAGCCTTCTCAGACCTGTGCCCTCCCATCTCCCTAGCAAGATAACTTAACACTATGTACCAGCCTTCTCAGACCTGTTCCCTCCCATCTCCCTAGCAAGATAACTTAACACTATGTACCAGCCTTCTCAGACCTGTTCCCTCCCATCTCCCTAGCAAGTTAACTTAACAGTATGTAACAGCCTTCTCAGACCTGTGCCCTCCCATCTCCCTAGCAAGATAACTTAACACTATGTAACAGCCTTCTCAGACCTGTTCCCTCCCATCTCCCTAGCAAGTTACCTTAACACAATGTAACAGCCTTCTCAGACCTGTCCCCTCCCATCTCCCTAGCAAGTTATCTTAACACTATGTAACAGCTTCTCAGACCTGTTCCCTCCCATCTCCCTAGCAAGATAACTTAACACTATGTAACAGCCTTCTCAGACCTGTTCCCTCCCATCTCCCTAGCAAGATAACGTAACACTATGTAACAGCCTTCTCAGACCTGTGCCCTCCCATCTCCCTAGCAAGTTAACTTAACACTATGTAACAGCCCTCTCAGACCTGTTCCCTCCCATATCCCTAGCAAGATTACTTAACACTATGTAACAGCCTTCTCAGATCTGTTCTCTCCCATCGCCCTAGCAAGATAACTTAACACTCTGAAACAGCCTTCTCAGACCTGTTCCCTCCCATCTCTCTAGCAAGTTAACTTAAAACTATGCAACAGCCTTCTCAGACCTGTTCCCTCCCATCTCCTTAGCAAGATAACTTAACACTGTGTAACGGCCTTCTCAGACCTGTTCCCTCCCATCTCCCTAGCAAGATAACTTAACACTCTGTAACAGCCTTCTCAGACCTGTTCCCTCCCATATCCCTAGCAAGGTAACTTAACACTATGTAACAGCCTTCTCAGATCTGTTCTCTCCCATCTCCCTAGCAAGATAACTTAACACTATGTAACAGCCTTCTCAGATCTGTTCCCTCCCATATCCCTAGCAAGATTACTTAACACTATGTAACAGCCTTCTCAGATCTGTTCTCTCCCATCGCCCTAGCAAGATAACTTAACACTCTGAAACAGCCTTCTCAGACCTGTTCCCTCCCATCTCTCTAGCAAGTTAACTTAAAACTATGCAACAGCCTTCTCAGACCTGTTCCCTCCCATCTCCTTAGCAAGATAACTTAACACTGTGTAACAGCCTCTCAGACCTGTTCCCTCCCATCTCTCTAGTAAGTTAACTTAACACTATGTAACAGCCTTCTCAGACCTGTTCCCTCCCATCTCCCTAGCAAGATAACTTAACACTCTGTAACAGCCTTCTCAGACCTGTTCCCTCCCATATCCCTAGCAAGGTAACTTAACACTATGTAACAGCCTTCTCAGATCTGTTCTCTCCCATCTCCCTAGCAAGATAACTTAACACTATGTAACAGCCTTCTCAGATCTGTTCTCTCCCATCGCCCTAGCAAGATAACTTAACACTATGTAACAGCCTTCTCAGACCTGTTCCCTCCCATCTCTCTAGCAAGTTAACTTAACACTAGGTAACAGCCTACTCAGACCTGTTCCCTCCCATCTCCCTAGCAAGTTAACTTAACACAATGTAACAGCTTCTCAGACCTGTTCCCTCCCATCTCCCTAGCAAGTTAACTTAACACAATGTAACAGCTTCTCAGACCTGTTCCCTCCCATCTCCCTAGCAAGATAACTTAACACTATGTAACAGCCTTCTCAGACCTGTTCCCTCCCATCTCCCTAGCAAGATAACTTAACACTATGTAACAGCCTTCTCAGACCTGTTCCCTCCCATCTCCCTAGCAAGATAACTTAACACTATGTAACAGCCTTCTCAGACCTGTTCCCTCCCATCTCCCTAGTAAGATAACTTAACACTATGTAACAGCCTTCTCAGACCTGTTCCCTCCCATCTCCCTAGTAAGATAACTTAACACTATGTAACAGCCTTCTCAGACCTGTTCTCTCCCTCATTGAGATTTAGTCGACTGAAACTAGACTAAAACAATTCAGATGACTAAAATACGACTAAAGTAAAATGGGATTTGAGTCAAAATGACTAAAACGAAATCAAAATTTGCCGTTAAAATGAACACTAGTGGATATTAGTCACTGGCTGTATAGGGACAGCAAATAAATAAAAAATAATACAACAATATCTGGGAGGAATCAACCTCACTCCAAAAGATGTTACCAATACGTTTAATTACCAAGAGCTCAGTCACTGCAACGGCTCCAAACCAAAGCAAATATAAACAGAAAAGAAAAAACAAACACAAGTATTAAAACGAAACACATGTGCAAGCTCAGCACTCTAATAAACAGCAGAGGTCATAAAGGCAATACTTTAAACTGGTACCAGAATTCTATATTATTTATATTTGTAGTTTGTTAGATAGCTTCCGATGCTAAGATTAGCACAAGACGTTTATCTACGTCGTGTGTCTGCAGTTGGTGAAACGTCACATGGTAAAACGAATAGTGAAAGTGATCAGTAATTATTTCCACTGCTCATAAGCTGTAATGACTCTATGCCCCACCCCCCCCCCACGCCCCACCCCCGCAGGGCAGAGCAATCTCTCCATGGACGACCGAATGCCATTCCAATATGGCGCGGCCCTGTAGCCGGCAAGAGCGACGGAAGTAAACTCGGTTGCTGTGACTAGACTGCCTCTAGATCTAAATGAACATTAGATCTAGAGTTAGGGTTCTACGTAGGGTTACATATGGGCTAGGGTTAGAATTGGGGTCAGAGTAAGGGCTAGTATTTTTCTGTTTTGGTTTTTCTCAAAATATATAATTTGTTATAGTAAGTTATAGGATATGATGAAAATAATGGTATTACAGCTAAACACAAACATCACAGAAGTGTTCAAATAACTTTTTCACAAAAATAGTCCGGTCACCAAGGGTTTAAGCCAGTTTACAAAAGTAAATGTTATAAAGAAAGTATAGGAAGGTCAAATGTGTACACGCAAGAGATGGGCGCAATCTAAACTACTATGTAACTACACTAGATGGTAAAAAATATAGCGCCTAATTATTGAATTCAGGTATTTCAATCAGATCCATTGCCATAGATGTATAAATTCAATCTCCTAGCCATGCAGTCGGCATTTACAAAAATATGTGAAAAACAATGGGTCGTTCTGACGAGCTCAGTGAATTCAAGCGTGGTACTGTGATAGGATGACACCTTTGCAATAAGTCACTTTGTCAAATGTCTCCACTGCTAGATATTCCACGGTCAATTGTAAGTGGTATTATTACATAGTTGCCAACTTCGGCCATGTTTCCTGGGACACATATTTGTTCCACGTGCTGCAGAAAGATCATGCAAAGATCAGCCCGGCAGTATGTAGGATGGATATACGCACAGACACAATCCAATTAATTCATCATGGTAGGTTCTATGAGATCTCCACCCTGATTAATTAATTGGATTGTGTCTGTGCGTATATCCATCCTACAGCCCTGCTGGGCTGCACATTGCATGCTCTTTCTGCAGCATGTGGAACAAATATGTGTCCCTGGAAACATGGCCGATGTTGGCAACTATGTTATTGGTATTTTTGGAAAGTGCAAGTGTTTGGGAACAGCAGTCACAAAATGGAAGACCGCGTAAAGTCACATAGTGGGGTCACTGGGGTGCATGGGGCGTAAAATACACCAATGCATTGCTGATTCCATAGCTGAAGATCTCCAACTTCCAAAATCTGGTGGAAAGCCTCCCTGAAGAATGGAAGCTGCAAAGGGAATGGAAGCTGCAAAGTATTTAGAATGCAAAGTGATAAGAATCCCTATTGGTTAGATGTCTCAATCCTTTTGTCCTTATAGTGTCTGTAACGTCATCTAGACCTTGAAACTGTTAACTTTATTTTCCATGCAAATAATAATTAATCAAAAATACCCTACACTACAGATGTACTTTCTTGTTCAAACTTCTCATATATACTGGATATAATTGCATGGCACTTTACATGAGTTGGGCCCCAGTCTGCACTATGTCTGGAATTATGATTTCAGTCAATATACTTGACAAGCCGTAGATTTGTGGATCACCGTGTATGCAGTTAGTAAACAGTCTGCCTTATAACAGAACTCCTGTGTGCCTTGTTATACTGTGATTGAACTGGGTACGGATTAGATAAGCAAACATACGCAGCCTATATGATAGATGACATTATATAATTACCACTTTGCAAAATGAGGCAGTCAGTTCAATAATCACAGAGGTGATATAGGGGGCTTGCATTGATAGGGAGACATGGAACAAAACAAAGATCAAATAAAACATGTGACTCCAAATTAGTCTCCAAAGTAATTTTTTGGGTGCAGCTGTATCAACACAGGGATGACCATATGGGTAGAGCTCATAGACGTATGTGTCGGGTTATATTGCGGAATGTTGCTGGCAGGTTGGTCAGTGGGATTTATTTATAGTCTTAAATTAGAGGGGCAACGATTTAACCCCTTAGTGACATGACTTTTTTGGCTTGTCCGACGCTTGGTGACATGGGCTGTTTTAACATTTCTGAGCAGTTTGTGTTTTGCTGTAATTTATTTCTGTCTCATTTAGTGTACCCGCACAAACTATATATCGTTTTTATCGTCATAAGAAGGGCTTTCTTTTGATACCATTATTTTGATAATAGCATATAATTTGATGTAAAAAAAATAATAAAATATGGCAAAAAAAATGAAAAAATAATTTTTTTATGACTTTTATTTGAAAAATCGTATACTCATGTACAAGAGACAACAAAAAAACACTGCTAAAAAGTTTCTAATATATGTCCTGAGTTCAGAAATAGCCCATGTTTTTATGTTTTTGTGCTTTTTTATTCATGTTACAGGGCCAGAACTATAAGTGGTGCAAAGCTATTTTAAAATCCCTTCTTTCAAAATTAGCGATAGTGACATTGTAACACTGATTTCTGTACTAAATCCATGAATGACCCCCAACATGTACATATTTTTGAAAACTAGACAACTCAGGGCATTTAACTTGGGGTATTTTGACACATTTCATGTAGCCATTTTACCACCAATCTATGCCAAAGTTTGCAGCAAAAAATCTTTTTTTTAAATTTTTCACATATATTGCAATTTAGGTAAACATTACCTTAAAATGTGAAGGGGTATTTCCAAATAACACCTCAATATGTGTTCAGCAACATCTCCTGAGTACAGGGATACCACCCATGCATAGGTTTGTTGGTTTGTTTTGGGGCTAAAAGGCCACATTTAGGGGGTGCGCATTTTGGTTTTCCAACTTGGAATTCTGACATGCAGAAAACTTGTGCCCATGTCCCATTTGGGACATTTTTGAAGCCAGAAAGTGTATTCTACCCCACAAAACCATATATTTTTTTAAACTAGACACCCTAGGGTATTTCAAATGGTAGTATTTTAACACTTTCCATGCACTAATTATACTACCAGCCTATGTCAATGTTTTGGGTAGTAATTTTTTTTCACATACATTGAACTTTGGGCATGAATTCACAGATCCTGTTATATGTCAGTGCCAAACAACACCTCAATATGTGTTCAGCAACATCTCCTGAGTACAGGGATACCACCCATGTATAGGTTGGTTAGGTTATTTGGGGGTTAAAAGGCCACATTTGAGAGGTGCGCTTTTTGGTTTTCCAACTTGGAATTCTGACGTGCAGAAAACCTGCGCCCATGTCCCATTTGGGACATTTTTGAAGCCAAAAAGTGTATTCTACCCCACAAAACCATATATTTTTGAAAACTAGACACCCTAGGGTATTTCAAATGGTAGTATTTTAACACTTTTCATGCACTAATTCTACCACCAGCCTATGTCAATGTTATGGATAGTAATTTGTTTTTCACATTCATTGTACATCGGGCATGAATTCACAGATCCTATTATGTGTCAGTGCCAAACAACACCTTAATATGTGTTTAGCAACATCTCCTGAGTACAGGGATACCACCCATGTGTAGGTTAGTTAGATTATTTGGGGGCTAAAAGGCCACGTTTAGGGGGGGGTGCATTTCCAACTTGGAATTTTGACATGTAGTCAGCCTGCGCCCATGTTCCATTTGGGACACTTTTGAAGCCTGTCAAAGTATTTTACCCCATAAAACCATATATTTTGGAAAACTAGACATCCTAGGGTATTTAAAATTGTGGTATTTTAACACTTTCCAAGTGCTAATTCTACCACCAACCTATGTCAAAGGGATGGGATGTCATTTTTTCCCCACACACATTGTAGTTCAGGCAGGAATTTTCAGATTCTGGTATTTGCCACTGCCAACCAACACCTCAATATGTGTTCAGCAACATCTCCTGAGTACAGGGATACCCCCCATGCATAGGTTTGTTGGTTTGTATTGGGTCTAAAATTCCACATTTAGGGGGTGCGCAATTCCAACCTGGAATTTTGACATGTAGTCAGCCTGCGCCCATGTTCCATTTGGAACATTTTTGAAGCCGTCCAATGAATTTTACCCCATCAAACCATATATTTTTGGAAAATAGACATCCTAAGGTATTTCAAATGGTGGTATTTTAATACTGTATAGGTACTAATTCTACCACCAGCCTTTGTAAAAGTTTGTGGTAGTACTTTTTTGGGAGTTTTTTTTCCCACATGCATTGTACTTCAGGCATGAATTCACAGATTCTGGTATTTGTCACTGCCAAACAACAACCCAATATGTGTTCAGCAACATCTCCCGAGTACAGGGATAGCACCCATGCATAGGTTTGTTGGTTTGTTTTTGGCTAGAAGGCAACATTTGTGAGATGCGCATCTCAAAATTCCAACTTGGAATTTTGACATGTAGTCAACCTGCGTCCGTGTCCTTTATGGGATATATCTTTGAAGCCAGCCAATGTAATTTACCCCCACCAAACCATATTTTTTTTTATCGGTAGACCCCCATCACTACTTGTGGCAAGGGCTCAGCAGCCACCGATACATCGCTAGATGATGTATCAGAAAGCTGAATAGGGTCAAAATCGAACCCTGAGTCCGCGGGCCTCAGAATCAGTGCGTAAGCAGTGATCTCGAGCAAAGAAGGGGTTAATAGCTCTTAGAAGAGCCTATCTAGTACTGTAATACATTACAGTACAAATAAATTAATCCATAAAACAGTGCAGACAGCAAAACATACTGTTGCTGTGCAGGATTACTGCTTACACAGTGATGAATGGCAGGGAAGGGGTTAATACACAGTGAAAGACTTTCATAAAACCTGCTAATTTTATAAAATGTTATTTTATATCACTAATACTGATCTGTCTCTTTCCGTCACAAAAATGTAAGTGAGGAGAGGGAGGCAGATCAATATTTGTGAATATTGATCCGATTAATTTTGATCTGACCAGGGCGAATGGTGAGCTTAATTGAGAAGTCACCAAACCGCCTTTGCCACTAATTCGCTGTTACTGATCGCTATGCGCTCAGGCAGCTTAAAAAAAAAAACTCAAATATTTTTACTTTACATGTAATCCCCTAGCGGGTATGTGTAAAAAAAAAAAAATATGCAGACAGATAAAAATTGCTTTGGCGTCAATATCATTGCGTAAGCAGTGATCGACGGCAAATAAGGGGTTAATAACTCTTAGAATAGCCTTTTTAGTACTGTAATAAATTACAGTACAAAAAAATTAACCCCTAAAAAATGCACAAACAGCAAAAATAAATGCGCTGATGTGCACGATCACTGCTTATGCAAGATCAGTGGCACGGAAGGGGTTAAACGCAGGGAATTGCTTTAATAAAATTTTTTTTATTGTTTTATTATTTGTGTGTTGTGTATTTATTGTTTATTTTTACTTTTACTTACTTTTAGAACTTTGATCTGTCTCTCTCCCTCACTAAAAAAAATGTGAGGAGAGGGAGACAGATCATAACTGGTCAGATCAATATAGGGTTAATATTGATCTGACCAGTCAGTGGGGATGTTCAGCAGAACATCCCCACTGCCTGTCAGTGTGCCTGGCAGTCACTGATTGCCTCTGTGAAGAGGCAATCGTGTGACAGCCAGAGAGCACAGGAAGCAGGTACTTCCTGCCTCCTGTGCTCTTGCCCTTAGAAGGGCAGCGCCATCTTGGTCACTCAGTGACCAAGATCGTGCATTTTTTTTTGTGTGTTCCTGATTGCCTCGACTTGCGAGGCAATCAGGAACACTTTCTGAGCATAGGAAGCGAAAAATTCGCTTCCTTTGCTCATTTTTTAAATGCCCGCGTTTTAAAGGCACTGTGCCTTTAAAACCGGCATTTCGATCGCTCTCCGGAGCGATCGAAATGCCGACGGGCATTTTTTTTAGCATTGTACGATGCTTCCACACGGAAGCATCGTTACAATGCCCTTAGAGCACTGAAAGCGGAAAAACTCCGCTTTCAGTGCTCGTTTTGACACAGGACGGACTAGGTCCGTCCTGTGTCACTAACGCCTCGGCACACAGGACGGACCTAGTCCGTCCTGTGTCGCCAAGGGGTTAAAAGTAATATCAGGAAGTATTACTTTACTGAGAGGGTAGTGGATGTATGGAATAGTCTTCCAGTAGAAGTGGTAGAGGTTAATACAGTGATGGAGTTTAAGCATGCCTGGGATAGGTATAAGGCTATCCTAGATATAAGATAAGGCCAGGGACTAATGAAAGTATTACATTACTGAGAGGGTAGTGGATGCATGGAATATTCATCCAGTAGAAGTGGTAGAGGTTAATACAGTGAAGGAGTTTAAGCATGCATGGGATAAGCACAAGGCTATCCTAGATATAAGATAAGGCCAGGGACTAATGATAGTATTACTTTACTGAGAGGGTAGTGGATGCATGGAATAGTCTTCCAGTAGATGTGTTATAGGTAATACAGTGAAGGAGTTTCAGCATGCATGGGATAGGTATAAGGCTATCCTAGATATAAGATAAGGCCAGGGAGTAATGAAAGTATTACTTTACTGAGAGGGTAGTGGATGCATGGAATAGCCTTCCAGTAGAAGTGGTAGAGGTTAATACAGTGAAGGAATTTAAGCATGCGTGGGATAGGTATAAGGCTATCCTAGATATAAGATAAGGCTAGGGACTAATGAAAGTATTACTTTACTGAGAGGGTAGTGGATGCATGGAATAGTCTTCCAGTAGAAGTGGTAGAGGTTAATACAGTGAAGGAGTTTAAGCATGCGTGGGATAGGTATAAGGCTATCCTAGATATAAGATAAGACCAGGCACTAATGAAAGTATTACTTTACTGAAAGGGTAGTGGATGTATGGAATAGTCTTCCAGTAGAGGTGGTAGAGGTTAATACAGTGAAGGAGTTTAAGCATGCATGGGATAGGTATAAGGCTATCCTAGATATAAGATAAGGCTAGGGACTAATGAAAGTATTACTTTACTGAGAGGGTAGTGGATGCATGGAATAGTCTTCCAGTAGAAGTGGTAGAGGTTAATACAGTGAAGGAGTTTAAGCATGCATGGGATAGGTATAAGGCTATCCTAGATATAAGATAAGGCCAGGGACTAATGAAAGTATTACTTTACTGAGAGGGTAGTGGATGTATGGAATAGCCTTCCAGCAGAAGTGGTAGAGGTTAATACAGTGAAGGAGTTTAAGCATGCATGGGATAGGTATAAGGCTATTCTAGATATAAGATAAGGCCAGGGACTAATGAAAGTATTACTTTACTGAAAGGGTAGTGGATGTATGGAATAGTCTTCCAGTAGAGGTGGTAGAGGTTAATACAGTGAAGGAGTTTAAGCATGCATGGGATAGGTATAAGGCTATCCTAGATATAAGATAAGGCTAGGGACTAATGAAAGTATTACTTTACTGAGAGTGTAGTGGATGCATGGAATAGTCTTCCAGTAGAAGTGGTAGAGGTTAATACAGTGAAGGAGTTTAAGCATGCATGGGATAGGTATAAGGCTATCCTAGATATAAGATAAGGCCAGGGACTAATGAAAGTATTACTTTACTGAAAGGGTAGTGGATGTATGGAATAGTCTTCCAGTAGAGGTGGTAGAGGTTAATACAGTGAAGGAGTTTAAGCATGCATGGGATAGGTATAAGGCTATCCTAGATATAAGATAAGGCTAGGGACTAATGAAAGTATTACTTTACTGAGAGGGTAGTGGATGCATGGAATAGTCTTCCAGTAGAAGTGGTAGAGGTTAATACAGTGAAGGAGTTTAAGCATGCATGGGATAGGTATAAGGCTATCCTAGATATAAGATAAGGCCAGGGACTAATGAAAGTATTACTTTACTGAGAGGGTAGTGGATGTATGGAATAGCCTTCCAGCAGAAGTGGTAGAGGTTAATACAGTGAAGGAGTTTAAGCATGCATGGGATAGGTATAAGGCTATTCTAGATATAAGATAAGGCCAGGGACTAATGAAAGTATTACTTTACTGAGAGGGTAGTGGATGCATGGAATAGTATTCCAGTAGAAGTGGTAGAGGTTAATACAGTAAAGGAGTTTAAGCATGCATGGAATAGGTATAAGGCTATTCTAGATATAAGATAAGGCCAGGGACTAATGAAAGTATTACATTACTGAGAGGGTATTGGATGTATGGAATAGTCTTCCAGTAGAAGTGGTAGAGGTTAATACAGTGAAGGAGTTTAAGCATGCATGGGATAGGCACAAGGACATAGTCTTAAATTAGAGGGGCAACGATTTAAAAGTAATATCAGGAAGTATTACTTTACTGAGAGGGTAGTGGATGTATGGAATAGCCTGCCAGCAGAAGTGGTAGAGGTAAACACAGTCAAGGATTTTAAGCATGCGTGGGATAGACACAAGGCTATCCTAGCTATAAGACCGGGAACGGGGGACTAATAAAAGTACTCAAAAAAAAAAATAAAAAAATTGGGCAGACTAGATGGACCGAATGGTTCTTATCTGCCGACACATTCTATGTTTCTATGTTTCTATGTTTCTAGATATAAGATAAGGCTAGGGACTAATGAAAGTATTACTTTACTGAGAGGGTAGTGGATGCATGGAATAGTCTTCCAGTAGAAGTGGTAGAGGTTAATACAGTGAAGGAGTTTAAGCATGCATGGGATAGGTATAAGGCTATCCTAGATATAAGATAAGGCCAGGGACTAATGAAAGTATTACTTTACTGAGAGGGTAGTGGATGTATGGAATAGCCTTCCAGCAGAAGTGGTAGAGGTTAATACAGTGAAGGAGTTTAAGCATGCATGGGATAGGTATAAGGCTATTCTAGATATAAGATAAGGCCAGGGACTAATGAAAGTATTACTTTACTGAAAGGGTAGTGGATGTATGGAATAGTCTTCCAGTAGAGGTGGTAGAGGTTAATACAGTGAAGGAGTTTAAGCATGCATGGGATAGGTATAAGGCTATCCTAGATATAAGATAAGGCTAGGGACTAATGAAAGTATTACTTTACTGAGAGGGTAGTGGATGCATGGAATAGTCTTCCAGTAGAAGTGGTAGAGGTTAATACAGTGAAGGAGTTTAAGCATGCATGGGATAGGTATAAGGCTATCCTAGATATAAGATAAGGCCAGGGACTAATGAAAGTATTACTTTACTGAGAGGGTAGTGGATGTATGGAATAGCCTTCCAGCAGAAGTGGTAGAGGTTAATACAGTGAAGGAGTTTAAGCATGCATGGGATAGGTATAAGGCTATTCTAGATATAAGATAAGGCCAGGGACTAATGAAAGTATTACTTTACTGAGAGGGTAGTGGATGCATGGAATAGTATTCCAGTAGAAGTGGTAGAGGTTAATACAGTAAAGGAGTTTAAGCATGCATGGAATAGGTATAAGGCTATTCTAGATATAAGATAAGGCCAGGGACTAATGAAAGTATTACATTACTGAGAGGGTATTGGATGTATGGAATAGTCTTCCAGTAGAAGTGGTAGAGGTTAATACAGTGAAGGAGTTTAAGCATGCATGGGATAGGCACAAGGCTATCCTAGATATAAGATAAGGCTAGGGACTAATGAAAGTATTACATTACTGAGAGGGTAGTGGATGCATGGAATAGTCTTCCAGTAGAAGTGGTAGAGGTTAATACAGTGAAGGAGTTTAAGCATGCATGGAATAGGTATAAGGCTATTCTAGATATAAGATAAGGCCAGGGACTAATGAAAGTATTACTTTACTGAGAGGGTAGTGGATGCATGGAATAGTCTTCCAGTAGAAGTGGTAGAGGTTAATACAGTGAAGGAGTTTAAGCATGCATGGGATAGGTATAAGGCTATCCTAGATATAAGATAAGGCCAGGGACTAATGAAAGTATTACTTTACTGAGAGGGTAGTGGATGTATGGAATAGTCTTCCAGTAGAAGTGGTAGAGGTTAATACAGTGAAGGAGTTTAAGCATGCATGGAATAGGTATAAGGCTATTCTAGATATAAGATAAGGCCAGGGACTAATGAAAGTATTACTTTACTGAGAGGGTAGTGGAGGTATGGAATAGTCTTCCAGTAGAAGTGGTAGAGGATAATACAGTGAAGTAGTTTAAGCATGCGTGGGATATGTATAAGGCTATCCTAGATATAAGATAAGGCCAGGGACTAATGAAAGTATTACTTTACTGAGAGGGTAGTGGATGCATGGAATAGTCTTCCAGTAGAAGTGGTAGAGGTTAATACAGTGAAGGAGTTTAAGCATGCGTGGGATAGGTATAAGGCTATCCTAGATATAAGATAAGGCCAGGGTCTAATAAAAGTATTACATTACTGAGATGGTATTGGATGCATGGAATAGTCTTCCAGTAGAAGTGGTAGAGGTTAATACAGTGAAGGAGTTTAAGCATGCATGGGATAGGTATAAGGCTATCCTAGATATAAGATAAGGCTAGGGACTAATGAAAGTATTACTTTACTGAGAGGGTAGTGGATGCATGGAATAGTCTTCCAGTAGAAGTGGTAGAGGTTGATACAGTGAAGGAGTTTAAGCATGCATGGAATAGGTATAAGGCTATTCTAGATATAAGATAAGGCCAGGGACTAATGAAAGTATTACTTTACTGAGAGGGTAGTGGATGTATGGAATAGTCTTCCAGTAGAAGTGTTAGAGGTTAATACAGTGAAGGAGTTTAAGCATGCATGGGATATGTATAAGGCTATCCTAGATATAAGATAAGGCCAGGGACTAATGAAAGTATTACTTTACTGAGAGGGTAGTGGATGCATGGAATAGTCTTCCAGTAGAAGTGGTAGAGGTTAATACAGTGAAGGAGTTTAAGCATGCGTTGGATAGACACAAGGCTATCCTAGATATAAGATAAGGCCAGGGACTAATGAAAGTATTACATTACAGAGAGGGTAGTGGATGTATGGAATTCTCTTCCAGTAGAAGTGGTAGAGGTTAATACAGTGAAGGAGTTTAAGCATGCGTGGGATAGACACAAGGCTATCCTAGATATAAGATAGGGAACTGGGGACTAATAAAAGTATTTAGAAAATTGGGCAGACTAGATGAACCGAATGGATCTTATCTGCCGACACATTCTATGTTTCTATGTTTCTATGTGTGAAAGAAGTAATTGACAAGGGAATTTCAAACAAGGCCAAAGTAGCCAAGTTTGAAGTACAGCTGAATTGGAGATTATTATTTTTTTAACTCGGCTACTTTGGCCTTAAAGGGACTGTATCACTTGAACGTCGTTTTTTATGGTAAATGTGGAGCATAAAAATTGATTGAAAATGATCTATACATTGTATTAGAATTGCAAATGCCTGAATGAGGAGAAAAATGTGTTCTGTGGAGTCTCCTGTTTATGACATCACCTGTGGCTTGTTATGCAAATGAACAGATTTTCAATGGGAAATGTGTAATTTTACATATCAATCCACAGGTGGAGGGGCATGTACTAAAATAACGCAAATATATTTTATGGGCAAAACTAGTTCTGCGCTTTGCTCCTATTGCAATGTACTAAACATTTAACTCTCAATTAGTACATACGCGCAAATTGCGAATAAAAACAGGCAATTTTGCGAATATTTTTTCTACCTCCTTTGATAGCGCTCGCTAAAAGCTGGCGTCATTTTCACACGGAAATAAGAATTATTTGTCACAAAATATTCGCAAAAACTCTTACGCGTGCGCAAATATAATATATATATATTATTCATATATATTGAATAATCTACATATAAGACAAAAAAGTAGGATAGTCAGATATATTGAAAGTCATATATCCTGACCTAATAACAGACAAAAAAAATCACACATACAAGAGGCCCTTTGGTAGACACCTGTCTAAAAAAGATAAACAGCTTTAAACAATATTTTATTATATATAATGCGTTCCAGCGCCCCCCCTCCATCCCTAAAAAACTGTTAGAAAAGTAGGGGGAACGAGCGGTAGTGGATATCTCTAGTCTCCAATAAAATAATTCCTATCTAATGACAAATAGCGGAGTAACTGGGGAGAGAGGGGGAAGAACGGAGCTGCAGTAAGAGCTGTGTGCTAGCGACAGGGACGTGGATACAGTCTACATCATTTTTCCCCTAATTTAGGCACTTTTCTTACAGTTTTGCTAACACAATGTATAGATCAATTTCAATCATTTTGTATGCTCTGTATTTAACAATAAAACAATATCCAGTTGCTATAGTCCCTGTTTTGAGGACATAGTCTATGTGTGTGGAGTAAAGTCTACTGGGAACACTGTCACAGATAATATTTGCCTGGGCTTTCTACTCTTGCGCCATTATTTTTCCTGGCGCTTTGTACTTTGCTATGATGCATGGACACTTTTGCGGACATTGTTATTTTTCTGGAAAGCTCATTCAGCGTAGTATGTTTTTGTTGTGCCATATTTAACATCATTTAGACAGCCTTAGCTATTTTACATTACTTACAGAGTTTTTAATCTGCGTTCATCTAAAAAATATAGCTATACATTGTCATACCTCCCAACAGTAGTGTATCTTCCACAGGGCAAACAAGGCACTCGCCTAGGGCGGCACTTTGCCAGAGGGTGTTAAAGCACACTTCTGGTGCTTCAAATATTTTAGCTCCCTCCCCCACCGTTCAGCAAACTTTAGCTCCTTATGAGAAACTAAAGCAACACCGGCTCTAGTCACAGGAACAAAAGTGCAGGAGGTGGGTGGGTGCTCCACAGTGCTGATTAGGCACACCAATTAAGCATTAAGTAGAACAAAGTGTGCACTCCGCTCGCCAAGTAGTGAATGAATAAAGCGCTTTAATGCTTTCCAAAAATCCAAACAAACAGGGTAAGGTACAATCCACGGATGATAAAGTGAAAAGGGAAGGCCACCTAACGCGTTTCGCGTGTCACCACGCTTAGTCATACTTTAGCTCCTTCCAATTAATCGGGGTGATGGTGGCATGTAATGTGGTGATAGGGCATTTAACGTGTGTGCAATGTGGGTGATGGGGCATGTAAGGGGGTGATGGGGAATGTCGTGGGTGCTCAACATGGGTGGGGGGGTTCCTGATTTTTACCGGCCTAGGGCAGCACAAAACCAAGATACACCACTGCCTCCCAAATGTCCCACTTTGTGCAGGACAGTCTTTATTTGGGAGGTAAGTCTCACCTCTCTCTGCCTAAATAGCTCAGGGGGCTGAGATGTTGTTTAGGATCTTGGATCAAATGAAGGAAGATCTGACATTATACCCAAGATATCAGCCCACTTACTGAGTGTGCAATACAAGCAAGAACTTTTAATATGAATCTCAAAATTCTGGACAATATACTCAGAGGGGAAGCTACACACCTCTCTCGAACGCTGATATGGGTACCACAAAAATTCAGCAGTATTAGCATTTTACGCATCATAAATACGAAAAAAAAGAGCGATTTTGTTGATAATGTTCGATTTTATAATACTGGAAAAAATGTGAACCAATTTGTGCCCAAAAGTATGAAGGCTGAAAAACAAAAATGGCCCCAGCTGCGCGTATTTGTAAATATCTCCCAGCATTCAGCTGTAACCCAAGAATGTGTCTATATACAAAACCCTCATTCTAAATTCCGTTCTCAACATATGTGAGAGATTTAATCAGGAGGGTGAATTCCAATATAATAAACTAAAGCCCATTGTTACAAAGGGAATTACTGCTACCTTTGAAATGTTTATAAACTTGCGATCTGCAATCATTGCAATGTGTTGTTGCTGAGGTTAAGTAATTGCTTTTGAAGGTGTAATCCATTTCACTGGACCATCAGAAAACATTCGGCAATCCTGTGCTAACAATAGACATGGTTTCCAGGTATTAAGAGCTCACAGATCAGATTAGGACAGGAAATACTTTAATATCTGAATGTCAGTTTTCCGAGCGGTCCTATAAACTGATTTCGGTGAACGCGGACTTGCTACAGGGGTTGGCTGCCCTAAAAATGGCCCCCTTGGTCTGTTGCCAGCGTTAATGGGTGTGGAGGCACACCCAGTGCTGTATTTACCGCGAGGCATCCTAGGCGGATGCCAAGGGCGGCATATTTTGGGGGGCGGCAGCGACCCCCGGCACTGAAGAAAAAAAAAAAAAACGCACAGTGATGGGGTTAATGGAGGCTTATAATGGGGGTATATAATGGGGAAATGGGGTTAATAGAGGTATATAATGGGGGAAAAGGGCAAGTGAAGGGGCAATGGAGGTATGTAATGGGGGTAATGGAGGCATGTAATTGGGTTGATGGGGTTAATGGAGGCATATAATAGGGGTGATGGGGTTAATGGAGGTATGTAATGGGGTGATAGGGCAAGTGATGGGGCAATGGAGGTATGTGATGGGGCATAGAGGTGTGTAATGGGGTGATGGAGGCATGTAATGGGGGTGATGGAGGCATGTAATGGGGGTGATGGGGTTAATGGAGGCATGTAATGGGGGTGATGGGGTTAATGGAGGCATATAATAGGGGTGATGGGGTTAATGGAGGCATATGATGAGGGTATATAATGGGGTGATGGGGTTAATGGAGGTATATAATGGGGGGATAGGGCAAGTAATGGGGCAATGGAGGTATGTGATGGGGCAATGGAGGTATGTAATGGGGGTGATGGAGGCATGTAATGGGGGTGATGGAGGCATGTAATGGGGGTGATGGGGCATGTAATGGGGTGATGGAGGGATGTAATGGGGGTGATGGAGGCATGTAATGGGGGTGATGGAGGCATTTAATGGGGGTGATGGAGGCATGTAATGGGGGTGATGGAGGCATGTAATGGGGGTGATGGAGGCATGTAATGGGTGATGGGGCATGTAATGGGGTGATGGGAGCATGTAATGGGGGTGATGGAGGTATGTGATCTGGTCATGTAATGGGGTGATGTGGGTTATGCAGCATGTCATGCATGGTTGGGGGGGGGTGCCCGAATTTTTTCTGCCTAGGGCAGCACAAAACCAAGATACACCACTGGGCACACCCGGACCACAGGGGTAACACCCCGGACTGAGGAAGAACGCTCATTGGATTTTGATTGAACTTTTGTAATTAGGTATTTATAGCACCGACACATGTCTGTATTAGAGCAGTATTTATTTTTGTAATTTCATTGTGGGCACAAATGCTATTTTTTGGAGCCCCTGAGGAAGTCTGCTGTTTCCATCTGCCTCATCATCTGGTAGCTGTTATTGCAAAAAAAAAAAAAGAGAGCCCTCGGTGTAACCATCTCTGGCCGAATGGATGGAGAACTCCACGTCACTAGCCACAAGTACAGGAGATGACATTGTGATTGATTGGCATCTGCATCATCTGAAGAGCGGGTGAGATCCTGAGCTTTGGGGCTATACTAGTGCTCTTATATGTATCTTCAAGGATGTCCAATGGCCCAGGGATTACCCAGTTGTGTTTAAATAAGAATATTTCAGAACACCTGGTGTGGTTTCCTAAGGATTAGGGAACCACACCTGGTCTGTTTAGGGAACCACACTAGGGGTTCTAAAAAAATTTTTTTATTTAAACACAACTGGGTAATCCCTAAATCCAAGACCACTGGGGGGTCCTTGAGGGCAGGTTTGAGAAACAATTACCCATATAGTAGTAGTGTTTTTAATGCATTGTAATGAAAAAGCAGTCCTTCTGTGAGTGTTGATCTTAATAAATATTCATGTTTTATTTTGTATAGAGTATTACACTATTGTCACTTGTGTTCTTATTTTGCTTTGCATGTATAGGGAGCCCAGTCATCTCAGTCTCGCAGGCGTCTGAAGAAGCCACGGTCATTAAGTACAGTTTACTGCAGATGTCTAGAAGCTGACATGTACCAGTACTGTCTCCATTGTGTGAAACATTCCTGCATTTAATTGTCCACCAGGTAAGTGTAGAAACTTAAAAGACAATGAGCACAAGGACTGCAGGCGTCAAGGATTTATAAAGGCTGCTACAATGGGAAATACGTCATATTGTCTCAGTCCTTTGTTTCTTGTAGCTATAATAGATTGTAAAATAAATTGTAGAGTGGATTTTTTTCAGTGTTTTTTCTCTTAAAGTTCAGAGGGTGTGTATGCTTGCCCTACTGCTACAAAGCACTGTGATTCACTCTTACAAACATGTTACTGACAGTTTTATTGCTGTGGAGTCTGTGATACACTCACACACTGCACATTACTGTGAGTTTTATTGCTGTGGAGTCTGTGATACACTCACACACTGCACATTACTGTGAGTTTTATTACTGTAGAGCTCTGTGATACATGCACACACTGCACATTACTGTGAGTTTTATTGCTGTGGAGTCTGATACACTCACACACTGCACATTACTGTGAGTTTTATTGCTGTGGAGTCTGTGATACATGCACACACTGCACATTACTGTGAGTTTTATTGCTGTGGAGTCTGATACACTCACACACTGCACATTACTGTGAGTTTTATTGCGTCGGAGTCTGTGATACACTCACACACTGCACATTACTGTGAGTTTTATTGCTGTGGAGTCTGATACACTCACACTGCACATTACTGTGAGTTTTATTGCTGTGGAGTCCTTGATATACTCACACATTGCACATTACTGTGAGTTTTATTGCGGTGGAGTCCTTGATATACTCACACATTTCACATTACTGTGATACACTCACACACTGAACATTACTGTGTGTTTTATTGCTGTGGAGTCTGTGATACACTCACACATTGCACATTACTGTGATACACTCACACACTGCACATTACTGTGAGTTTTATTGCTATGGAGTCCTTGATATACTCACACACTGCACATTATTGTGATTCACTCACACACTGCACATTACTGTGATACACTCACACACTGCACATTACTGTGATACACTCACACACTGCACATTACTGTGATACACTCACACACTGCACATTACTGTAAGTTTTATTGCTGTGGAGTCTGTGATACACTCACACACTGCACATTACTGTGAGTTTTATTGCTGTGGAGTCTGTGATACACTCACACACTGCACATTACTGTGAGTTTTATTGCGGTGGAGTCCTTGATATACTCACACATTGCACATTACTGTGATACACTCACACACTGCACATTACTGTGAGTTTTATTGCTGTGGAGTCCTTGATATACTCACACACTGCACATTACTGTGATACACTCACACACTGCACATTACTGTGATACACTCACACACTGCACATTACTGTGATACACTCACACACTGCACATTACCAGGGCCGGTGCAAGGATTTTCGTCTACACAGGCTCTGATCCGCCACGCCTCCCACACCATTAAGCCTCCTTACATTATATATATATATATATATATATATATATATATATATATATATATATATATATATATATATATATATGAATAATGTATAGTGTAGAAAATAAATACATCTAAATATTCAACTTGCATGCTCTAAATGTGTCACACATTGAAACCCTTAAACACAAAGACACCCTTGCAGTCACACACACAGACACCCTTACCACTTACACACACACACAGTTACACCAATTCACACATAACCTGAGACACACTATTTTGCCACTCAATATGCCAGTATTTAGCCCAGGGGTCCTCAAACTTTTTAAACAGGGGGCCAGTTCACTGTCCCTCAGACCGTTGGAGGGCCGGACTATAGTAAAAACAAAAACTATGAACAAATTCCTATGCACACTGCATATATCTTATTTTGAAGTGAAGAAACAAAATGGGAACAAATACAATATTTAAAATGAAGTAAAGTTAAATCAACAAACTTACCAGTATTTCAATGGGAATATTATGCCAGTCATAGCCCAGGAATATTATGCCAGTCAGAGCCCAGTAATATTATGCCAGTCAGAGCCCAGGAATATTATGCCAGTCAGAGCCCAGGAATATTATGCCAGTCAGAGCCCAGGAATATTATGCCAGTCAGAGCCCAGGAATATTATGCCAGTCATAGCCCAGTAATATTATGCCAGTCAGAGCCCAGGAATATTATGCCAGTCAGAGCCCAGGAATATTATGCCAGTCAGAGCCCAGGAATATTATGCCAGTCAGATGCCCAGGAATATTATGCCAGTCAGAGCCCAGGAATATTATGCCAGTCATAGCCCAGGAATATTATGCCAGTCAGATGCCCAGGAACATTATGCCAGTCATAGCCCAGGAATATTATGCCATTAAGATGCCCAGGAACATTATGCCAGTCAGATGCCCAGGAATATTATGCCAGTCATAGCCCAGGAATAATATGCCATTAAGATGCCCAGGAACATTATGCCAGTCAGATGCCCAGGAATATTATGCCAGTTAGATGCCCAGGAATATTATGCCAGTCAGATGCCCAGTAATATTATGCCAATCAGATGCCCAGGAATTGCTCGTTATACCTCCCTCCTCCCCCCTTACCCAGACCCCAGTACTTACCTCCATGCCGCTGTTCAGATCCGTGGCTGAGAGGGAAGCGCTGTGCGCTCCCCTCAGGCCGTGCGCATTCAATAAAGTGTGTTGAAAAAAAAAGTTTCAACACACTTTATTGAATGCGCACGGCCTGAGGGGAGCTCACAACGCTTCCCTCTCAGCCACGGATCTGAACAGCGGCATGGAGGTAAGTACTGGGGTCTGGGGGAGCGGGCGATTTTCCCGCCCCCCCATTGGTGCGCCCTAAGGCAGCCGCCTGTGCTGCCTTACGGTAGCGCCAGCCCTGCACATTACTGTGAGTTTTATTGCTGTGGAGTCCTTGATATACTCACACACTGCACATTACCTCAGCAGAACCAAATCACTGCCCATATTTTGGGCTTACAGGAGAAGTGCAGATTGGAAGAAATGGGCTCCATTCTACTTATTGATTTTCACAATGTGTGGTATGTTTTAAAAGCCAACCGGATCATATTGTCTCTCCTTGATTACGCAGCCCAAGTGTAGCGCCTGTGTTTCTGATACTCGGCCTGTTGGAGTTTTAGCTAATGGCCCTGCTAGTTTAAACTCTGGACTTTTTACCGTGTTCTCAAATTTTCATTAATGCTAGGCCTCCATCGAATGAAGAATGGGATGTTTCGGCTATATCTGGATTCTAAATATGTTTAATTTATTCACAAATCTCCGGTTTGCAGCGTCTGCAGATCCTCTCATTCAGCATTTGTCTGATGCCACGTAGAAAAAAGAAAAAGCAGCATTTAAAAAACAAACACAAAGTATCGATACATTGCCCAAGAACCTGTACAGAACACGGATCCCCAGGATTTTTGCTGGACACATATAACGTTTACCTGTACCCATGGAACCGGAAGGAGGAGGAGGTAAGGTAAGATCTATTCAGGTTAAGAGCACGTACTTTGTAGCCATTCAGATTTCGAGGAATGCTACTTAGAGTACAAGTACCCGGTTTGGAGAGGACCTTTAATGGTCCCACAATAGACTTCCTCCATCACCTGCTTTTTTCGGCTACTCTGATTTACTAAAAAATGCAAACAACTAGCAGCATAACATGGGGATTGTTACTTATTCTATCTAATGTTGTCTGTACCTTTATTCAACTTAATGAGTGCTGGCAACTCTGGTCCTTTCTTCCCACGGGGATTTTAAGTTGGTCTGTTCCATGTAACTCCTTATTGTCTAGAATTGGAGGGTCTTGGTAGTACTCCAAGGGCTAGGTTTAAACCTAATTGGAAGGTAAGTGATTGCCCTAAACAAAGTACTTCATGGTGCTCTGTACAAACCAGGGAGGAGGGCATCTGTTTTGTTTAATAGGTCTGTTCTTTATGGGGGGGAAAAAACAGATGGCCCAGCTCCTTTCAACAGTAATCACATCTGAGAAAGTTCACTTTATCACAATTCTCTCCCAGTTACCATGGTCGTAGGCCCCATTGACACCTATCGTCCAATCAATTCACTGCTTCTTACCGCATACGATTCCAGGAATTGTGCACAGTGGGTTCTACGCATCATACAAGAGTTTTTTTGTTTACAATATTCGTCATTCACTATGTATCGAATAATATAATCTGAAATTATCCTGATGATCAGCATACAGGACTGTAATTCCCAGCATTATTGCCAGAGTTATTGTTCCCTTGATGCCTATAAAAAGGTTGCTTCCTATAGCACTATCAGGGTCAGGATATGTTGTTCAGAATCTTGAGCCAAGATTTTAAACAAAATGTCTGCTCCGCGAACAAACTATACGGAGCATATAGGGCAAAATACGATAATTTATTTGTTTTCTTTAATTAACACATTTGTATTTTTCCACTTCATACAGTATTTTATTAAACATAAGCTCATTGCCTACAGTTGTTCTTTAACATTTTAAAAATAATTTCTCTTACAATACGAGGGATGAACAGAAGACACTGGAGGAATCTTTAGTCACGTAATTCACAGAAACCGATCGTATTCCTCTGCCATTAATAGCTTTAATAGACCCTTTCTGTGGTTTTGTGGCCATTTAGCAAAGACAAATGTCTGTTGGGGGCTGGCCGACTTTTTAAATGTTATGGAACAGGTGCATCGCCATTCCCAATCGACTGCAGGCCTAACATTGCTAGCTGGAAACAAAATAGATGTCTTAACCTTCCAGATCATTACCCAGGGTATTCATTGAACAGGCAGGCTTATCTCCAGAAGAGCGAGATAAAACGTAGTGCTATTTACTGAAAAAAAAATGTAAAACTCCCATCACTGGGCGGCTGCAACGACTACAGTACATATCAGCCCCAATATATAGTAAAAACCAAAGAAAAACAAGTTACCTGCGCTCTCTCCTTTATCCCTATGTATTTTTAAAACAAATGGAGGTTTTTTTTAGTTACCTCCAATGGCCATGAGAGGATGAGCCCACCTGCCAACGTCAAGGCAGACCCCCCCCTAGGTGGGTCCTAACTCTAACCATTCACCTTGCTTCTTTGAGCCTCTAAAATCTCTAATGAGACAGAAAGGGGTGTTTTTTATATACACCCCTATACATTATTCACCCTTAATAGGGAACACATGGGATGGGCGGCTGCATTGTAACAAGGCTGAGTAATACAAAAAATGGATACAAATGCAGAAATTGGATTTAAACTAGATGATGTCATAAGTAGGAGAAACCAATAGCCCCATTTCAAACACAAAGTTGTCCTGGAGAATTATCCCAGCTTGGCTACATTGGCCTAAAGTTTGAAATTCCCATCTCAAATCCCTGTAATTCTCTGTTTATCGAGCAGTCAGATAAGTAGCTAAGACATATATATCCGCAAATACCCATGTTTCATCCTAATAAAATACATTGATCTATTAAACAACTGGTGGTAGAACATGATCGCTAATTACATTTTCTTTTACGACTAGTACAACTTTCGAAGCCGTTGTTAAACACAACAGTAAACATAAATACGGCGTAATGTTCAAGTTAATATCTATGAGTTCTAGTATAGCATACCGTCTTCAATCTCCCCATCCGACAAGATTTTTGTTGGGATGTTATAAATATCTCTTAAGGAAACAGATCTACTTAACCTCTATGCAACCTAGATTCTCTCCAGTTAGCACAGATTTTCCTTAAAATGTAAATGTTATTGTACATAACTTTGTATCAGAGTAAAAAAAAAAAAAAATACATTGAACGTGTGGCCAGAGTTCTTGGAATTTTGTGATCGATAATCATTTTTCATTTAGGTTAAAGTTATTCGTTTTTCTAAAGCTTATAACCAAAGTACGCACTGAGTTTTGAAAAAAGACATAGACTAAAACCCGATAAGGTCAAACAGGGCATTTTGCTAGCTCTGGAGGAACAGAGCTGTTATGGCAGTTAAAGGACAATTGTTGCCCCCCAAAAAATTACTTAATTGAAAGATTGTATGAAGTTTAAGCATTTTTAAAATTAAAGGTTTTACTGAACGAATAAAGTTGTTTACTGTAATCTCTTTGCTCCATATAGCTCCAGAGGTGCAGACATGTTGAATGTAATCATTTAGTCAGATCTATTGTCAACTGACCCATCTGATCGTAACATGGCTGCCCCCTTATAGAGCTATTTCTGTACAAACCATCTATACTTCATGTAATCTTTAAATTAAACATATTATATTATTTTTACTACAATTGTCCTTGAACCTCTGATTTGATTAGAAAAGAGAACCGCATATACGACTAGCACCAGACGGGTACCAACTTCACACATCATTTGGATCAGTCCATCTTTTGTACGTATTTTCTGTGCTTTTCTTATGTCTTTATACAGCCTGTCGCTGACTGGCATACGTCCATTGGTCAGCCAAGAGTGTCAGCTTAATGGGCCACTCCCAGAAACAGACACAGGAGAGGTGATCGATGTCTAACCTCCAATATTAAGCTACTTCAACGCATCCTGGAAGGAGCACACATGGGCTGTGAAGGACGTTTTTGTTCCAGCAAGCACCGGTGGTTGTATTGGAACAGGATTCATCTTGTATCATTGAGAATCTCTATTTAATGAAACGTAAGCTCTCTCTGAGCATGAGGCAAGCCCTGCATTACTGTCATATAGAATGGCGGTTCTATATACATTCCGACGGAGTGTGGTTGTGGAAGCACTTGACTCCATATACATTGATTGCACCGGTACACAGGGTCGTCGGAGCAAACTGGAGGTTCAGGACAGAAGGTGGAGACTCCAGACATTTGTCGGGGATCTGTTTTATACATAGGCGAACGCAGAGATAGCGCCACTGTCAATGAGGGGGGCAAGTCCAGCTGTGCAACACAGAGTAGAGATACTTCGCACCTTAAGTTGAAATTCCCTTGCCAATTCCCTGCAAGCCCCTCTTTCATGAATAAAGCCCATGTACTAAGACACCTTTGACGGGGAAAAAAAATCCATGGTTTTAATTATTGACTCCAAAAGCACAGGCCTTTTATATCTAATGGGATTTTCTTTAATGGCTCCGCGACAAGATGGATGGCAAGCTTCTGTTTCATCTTCCACATCAAAGTGCATGGTTCACGTCATTTGTTGACTTGCTTCAAATCTCTTATAATGTCATGTGTGCTGGACATGTCAGGCATCAAACACAAGAACTAGAAACGGCCATTGGTCTGTGTTCTATTTCACGCATTATCATAATAACTTTACAATTACTATGTATTGTGTTTTTTTTTTTTAAATCAAACATGGACATATAAATACTTTTGCATATGTTATACATATATGTACACATATAGATACGGGGTTACTTTTTATATGTAAAATGCACTTACTATTACTTTAAAGAATGACAGATCTCCTGTAGTTTTACACTGAAAATAAATTTACAGCAACTCAAAATTCAGTGACGTCCGTAAAAGGAAGTATACAAAAGCTTGGCCATCTCCCTGTGCAGCAGTTTTCATTCTCCCCTCTCTGAGAAAGTGCTGTCATTAACCATTACTGTCTCTCTCTGCTCTCAGGAGGTGACAGTTGGCTTTTCTTGTGATGACTGTCATTCAGCCAGCAGCAGTTTTTCTCAGTAAGTCTGTTTTTGTTTTGCTGTGGGGGAAGTGGATTGTGTTTTATAGATTTATCCATTTCTATTTGTTATTTTTTTTTTCGGGTGAACCTGAATTAAGTTGAAATAGCATCAGGAATGATTTCAGTATTCTTCACAAATAAATACACACAACATAAACTGGCCACATTTACAAATGTCACGTATGTTAGGGATTCATTAAAAGTTGATGAAGCTGGAAGAATTCTCCAGTGGGTTTTAAAGGAGCAGTCCCACTTAAATTATTTTTGTATGTTTTACATCGTTTTACATAGGGGAAATTTTACTTATTTTTACATTATAACCCAGTTACAGTCCCCCTGTAGTTTTACATTTGAAATAATTCCATCCTGACATCAGTGACTATACAGGAGGCTAGCTACTATTAATTGCAATTTACTGTAAAAGTGACCTCTCTGCTGTTTCAAGTGCTTGGAATGCAGAAGGTCGGGGGTCAATGTTTCAGACAACTTTTTGTTCCGTGATGTAACATAGAAAGGATGGATTTTTACTGACCCGCTGTAAACATATCTGGTGGTTGGCCACTTTAATGGGTGGGAGTATTGTGCCTATAGGGACCCTCTGCTACAACACAAACCTTCAGTTGAATGGACTCTAGAAGAAAATGTGCAATGGAACCTCCTGACCTCATCTAGCGAAAGAACCATTTCCACCTTTGCTTTGGTTAGTGTGGGATGAAATAAAACTGTTGTCCATTACTGTTCCTTCTCTTTGAAGGTAGAGATTGAAAGAGTGCAATTTGCTTTGGTGTTTTCAAAGCCAGGACAAAAAGAGATGTCAAAGTTGAAATATGATTAAGAAGAAAGGCCACCGAGCCCGACAGGCGTTTATCTTCTCGCTGATAAGAAGCATGCAGCCAATTACTTGTGCAATCTTACAATCTATGTGGGTTTCTGGGTAATTGTGTGGGACATATGCTCCTAGATGATATTGGTCTTGGACTCTGTCCCGGATACTTATTTGTCTTTTGGTGATGGTGGAATGGATTTATTTGAGGTTTTTTTTTTGTGTGTAGGATAAAATAATGGGTGCTTAGTAGGCCTTGAATCTATCACGTCTCCCCCATTCTGTGTCTAGCTTACCACTTCACTAGTATATAACGGATGATACCTGCTAAGGGTCCTGGGATAGAGCTGCGCCTCAAGTGGGAGGGGTTACATGAAACCTACCTGGTTTAGATACGGACGGGAAGGGCTGACAATGAACAGAGTCAGTTCACTAAAATCTGAGAATGGTCCAAGGAGGTCGAAAGGACTTTCTCTTTAAAAGTCGAACCCCACACGATATTCACTAGAGAAATTCGACCTCTCTCTCCCCCTACCTCTTCAAAAGGCCATCTCGATCTCCCACGTCGAACTCCCTTCAGTGAAAAGCAATAAAAATTACTATTTACTAAAAGATGAGGTGACCACGAATTGGGAGGAAAGTTGGACTTGACGTCCAACCCCCCCTTCCCGCAACTCACCTCCCTTACAGGGGGCGAGTTACATAAAAGAGAATTTTAAAAATGTAATTACTTAATTAATCTCAGTCAAAACTGTGTCCTGGGGGCTCCTGAAATGACCCTTTAATAAGAACTGCTCCGCTTTTAGAACTTTGCACCACTACTGATACCAAAGGATATATTTGAAAACTAGGGGTGACTACTTTATGGGCCTATAAGTGATGATATCACCTTTTTACGTAGGAGCGTGGGGTCCGTGTATTTAAGGTCATGCTTTTTAGGGGCATTAGTAACATGATGTCACTGACTGAACACAATCAATGGGCCTAGTAATTACTTACAGCAATATGACATCATCACAATAGCCAGCCCACCCCCGCCAATAATAATAAGAATGGTGCCAAGAGCTGCCGATGCCCCCCCCCCAAACTAATATGAACCAATAAGTGGCCCCAGCCCCCCTAAACATTATGTGCTAGGTATTTCTCAAGCATAGCCCCCCACCACTATCACTTGTATATGAGATGTAGTTGCTAAGCTGAGATGCGTCATGTAATCTATGTTAAACTAGCACCATACTGAAAAGTTGAGAACATGCCAAGCTGGTATAATGCTAAATGTAAGAACATTAAGCCTAACAGTCATTAGCATAAGGGATAGGGTTAAAATTCAATTAAAATCTATTAAGGGATAGCATAAGGGTTAGAGTTGGGGTTAAATTGGGGTCAAAAGGTCAATATAAGAAAAAAAAACTATTTTTGGTTTTTGGCCCATAGCTTGCAAACAAAATACAGAAAAATATGGAAACATGCATATTTCTGAACTTGGGACAACATTTAAAAACTATTTAGACAGTGGCTTTTTTAATGATTGTATTTGTGTAAATTATATTTTAGGTCAAAGTTAGAAAAAAGTGTTTTTTTCAAACTTTTTCATCATATTTTATGATTTTTTTTTTTTGTAGTAAATGATAAGATATGTTGAACATAATGGTCTCTAATGAAAGCCCTTCTTATGACGATAAAAAACAACATATCATTTGCGTGGGCACAGTATGTGAGAAAGAAGAAAATTACAGCTAAACACAAACACCCCAGAAATGTCAAAAACAGCCCTTGTCACCAAGGGAAAGTCAAGGTGAAAATATCTTGTCACTAAGGGGTTAAATGTGTCTGTGGCAGTCTCCTGCTTATGACATCCCCTGTGGTTTGATATGCAAATCATACATTTCCCACTGAAAATCAGTTAATTTGCCTATCAAGCCACAAGTGATGTCATAAGCAGGCGACTCCACCGACACATTTTTCTACTAATTTCGGCACTTGCTTGCAATTTTGTAACACATCGTTTCCAATCATTGTTTATTCTCAACAGTCACAGTTAAAACACGGTTTGGTTTTACAGGTTTCTCAAGAAACAATGGCTAATCATTGTGCATGTCGGTGCTGTCTCTGCAAAGCAGCTGCTGGATTGTGGTTTGGAGAGAGGCCTACCAGCGTTAGCAATTCTTTGGGTGATTGTGTCACCGGGTGAGCACTGGGATATTAATATGATGCTTTTAAACTCCTATGTTGTCATAGTGGGAGAAACAGGTGCTGGTTCCAGTGGCCTGGCCAAGAATGGCTCAGGGATAAAGACAGACGCAAAATAGCTGAAACTTCCTCTGGCAAAGCTACTGGCCAGAAACAAAGTCATATCTAGTATGAGGGGGACCTTTGTTATTAAAGGTGCAATTTATGTACTTATACTTGAGGCTCAGAGTTATCATGACATTTGCTAAAACCTCCGTTGACCCCTTTTAAGCAAATTTAAAATACTTTTAGAACTTTGCCCCAGGACTGAGTTTTTTTTTAATAATCCCCTTTGTTTTAGGGGTGTACAAAAGAATAATAAATATTGTGATAGGAACAGGAGTGCTATCTGTTATTAGGGTTTTATGTTGTAATGCTGAGTGTGTGCATATGGCCTTCACAGGTCCAGACTGACGGGCTCCTGCCAAATCTCTAATTAAGAAGTCCCTATCACGGAGTGGTATGCAATGTGAGGACAACCAGCTCCAAGGGTGACTAATGGATGTGCTTTGAACCCTAAAGGGTTAGATATCAAAGCTCCACAGCTGCCCAGTTCCTACAGAAAACAGCACTGGTTTTATATTAGAAATTCTCCTTGTCTCAATACAAGCGAGGGTTGCAACTGGCATGAGTACACAGGCCGGCGAATCTGTAAACACTTTCAAGATCATTGTTTGGAATGCACATCAGCAATTCGTGTCTACCAAGGTCCCCAGATAGAGAGGAACATTCCAAATGTAGAGGACACAAGTCAACAAAAACCTAAATTTGGGGGGACTCTCTAATTTTTAGTACTTTGTATTAGACTTTATTTAACTTCCGACTTCCATGAGAAACACTCCTGAATGATTACCTGTATTCCCAGGCTAGTGCCTGTTATATTCTGGGTCCAAAAAATGAATTCTCCTGTTAAAAAAAAATAAAAAACACAGTTGCCATTCAGTCTGTATAATACCATAAAAAAAAAAAAAACTATGGTAAAGCCAATGTTAGGTATATGGAGTTGATAGCATGGCTGTTTTTTTTTTTTTACATTTTTTAATAATTAAACTCTACTACCCGCTATCCTGGTGGGCTTTCAGATAATTGCTGGGTTTATTAAGGGAGGTAATGAACTGGGCCGCTTTTGGCCTCAATTTTAGTAGCGGGGTAAGAGAGAGTCAATGGAGCTCCACGTCTTGGATCAATGTCAGGGTGCAAGCCTCTCCTCCTGCCCATTTTCTGACAAAAGCGTTAATCAACGCACTAAAACTTCGCTCGGTGTAACATCAGCAGCTGCGTTGACAAACTAAACACAGACGGCAGTGAAACTAAAGCTTCCTGTAGAGAATTAACATGACACGACGTCCAAACATAGACATCCTGAACAATGTCAAGGTCAGGGACAGTGTCAAGGTCACTAGAATGTCCAGGTGTGAAGAAGACACAGTTGTTGAGAGGGACACAATCACAGGAAGGGTGTCAATTTGTAACGAGATTATTTTGTACATTAACCCCTCCTCTGCAATGATGTTTGTCAAATACATGGGCCAAAAACTATGCAGAGGGTGTATACCTCCTGCAACCTCCATAACTAGACCCACTGTGTTGGTGGCATTCAAAAACAAAGGTCTCTCTCTGCATGAGTTGAGAGAGACTGTCAGACCTGATACTTGGAGTGAGCTCCCGTGCTGATTGGCTGAATGGCCACCGGCACACTCTGCCTCAGCTTAGAGGCAGAGCTCGGATGAAAACCTGCATATAATCTTTTTTAGCTTGTCATGTGAAGGGAAGGTGCTTTTTTTTTTTTTAAATCCTCTGGTTTTATTTCCATTGATTTTCGCACTTTGCCAGAAGATATTTTCCAGACACTGGAGACTCTGAGAAGTGTGCTATATAGCATGGAACATACAAAGTACTTGCAATTACAGTGGTTTCCAACATCATCCATCAAAGGTGATGCTGAGAGATAAGAAGCCACCAAAATGCAAGTGATAAATGTTCTTTCAACTTCACTGTAGCAATCAGAAATGCAATGACTTTCCTTCATCAGTCTCCATCCTTCTCGGTGTCTCATAAAGAGAATTGTGAAATGCTCTTTGAAAAATGTAGAACAGTGCATAACACTATATTTTAGAGATGGCCGGGGCAGTAAGCAATACCATTACAGTGTAGTTTCATGAACTTAAAGGACAACTTAGAGGAAGCAAGGGTTAAAAAGTAGTGTCCCCCATCCTCAAGTAAACCTTACATGTATCATTACTGCTATGTGTGGGTTTACTCTGAGTGCTGCCTCTCATCTGAGGCAGAGCTCAGCTGGATGCTGGCGCACGTGGACTGTGGCAGTGGGCGTTCAGCCCAGCGCTGTCTGATTGGGGTCTGTCAGGGATCACAGTTTGGCTCTGCTAGCTTATTTATTTGAAGCACAAGTGAAAAGAAAAGGGTAGTGGCACTTTCACGTCCATGCTTAAAAATGGCAAGCAAAAATTACAAAATAACACACACAAACTACAAAATAACAAACATAAACTACAAAATAACAAACATAAACTACAAAATAACAAACGTAAACTGCACAATTACAAACATAAACAGTTATTTGAGGGGCTAACATGAGTGTAAGTACATTTATACATTTGTGCATATAATGACATTTGTGGTTGTGAGATGGGTATTTTACAGTGCCTTAAAATAATAAGAATTTTTAAATAGTACTTTAAAAATGTGCTTAATTGCTCTAATAATACCTCTTCCATTTGGCAATCTCCCACCTGCTGCTAACTTTTGCCTTTTTGCTGATCTCACTTCCAAATCTCCCTGTGAATACAGAATATTCCAAGACATTACCCGATGTTTATGCATCCTGTTAGATATTATATACTAGTTTAAACTGCAATTGGCTTTGTCACAGGCAGCATATGATCACTTTGATTGGTTATCATACAGATGAAAGCAGGGGGGATACGATAGAAACATTTATACACATAAAGGGAATCAACATAGTAACCGAGGAGAGTATATTTAAATGAAGAAAAACTACCACAACTAGAGGACATAGGCTAACATTAGAGGGGCAACGATTTAAAAGTAATATCAGGAAGTATTACTTTACTGAGAGGGTAGTGGATGTATGGAATAGCCTTCCAGCAGAAGTGGTAGAGGTTAATACAGTGAAGGAGTTTAAGCATGCGTGGGATAGGTATAAGGCTATCCTAGATATAAGATAAGGCCAGGGACTAATGAAAGTATTACAATACTGAGAGGGTAGTGGATGCATGGAATAGCCTTCCAGTAGAAGTGGTAGAGGTTAATACAGTGAAGGAGTTTAAGCATGCATGGGATAGGTATAAGGCTATCCTAGATATAAGATAAGGCCAGGGACTAATGAAAGTATTACATTACTGAGAGGGTAGTGGATGTATGGAATAGTCTTCCAGTAGAAGTGGTAGAGGTTAATACAGTGAAGGAGTTTAAGCATGCATGGGATAGGTATAAGGCTATCCTAGATATAAGATAAGGCCAGGGACTATTGAAAGTATTACTTTACTGAGAGGGTAGTGGATGTATGGAATAGTCTTCCAGCAGAAGTGGTAGAGGTTAATACAGTGAAGGAGTTTAAGCATGCGTGGGATAGGCACAAGGCTATCCTTGATATAATATAAGGCCAGGGATTAATGAAAGTATTACTTTACTAAGAGGGTAGTGGTTGCATGGAATAGTCTTCCAGTAGAAGTGGTAGAGGTTAATACAGTGAAGGAGTTTAAGCATGCATGGGATAGGTATAAAGCTATCCTAGATATAAGATAAGGCCAGGGACTAATGAAAGTATTACTTTACTGAGAAGGTAGTGGATGTATGGAATAGCCTTCCAGTAGAAGTGGTAGAGGTTAATACAGTGAAGGAGTTTAAGCATGCATCGGATAGGTATAAGGCAATCCTAGATATAAGATAAGGCCAGGGACTAATGAAAGTATTACTTTACTGAGAGGGTAGTGGATGGATGGAATAGTCTTCCAGTAGAAGTGGTAGAGGTTAATACAGTGAAGGAGTTTAAGCACGCGTGGGATAGGTATAAGGCTATCCTAGATATAAGATAAGGCCAGGGACTAATGAAAGTATTACTTTACTGAGAGGGTAGTGGATGTATGGAATAGTCTTCCAGCAGAAGTGGTAGAGGTTAATACAGTGAAGGAGTTTAAGCATGCGTGGGATAGGTATAAGGCTATCCTAGATATAAGATAAGGTCAGGGACTAATGAAAGTATTACATTACTGAGAGGGTAGTGGATGCATGGAATAGTCTTCCAGTAGAAGTGGTAAAGGTAAACACAGTGAAGGAGTTTAAGCATGCATGGGATAGGTATAAGGCTATCCTAGATATAAGATAAGGTCAGGGACTAATGACAGTATTACTTTACTGAGAGGGTAGTGGATGCATGGAATAGTCTTCCAGCGGAAGTGGTAGAGGTTAATACAGTGAAGGAGTTTAAGCATGCATGGGATAGGTATAAGGCTATCCTAGATATAAGATAAGGCCAGGGACTAATGAAAGTATTACATTACTGAGAGGGTAGTGGATGCATGGAATAGTCTTCCAGTAGAAGTGGTAAAGGTAAACACAGTGAAGGAGTTTAAGCATGCATGGGATAGGTATAAGGCTATCCTAGATATAAGATAAGGTCAGGGACTAATGACAGTATTACATTACTGAGAGGGTAGTGGATGCATGGAATAGTCTTCCAGTAGAAGTGGTAGAGGTTAATACATTGAAGGAGTTTAAGCATGCGTGGGATAGGTATAAGGCTATCCTAGATATAAGATAAGGTCAGGGACTAATGATAGTATTACTTTACTGAGAGGGTAGTGGATGCATGGAATAGTCTTCCAGTAGAAGTGGTAGAGGTTAATACATTGAAGGAGTTTAAGCATGCGTGGGATAGGTATAAGGCTATCCTAGATATAAGATAAGGCCAGGGACTAATGAAAGTATTACATTACTGAGAGGGTAGTGGATGCATGGAATAGTCTTCCAGCAGAAGTGGTAGAGCTTAATACAGTGAGGGAGTTTAAGCATGCATGGGATAGGTATAAGGCTATCCTAGATATAAGATAAGGTCAGGGACTAATGAAAGTATTACATTACTGAAAGCAGGGCCGGCCTTAGGGGTGTGCGACCTGTGCGAGCGCACAGGGCGCAACACCCCAGGGGGCGCCTGCCCGGCCGGTAGAAAGAAAATAAAAAGCCGGTAGAGGCACTGGCTGGGGGAGATCAAAAGATCCCCCCTCACCAGCCCTCTGCTCGGCATTCTCTTCTAGGTCCGGGGAGGGGGCGGAGCTAACCGGCACAGCGGTGTTGCTCCGCCCCCACTCCGGGAAGCAGAGCACAGTCTGCATTACGGGGAGCCCCGGGCAGCATGAGATAGTGCTGCTCGGCTCCCCATGCCTGCATTAAGCATGGAGCCTGCATTAAGCATGGAGCCTGCATTAAGCATGGAGCCTGCATTAAGCATGGAGCCTGCATTAAGCATGGAGCCTGCATTAAGCATGGGGAGCCTGCATTAAGCATGGAGCCTGCATTAAGCATGGAGCCTGCATTAAGCATGGAGAGCCTGCATTAAGCATGGAGAGCCTGCATTAAGCATGGGGAGCCTGCATTAAGCATGGAGAGCCTGCATTAAGCATGGGGAGCCTGCATTAAGCATGGGGAGCCTGCATTAAGCATGGGGAGCCTGCATTAAGCATGGAGCCTGCATTAAGCATGGGGAGCCTGCATTAAGCATGGGGAGCCTGCATTAAGCATGGGGAGCCTGCATTAAGCATGGAGCCTGCATTAAGCATGGAGAGCCTGCATTAAGCATGGGGAGCCTGCATTAAGCATGGGGAGCCTGCATTAAGCATGGGGAGCCTGCATTAAGCATGGAGCCTGCATTAAGCATGGGGAGCCTGCATTAAGCATGGGGAGCCTGCATTAAGCATGGGGAGCCTGCACTAAACATGGAGCCTGCATTAGGCATGGGGAGCCTGCATTAAGCATGGGGAGCCTGCATTAAGCATGGGGAGCCTGCATTAAGCATGGGGAGCCTGCATTAAGCATGGAGCCTGCATTAAGCATGGGGAGCCTGCATTAAGCATGGGGAGCCTGCATTAAGCATGGAGCCTGCATTAAGCATGAGGAGCCTGCATTAAGCATGGGGAGCCTGCATTAAGCATGGAGCCTGCATTAAGCATGGAGCCTGCATTAAGCATGGAGAGCCTGCATTAAGCATGGGGAGCCTGCATTAAGCATGGGGAGCCTGCATTAAGCATGGAGCCTGCATTAAGCATGAGCCTGCATTAAGCATGGGGATCCTGCATTAAGCATGGAGCCTGCATTAAGCATGGGGAGCCTGCATTAAGCATGGGGAGCGTGCATTAAGCATGGAGCCTGCATTAAGCATGGGGAGCCTGCATTAAGCATGGAGCCTGCATTAAGCATGGAGCCTGCATTAAGCATGGAGAGCCTGCATTAAGCATGGAGCCTGCATTAAGCATGGAGCCTGCATTAAGCACGGGGAGCCTGCATTAAGCATGGGGAGCCTGCATTAAGCATGGAGCCTGCATTAAGCATGGGGAACCTGCATTAAGCATGGAGCCTGCATTAAGCATGGGGAGCCTGCATTAAGCATGGGGAGCCTGCATTAAGCATGGAGCCTGCATTAAGCATGGGGAACCTGCATTAAGCATGGAGCCTGCATTAAGCATGGGGAGCCTGCATTAAGCATGGAGCCTGCATTAAGCATGGGGAGCCTGCATTAAGCATGGGGAGCCCGAGCAGCACCTTCTCATGCTGCCCGGGGCTCCCTGTAATGCAGACTGTGCTCTGCTTCCCGGTGTGGGGGCGGAGCTACACCGCTGTGCCGGTTAGCTCCGCCCCCTCCCTGGAGCCACCTTTTCAGGCAAAGGTAAAGGGGGGGGGGGGGAGGAAGAGAGACAGAACAGGGGGAGAGAGAGAGAGAGAGAACAGGGGTTAGGGGGGGAGAGAGACCGACAGAACAGGGGTTAGGGGGGAGAGAGACCGACAGAACAGGGGTTAGGGGGGAGAGACAGACAGAACAGGGGGAGGGGAGAGACAGACAGAACAGGGGAAGGGGAGAGAGACAGAACAGGGGGAGAGAGAGAGAGAGAGAACAGGGGTTAGGGGGGAGAGAGACCGACAGAACAGGGGGAGAGAGAGAGAGACAGACAGAACAGGGGGAGAGAGAGAGAGACAGACAGAACAGGGGGAGAGAGAGAGACAGACAGAACAGGGGTTAGGGGGGAGAGACAGAACAGGGGTTAGGGGGGAGAGAGACAGACAAAACAGGGGTTAGGGGGGAGAGAGACAGACAGAACAGGGGGAGGGGAGAGAGAGACAGACAGAACAGGGGTTAGGGGTGAGAGACAGAACAGGGGGAGGGGAGAGACAGACAGAACAGGGGGAGGGGAGAGACAGACAGAACAGGGGTTAGGGGTGAGAGACAGAACAGGGGGAGGGGGGAGAGAGAGAACAGGGCTAGAGAGAGAGAACAGGGGGAGGGGGGGAGAGAGAGAACAGGGCTAGAGAGAGAGAACAGGGGGAGGGGGGAGAGAAAGAACAGGGGAGGGGTGGGAGAGAGACAGACAGAAAAGGGGCAGGGGGTAGAGACAGGACTGGGGGAGAGAGAGAGACAGAACAGGGGACGGGGGAGAGAGACAGAACAGGGGACGGGGGGAGAGAGACAGAACAGGGGACGGGGGGGGGAGAGAGACAGAACAGGGGACGGGGAGAGAGACAGAACAGGGGACGGGGGAGAGAGACAGAACAGGGGACGGGGGAGAGAGAGAACAGGGGACGGGGGGGAGAGAGACAGAACAGGGGACGGGGGGAGAGAGACAGAACAGGGGACGGGGGGAGAGAGACAGAACAGAGGGAGAGAGAGACAGACATGGCAAGGAAGAGGAAAGGGACAAACATGGGAAGGGAGAGAGACACAAACATAGGGGGGTGAAAGAGACGGGGGGCGCCACGGGGGAAGCCCGCACAGGGCGCCGGAACACTTAAGGCCGGCCCTGACTGAGAGGGTAGTGGATGTATGGAATAGTCTTCCAGTAGAAGTGGTAGATGTTAATACAGTGAAGGAGTTTAAGCATGCATGGGATAGGTATAAGGATATCCTAGATATAAGATAAGGTCAGGGACTAATGAAAGTATTACATTACTGAGAGGGTAGTGGATGTATGGAATAGCCTGCCAGCAGAAGTGGTAGAGGTTAATACAGTGAAGGAGTTTAAGCATGCGTGGGATAGGTATAAGGTTATCCTAGATATAAGATAAGGCCAGGGACTAATGAAAGTATTACATTACAGAGAGGGTAGTGGATGTATGGAATAGCCTGCCAGCAGAAGTGGTAGAGGTTAATACAGTGAAGGAGTTTAAGCATGCGTGGGATAGGTATAAGGTTATCCTAGATATAAGATAAGGCCAGGGACTAATGAAAGTATTACATTACTGAGAGGGTAGTGGATCCATGGAATAGTCTTCCAGTAGAAGTGGTAGAGGTTAATACAGTGAAGGAGTTTAAGCATGCGTGGGATAGGTATAAGGCTATCCTAGATATAAGATAAGGCCAGGAACTAATGAAAGTATTACGTTACTGAGAGGGTAGTGGATGTATGGAATAGTCTTCCAGTAGAAGTGGTAGAGGTTAATACAGTGAAGGAGTTTAAGCATGCGTGGGATAGGCACAAGGCTATCCTAGATATAAGATAAGACCAGGGACTAATGAAAGTATTACTTTACTGAGAGGGTAGTTGATGCATGGAATAGCCTTCCAGTAGAAGTGGTAGAGGTTAATACAGTGAAGGAGTTTAAGCATGCATGGGATAGGTATAAGGCTATCCTAGATATAAGATAGGGAACTGGGGACTAATAAAAGTATTTAGAAAATTGGGCAGACTAGATGAACCGAATGGTTCTTATCTGCCGGTGACACATTCTATGTTTCTATATTCCTATAATATGTCCTGGAAGAGATCTGAGAATGCTTCCACAAGGCAAGTCCTTTTACACAAACCGATTAAAGACCCACATACAAATCTTTAGAACCAGCCAGCCCCGCCATTCATTACCTTCCTCTAGGCCATGCCTTTTACTTAAAGCACATGGCAGTCGTAAATGAAATAATAACTATATTAAAATAAAGATGACAGGTGGATATTGTTTTTGTTTTTTAAACATTTAAATATTTTAAAGAACCTTTTAAATCTTTTTGGACTCGGTCACCTAAGGTGGTTTCCAAGTATAGAGAATTAAAAAAAAAAAAAAATCTTCTGTTAACACTATGCATTGTGTTAACAGAAGATTATGGAGATTTGCTCCATATCCCTCTAACAGGAGGCAGACATGTTGTTTAGAATCTTGGGGCAGATCTGTGTTCGCCAGCATGAAGGTTAATGTAGGTCTGACCCAAGATTCTATACAACATGTCTGCCCCCTGATAGAGCTATATGAAGCAATAGGTCCTCAATAAAGTGCTTTATTTGTATTCTTTCCATTAAATCATCTCTTTACACATCATCTACAAATGATGTAATCTTTCAATTAAACATGAGTTATTTTTTTTTGCCTACAGTTGTCCTTTAATCATTATTTGCCCCAAGAACAAAAGCCTCAGGGTTGTAATATGTTAATGCTTCTATAGTTTTGCTATTTTGTTATCAGTTATCATAATATAGAAGCACGTAAAAGTGAAAGATTCAGTGGCCATAGTATGAGGGTAAAGGGTCATGTACTTTTTTCATAGTATATGCCAGTGTATTCCCTTTAACCCCTTCCCGTCCTTATGACGAGTTAACTCGTCATGCAGTCTAGCCGGCGGTGCGCTCCGTGGGCACAGCCAGCCAGTCTGCAACGGGTCCAGGACTAAGCCTCGCACCCGAGGCAAAGCTCCTGGACCCGATCGGTGGATTTCCGGGCATGTGATCGCGGTGATCGAGTGATCACCGCGATAACATGCAAATTAGATGCAAAGTCAGTGTGTTCACACGCTGCCTCTAATTCACTCTCTGTGCTTCACGTTCTTATAGTGACAGAGAGAGACCTGTAAATAAAAATAAATAAATAACATACACAGAGGTTAAAAAATATTTAAAAAAATTAACCCTTTCATTGCTGATCACGGTTTTTAACTGTGATCAGTTTCCTTCCACTTTATGGCCCTCGTTTAGTTTTTTTTTTAACAGATTTTTTTATTTTTACAATTTATAAAGTTTTTTTTAATAAATAAAGGTAATTTTAATATATTTATTTAATAAAATTTAACTCCTGCATGCCTGTTGCATGATTTTTACTGATCTGACATCGCACTCTTCAGAGTTTTTTTTCTGTCTTTTTTGTTATGGGGGGTTTGGGAACCAATTTTTTTCTTTTTTATTAGTTAGTTAATTAGGGGGGATAAGTGGGTTAGTGTTGCACTAGTTATGTAGCTTATTATTGGGAAAATAATGGGGAAAACCTTTTTTTCCTCAAAAATTTCCTCTTTTATATGTATTTTTTAATACTAAAATGTAAATCATTTTTATGTATAGGGTATCAAAAGAAAGCTCTAACTGTCCTCTAAAAAGCAACATATAACTTGTATGGGTGTGTTAAATGAGAGAGAGGAAAATTATGTTTCAAAAAACGCGTATTAAAAATTGAAAAACGCTCTGGTCCTTGGCCCAGGAAAATCCCTGGTCCTTAAAGGGTTAATGAATAAACACAATATAAATAATAATAATAATTAATAATAATAAAAACAGATAGGTAAATTTGGGCATTGTTTAATCTCTTGCAAGCTGCCATTTCCGCTGAAATGTTAATTCTTGTTTTTATTTCGTTCCTGTAAATGTCTCGTTGCATCATGTTACAGAATGACACAATGTAAACACATCTCCCGCGATGATCTGCGCTGACATTTTTTCCGCTACTTTAAATCAAGGTCATCGGGTCGAATGCCACTTGGCATTAAAAGGTCTGTTTGAGGTCACAGGTTAAAAGGCATTGCTGACTTATTTATCATCTATTCTTAGACATTAAACCTGGAGGTTGTGAGAGAGTCACCTTTCAGCAACATTACAGCTGCAAAAAAAAAGTGTCATGGTATAATATATATATATTATATATGTAATATGGCTAGTAATTCCTTCTTGACCAACGCAGCAGTTCCATGATTAAACAGACTGTCACCTAAATATAACTGATGTGTACAGAATCCCCAAAAAATGATCTCTCCAAAAGGTTTATAAATTATGTTATCTAACTCATGCAATATCAGGTGAGGCAATAACCTGCTTAGCATATTCTTAATTCACAGGTCAATGGTAATGGTGCCTTGAAAATTATTTTCGCCCCCCCAAAAAACCTAAGGCAGTCAATGTAATATATAATTGCCCATATTACATATATGTATACACATTAACATATTGTTGCCCATAATATATATATATATATATATATATATATATATATATATATATATATATATATATATATATATATATATATATATATATATATACATATACACACACACATTATCATATTGTTGCCCATATTATATATACACATTAATATTTAGTTGCCCATATTATGAATAGACATTAACATATAGTTGCCCATATTATGTATACACATTAACATATAGTTGCCCATATCATATATACCCATCAACATATAGTTGCCCATAATATGTATACACATTAACATATAGTTGCCTATATTATATATACACATTAACATATAGTTGCCCATATCATATATACCCATTAACATATAGTTGCCCATATTATGTATACACATTAATATATAGTTGCCCATATCATATATACCAATTAACATATAGTTGCCCATATTATGTATACACATTAACATATAGTTGCCCATATCATATATACCCATTAACATATAGTTGCCCATATCATATATACCCATTAACCTATAGTTGCCCATATTATGTATACACATTAATATATAGTTGCCCATATCATATATACCCATTAACATATAGTTGCCCATATTATGTATACACATTAACATATAGTTGCCCATATCATATATACCCATTAACATATAGTTGCCCATATCATATATACCCATTAACATATAGTTGCCCATATTATGTATACACATTAATATATAGTTGCCCATATCATATATACCCATTAACATATAGTTGCCCATATTATGTATACACATTAACATATAGTTGCCCATATCATATATACCCATTAACATATAGTTGCCCATATGATGTATACACATTAACATATAGTTGACCATATGATATAAATATATAGTTTGTCAATGAAATAACCAGTTTGTATCACTGTAGATAAATCACTGTTTGTCCTTATTTGTACATGCTGGAGTCTCGACTGAACCGGTCAATAACAATTGGGCTGCTGCAACCCCACCCCCCCAGTTTTCAGGTACCAGATAGGTATACATATATTTAGACACACGCCTTTCCAAATGTTGTCTACCATGATATTGGTAGAATAGAAATCCCATGAAAACAAACATGTACTAAACTCATTGTTTCCTGGAAACTGGTCGCGTGCTAAATGATAAGCCAAAAAAATAAATCAAACCCTTCAGATCGGAGTGATGGCTCTTGGACACACAGGTTGCTGCTGCCCATCCTTTGAACTCTAAGCCCACCACTCAGCTGTTGGCAGCTGCAAAGTGAAGTTATCTGTCGGAAACTAGCTATTAGCGTTTGATCTTGCATTCTCTATGAAAATATGCCAGATTGCCAGGACGAGACTGGCTGTTACATCCTGCATACAAAATGAGCTAACTAACTTAATTTAGTGTAGTTGAGTTAATTTAGAGGAGGTTGAAAACGGCTATTTATGGCGTTGATATGTAGAGTGTTCATGGTTTTATAGTGTGATGTTTCAGGAATCCGGGGGATTCCGATAATACATGGACATGTATCTAAAAGGTTCCTAGTTGTGGTCTGGATCAAATTTGGTTCCCTCATCCCAAGTGAGGCTGTCGAAGAGTCAGAGCACTCGCTAAAGTTAAAAGACAACTGTAGGCCAAAAGAATAACAATAATAAGTATAGAAATCTGTGGTTCCCAAACCAGTCCTCACGCACCTCCGGCAGGTCAAGATTTAGGGATTATCCACTCGTGTTCAAACCAAACTAAATTTGAGATTTTTTTTTTTTTTTTTAAACACCACTTGGTAATCCCTAAATCCTGGACTGGGCGAGGAACCACTGTTTTAAACAGATACACGTTAATGTAAGACTACAAACAAGGCGTCTTATGGAGTTTTTTGCTCTGTATAGCGCTTTCAGAGGCGGCCATTTTGTTTAGAATGTTGGATCAGATCGACGCCTTGAATCTGATTAAGGATGATTATACCCATCTTGCCAAAGATTCTAAACAACATGTCCTCCCATTCATAAAACTATTTGGAGCTAAGAAGGTTCAATAAAAATACACTATTTGGAATCTTTTGTTAAATAATTTATATTTAAACCATCTACAATTCGGTCAATTAAACATAAGTTATTTTCTCCTAAGTTGAGCAACTCCAAAGTCTTCTAAGGTGTTTAGCATTTAGAAATCGACAATGAGAACAAACAAAAAAAACGAGAAATGTATGATCATCCGAGAACATTATCTACATCTCCAATAAGGTAGTGTTGACAGTGCTGTATTTACCGCGAGGCATCCTAGGCGGATGCCTATGGCGGCAAATTTTGGGGGGCGGCAGCGCCCCCCAGCACTGGAAAAAAAAAAATGAAAAAATAAAAAAAAATCCGGCCCTTTAAAAAAAAAAAAAAAAAACCCCACCGCGCTTGCAGGCAGAGACGGAGGTGAGAGGGGATCGGAAGATCCCCCCTCACCATCGCTCTGCCTGCCAGGCTGCACGGGGAGCCGAACAGGCAGCACAGAGAAACCTCCGTGCTGCCTGTTCGGCTCCCCGTGCAGTGTGCCGACACGGAAGTGCCGACAGTCACGTGACCGGCGCACTGACGTCATACGCGCGCCCGGTCACGTGACCTGTCGGCACAATCGCCGGGAAGCCGAACAGGCAGCATGGAGGGACCATGCTGCCTGCCTGCCAGGGAAAGGTAAGTGCTGATGGGAGAGAGTGTGTGTGTGTGTGTGTGTGTGTGTGTGTGTGTGTGTGTGTGGGTGTCTGAGTGTGATGGGAGTCAGAGTGTGTGTGATGGGAGACAGTGTGTGTGATGGGAGACAGTGTGTGTGAGACTGAGTGTGATGGGAGTCAGAGTGTGTGTGATGGGAGACAGTGTGTGTGTGACTGAGTGTGATGTGAGTCAGAGTGTGTGTGATGGGAGACAGTGTGTGTGGCTGAGTGTGATGGGAGTCAGAGTGTGTGTGATGGGAGACAGTGTATGTGGCTGAGTGTGATGGGAGTCAGAGTGTGTGTGATGGGAGACAGTGTGTGTGACTGAGTATGATGGGAGTCAGAGTGTGTGTGATGGGAGACTGAGTGTGATGGGAGTCAGAGTGTGTGTGATGGGAGACTGTGTGTGACTGAGTGTGATGGGAGTCAGTGTGTGTGATGGGAGTCAGAGTGTGTGTGATAGGAGACAGTGTGTGTGACTGAGTATGATGGGAGTCAGAGTGTGTGTGATGGGAGACAGTGTGTGTGACTGAGTATGATGGGAGTCAGAGTGTGTGTGATGGGAGACAGTGTGTGTGACTGAGTGTGATGGGAGTCAGAGTGTGTGTGATGGGAGACAGTGTGTGTGACTGAGTATGATGGGAGTCAGAGTGTGTGTGATGGGAGACTGAGTGTGATGGGAGTCAGAGTGTGTGTGATGGGAGACTGTGTGTGACTGAGTGTGATGGGAGTCAGTGTGTGTGATGGGAGTCAGTGTGTGTGATGGGAGTCAGAGTGTGTGTGATAGGAGACAGTGTGTGTGACTGAGTATGATGGGAGTCAGAGTGTGTGTGATGGGAGACTGTGTGTGACTGAGTGTGATGGGAGTCAGAGTGTGACTGAGTGTGATGGGAGTCAGAGTGTGTGTGATGGGAGACTGTGTGTGACTGAGTGTGATGGGAGTCAGAGTGTGTGTGATAGGAGACAGTGTGTGTGACTGAGTGTGATGGGAGTCAGAGTGTGTGTGATAGGAGACAGTGTGTGTGACTGAGTGTGATGGGAGTCAGAGTGTGTGTGATGGGAGACAGTGTGTGTGTGATAGGAGACAGTGTGTGTGACTGAGTGTGATGGGAGTCAGAGTGTGTGTGTTGGGAGACAGTGTGTGTGACTGAGTGTGATGGGAGTCAGAGTGTGCGTGATAGGAGTAGGAGTGTGTGACTGAGTGTGATGGGAGTAGGAGTGTTTGACTGAGTGTGATGGGAGTGTGAGCTTGATGTGAGTCTGAATGATGGGGCATGTCTTAGGTGTGTAACGTGGGTGTGCAGCTTGGGTAGGGGGGTGCCCGGATTTTGTCTGCCTAGGGCAGCACAAAATCAAGATACACCACTGAGTGTTGAAGGAAAGTAGGAATATATGGATTTACAATGATCTATACATTGACACGCTTGTTTTTTGTATTTATTCCTAAGGATAATCTTCCTCTGTGCCACATCAGCATCAATTGTTAGCCTCATATGTGTAGTTTGCTTTATTTTCTATGTCAACAGAGAGACAAAGTTCTCAATTTGGACAATTCCAGAAATAATATGTGTGTCCATATTAAGTGCCCCAAATAGAGGAATGGCCCCCCTTTTAGATTTATGATTATGTCCAGAAGCCAGAAATAACATAGATAAATATAAAGCCACCTTCAATTGCCAAATCTTCTCTGTTTGAACAAAACACAATCTTCTTCTTCCAACATTTTGGGTTTTAATCATAAAAGAGAGAGTTGCATTAATTGAGAAGGTCAGTTCAAACGTAAGGCCTAATCTGAATGTCAGAATATTTCCAACTCTGTTACTTGGGACATTCCGACTTGTTTAACCCTGGCTTCCTTCAAGGCCGAACACGAGGATCTCTTGCTGCTAGCAACGAGAGAGACCCTCGTTTTTGCATGGGAGGACCTAGTCAGTGTCAAAATGTCAAAACTGGTGTGTACTATCAAAAGTACTATCAAAAGTACACGCCAGTTCATCCTCGCAATAGGAACATATATTAGTCTGACTGCTGAATGTGAGACCCCCGGTGATGGTGCAGCATGGAAAAAGAGAACACCTTCCCTGTGGTAAGTGATCTCTTATCGGGAAGAGGAGCCGGTGATGGGGTTGACCGGCTTGGTCGATGGGGAAAAGGGAAGGTGGAGGTAGAAAGGAGGGCAATAAGGGGGAGCATTGGGTGAGAGGGGTCTGAGCAATGGTGGTGAGGGTTCTGTGTAATAGGGCAGCAAGGTCTAGGTGATAGGGGGGCTGATTAAGGGGATAGACACAGTGGGGTGTAATAAAATGGAATTGTGGGTGAATTAAGAAATAAATCTCAGGGGAAAGAAAATGGAAGATTGTCATCAGAAATGGGACAATAGAGTTTTGCAGTGTTAAAAATATATTAACAGATCCTCCTTGACTACTATCAGATGCAATGGAACAGATTATATCATAACATTTAAGAAGCATTCTGCGTGACTGTGTGTGTTTCTGTGCAGGTATGTGACTGTGTGTGTGGTTATGTATGTGTGTTTATGATATTGTGTGTGTGTGTATGTGTTTGGGTGACTGAGAATGTGTAACCTTATGTGTGAGAGGGGGTGCAGTATGTTAATTCTCAACCCAGGAAGCACAATGTCTTGGGCTGGTCCTAAAAGGGGTACTTCATGCACCTCTTTCTTCCTGCATGGTAGAGGAAAACACTTTTGTCTCCACCCTGCCCTATGGCCGGTATTTTTTTCGAGGAAAGGTAGCCTTTCACCCTGTGAAATTGCCTACTTACTCCTCTTGCTAGGAATAAATAAATTGTGGCAATGTTGTGGCTGTGTTTGTGGCTCTTGGAATGGCACAAGAATATGTACTCAACAGCCTGAGAACAATTGCTAGGGAATGATGGGTCTGGATGTTGGGACTGTGTGTGCAGCTCTTGTAATGGCTCAAGAATCTGTATTGAGTAGTCTGAGTCCAATTGCTAGGGGATGATGGGTCTGGATGTTGTGGCTGTGAGTGTGGATCTTGGAATGGTATAAGAATCGGTATTGAGTAGTCTGAGTCCAATTGCTAGGGGATGATGGGTCTGGATGTTGTGGCTGTGTGTGTGGATCTTGGAATGGTATAAGAATCGGTATTGAGTAGTCTGAGTCCAATTGCTAGGGGATTATGGGTCTGGATGTTGTGGCTGTGAGTGTGGATCTTGGAATGGCTCAAGAATCTGTATTGCATGGTCCGAGTCCATTTGCTCTTGAAGGATGGGATATTATGGCTGTGCCTGTGGATCTTGAAATGGCTCAAGAATCGGTATTGCGTAGTCTGAGTCCAATTGCTAAGGAATGATGGGTCTGGATGTTGTGGCTGTGTGTGTGGATCTTGGAATATGCAGGTAATTTATTTTTCAAATCTCTAATTCTGCTGTCTTTTTATGTCACAGAGGGGCCAGAGGTTTTCCAGGTAAGCATTTGCTGGTGTATGAATGAATTAGTGGTTCATAATGAAAACATAACATTAAATAAAATGTTTAACCCTTCACTGCATTGGAAGAGCTCCGTCCTTCCTCTCTCCTGGACAAATATGGTCAAAAATGCACAGCTGAAATAATATTTTATGACAAATCACAGAATGAAGAATCAATTTTCTCAGATTTAGTAAAAGTTACCAACATAAAAGGAATTGAAATAAGTTGGCGAGCTCTGGGAATCTCCTCACTTAAATGTTTCTGTTACACACTGGTGTCATACGGTTGGTTAACCAATATCTACCAGGCTTGTGAGTCTAAACGCATCAAACTTGTCTTCTACAAAGATAAAATCACAATCTTTCTAGGCTGCATCCAATTGGAAAGATGTACATTGTGGAAATAGTCTGCAAGTTTCTCAATTAAGATATATATATATTTATATAACCCTAGTGTGTAAGGGAACGCCTCAACTGAACAAATACACTCCCCTCAGACTCAAACGGCAAACTATGTATTGCCCCAAACGTTTTTTCAAGTTATTTTTCTGTTCCTGTATTTTTTGCATTCGTCGAGTGTTCAGCTCTGTGTGCAACACTAGTCATCCCTCCTCAGGCTTTCAGGTCTTGGTGTTCACTTGTGTTAATAAATCATCGACTTTCACGGACTTTCGGCAGTTATTTAAAAAGTGACCCTTACATACCTCAGTGTTAAGTAGATCTTCATTGAAACAAATCATAATAGTAATAAATGTCCGGTATAGATACGCAGTAGGGTTCTATAGCATTGTAGTCTACAACTGGAAAGAGTAAAGCCGGCTCCTTTACAACAAAAGCAAAGAGCAAGCAGCTACCTTTGTTTTAAACTCTAACACGTTTTATTTAAAAACATATATATATCTATAGACATAATAGGACGATTCAGGGCCATAAGGACCAAAGCACCAACAGGTAGGAAGGAGTAGACAGTTTTGGCAGAGAGTGAATAATAAGGCTATGGGCAGTGTTAATTTTGACAGCAAATTTTGCATTCGTTTTAGTCATATTCTTTTGACTAAAATGGCAGTTTGGTTTAGTCGTATTTTAGGCATCAGAATTGTTTTAGTTTTATTCTAATTTCAGCAGACTAAATCTCCAAGAGTGAGGGAGGGAACAGATCTGAGAAGGCTGTTACATAGTGTTAAGTTATCTTGCTAGGGAGATGGGAGGGAACAGGTCTGAGAAGACTGTTACATAGTGTTACATTAACTTGCTAGGGAGATGGGAAGGAACAGGTCTGAGAAGGCTGTTATACATTGTTAAGTTATCTTGCTAGGGAGATGGGAGGGAACAGGTCTGAGAAGGCTGTTACACAGTGTTAAGTTAACGTGCTATGGAGATGGGAGGGAACAGGTCTGAGAAGGCTGTTACACAGTGTTAAGTTAACTTGCTAGGGAGATGGGAGGGAACAGGTCTGAGAAGGCTGTTATACATTGTTAAGTTATCTTGCTAGGGAGATGGGAGGGAACAGGTGTGAGAAGGCTGTTACATAGTGTTAAGTTAACTTGCTAGGGAGATGGGAGGGAACAGGTCTGAGAAGGCTGTTACATAGTGTTAAGTTATCTTGCTAGGGAGATGGGAGGGAACAGATCTGAGAAGGCTGTTACATAGTGTTAAGTTATCTTGCTAGGGAGATGGGAGGGAACAGGTCTGAGAAGGCTGTTACATAGTGTTATGTTATCTTGCTAGGTAGATGGGAGGGAACAGGTCTGAGAAGGCTGTTACATAGTGTTAAGTTAACTTGCTAGGGAGATGGGAGGGAACAGGTCTGAGAAGGCTGTTACATAGTGTTAAGTTACCTTGCTAGGGAGATGGGAGGGAACAGGTCTGAGAAGGCTGTTACATAGTGTTAAGTTAACTTGCTAGGTAGATGAGAGGGAACAGGTCTGAGAAGGCTGTTACATAGTGTTAAGTTATCTTGCTAGGGAGATGGTAGGGAACAGGTCTGAGAAGGCTGTTACACAAGGTTAAGTTATCTTGCTAGGGAGATGGGAGGGAACAGGTGTGAGAAGGCTGTTACATAGTGTTAAGTTAACTTGCTAGGGAGATGGGAGGGAACAGGTCTGAGAAGGCTGTTACATAGTGTTAAGTTAACTTGCTAGGGAGATGGGAGGGAACAGGTCTGAGAAGGCTGTTACATAGTGTTAAGTTACCTTACTAGGGAGATGGGAGGGAACAGGTCTGAGAAGGCTGTTACATAGTGTTAAGTTATCTTGCTAGGGAGATGGGAGGGAACAGGTCTGAGAAGGCTGTTACATAGTGTTAAGTTAACTTACTAGAGAGATGGAGGAGTATCCACTTCTTCTACTGACAGGCACAGGGCACCTGTGTATCAGTCAATCCAGCTACAGATAGAGTCAGGGAACTGGGCTTTGCCAGAGATCGATGGGAACCAGAACCAGCAGTCCAAATGGGTAAATGCAACAGTCCCTCCCTAACATTTGACAAAAATTGCAAAGGATTTTAGTCATAATTTCAGTCCTGCTAACTTCGTTTTTATTTAGTTAGTGTTTAGTTTTAGTCACTAAAAACATGGAGTTGACGAAAACTATGAAAAAATGATTAGTCGAAGAAATAACTTTTTTATTTGATGCATTTCTTTAGTATATAGGAGTCAAAGAGATCAATTCAGGAGTCAGACTAGTTATGTTTAGATATCATGTAACTAGTACTTCTGTAGTGTAATACAATTAAAAATAAGGTTAGGAGCCAGCATTAGGGATTTGACAAGCCCTGATCTAGGCCCATCTTCTGTATTTAGAAAGGCTCTTTGTCTTTGGGTGGAAGTCAAGCAGAGCATATGATAGACTGAGATAGATGGAGATCAGCTTTGTGAAGCTTGTAAAATTCCCTAAGAAAAACATTTTTGTTGACCTGGGTCATGGATCAGGGTTACAACAACAAATGTCTCTTCAAGTTACCTGTTGTCACCTAGTCATACTTTAAATTTATGGTGTAGATCCTATCAATCATTGGCAGCTAAGTGGGTTGTTCTCACAGTAGTAAAGTATAATGAAGCATATATATAGAGTAAAGAAGGGTAATAACCCTTTTCAAGTAGGATTTATCTTTCCCTAACACTCAATGATGTAGAGTGGAATTTGGTATAGATGGGGATTTATGAACATGTGGGAGGGGAATCCCTAAATTGATCTTGAGGGGCTAACATTTTACTTTAAGTCAAACTGTATGGTCTATTCAATAACGAATGGCAGAGAATGGAATTTTCCAACTGAGTAGACGCATTGGCGTTAAGATAGGAGATCAGTTTGAAATAAAGTAAAAATGACTCAGATTTGCTGAGCTCCTGTTTGTGAGCTAAATAAAACCCTAAAAATACAATAAATCAATCAAAAATAACATTGCAGTTTTAACTCACAAACACAATTTAGAGCACCAGGGATGTTCAATCTAGATTTTTAATTATGCGTAATCAAGTTTTTGTTTTTAAATCACCCCGTATTTTTATTTCTCTGAGCCCAACTCCCAGTCTACATGTTGTGTTGAATTATTTCTATTTATCAAGGGCATATGAAGTGTTAGATTCCATGTCGGAGGAAAATAAATCCGAGAACTGAAAAATCTAACATTTTTACAATTTATGCCAAAAAAAAAAAACCCAGCTGAGCCATCACATCTTCTCCCCTGCAAGCGACATGTTCATGAAATCAAATAAATATGTTATTTTACAACATTCCAGAATAGCAAAGATTTATTTTGGTGCAGCATTCAAATACCTCTGTTAGGAGACATGGAACCTTGTGCTAAACCACAGTATTATCTGCAGAAGCCAAGCCATGCAGCTTATTGTTGGACGATGGTTCTTCCAGAGTCGTTTGTAAAGTATCTGATTACCTTTTCCAGATGCAGGTTAAATAGTTGAGAATATATTATGTTGCTTTGGCTTAAACCCCAGTGCATATCGGAAGTGCCAGACTCATCGTGGACCTCTCCTTGGTGTTCCATAGGCCAACTTTGCCGAAACTGCCCATTCTATCCAATGGCTCGTGTCTGTGGACAGAGAGAGTCCTACAGCTCTTTCAAATTGACGAAAATACTATACAGGTTGATGTTGCGCACGTGGCATTTCTCCAAGATGGTCAAAAAATGTGTAAATATTGCGCTGAGTGGTATATATCGTTTGCGACGAAAGCCACACTGACAGACAATGCTTTCAATGTCTGGAACTGAACGATTGAAGGAGCATACCTTACATAGTAACATAGTAACTTAGGTTGAAAAAAGACACAAGTCCGTCAAGTTCAACCCATCTATCTATCATTCCAGCTTCTGATCCAAACAAGAAGGCAAAAACCCCTAAGGAAGCTATTTCCAATTTTGCCTCCTAGGGGAAAAAATCCTTCTTGACTCCAAAAGGGCAATCAGATTTCTCCTTGGATCAATAAGCTCTATTATTAATGCTTATTCTATTATTAGTAGCCCTGTATGTTCTGCTTTTCCATGTTTAAATGCATCTATTGTATTTGAGAGCACCACCTCTCTTGGCAGTGAGTTCCATAACTTTATTGTCCTTACCGTAAAGAATCCCTTCCTTTGCTGTCTATGAAATCTTTGCTCTTCCAGTCTCAGGGGATGACCTCTTTTTCTTTGTACATTTCTGTTAACAAACAGGTCGTCGGAGAGTGATATGTGATATTTATCAAAGAAATGTCATGATAATTTTGACAGCCTGCGCCCTTCATATTGGAACAGTTATTATGTGGGAAGTAAGTACGGCTGACCACCAAAGCTTTGGTGACTGCAAAGTCCACCACTCAAACACCCTTGTTATAGGCCTCAGTGCTTCTTCACATCCAACTGCAGCATTTATATAAGTGCTGGGGAATGCATGTTCCAGGTTTTTTTTGGTAGAAAGTGTCTTTGTCCTCCTCTTTGGCTTCATCCATTGGCTTGTGAGCCCAAATAAATGTTTTATTGAAGAAGTTTACTTTAATTCGAATGCCACATTATCTACCATCAATTGGCGTTAATCCCAGCACCAATTTATGTATGTTTGTCGACCAAACAAGTCGCTGTTGTCTCTATTCCCCATTCTTTCTGCAATGTTACATTACATTAACATTTATTTATAGTGAGCCAACAATTTACGAAGCGCCATGTACAGAGCATAAAGGAGAACTACATACTACGTTAGACACAACTAATCCATGAGGTAGAGAACCCTGCTCGCATGCGCCCCATCTTATACTTTCCTAACTGTTCTTTCAGATCCTTAGAACCTCCTCACACTCCATGTCTCGATCCATCCATTGTTCTCCCTTTCCTGTGACCAGGTGGTTCCAATAGATCAGTCTGGTTACTTCTTTTGATTTTCGTTACAATAAACTTTTTACAAGGTGGGGCCATGAACCCCATGCAAAACCTGCTCTTTCTCTTGTGGGTCTCTCTTACCCTTTGGAAATCCATTTCCTTCCTGCAAGATAGTAAGGGGGGCTGGGTGTGATAGCCATCATTTGAAAATACGCCTGTAACGGACCATCTACTGGACGTAGTAGACCCTCTGCCCGTTGTAGTGAATCAGCTCAGCATTCACCCTGCAAGTCTTTCCTGGACCCTTGCTCTTTGTACCCAAATAGCAGACAGGTCAAAAGCAGTTAGGTACTGCAAGAATGAACAACTTCTTTATTTGTGTAACAACACAGACTTATAAAAAGACATAAACCTGACATCACAGACATTAGTATACAATGGGGGGATGGAACTAAACATAGTTCTCCAACTAACTGGGGCTAGGAATACATTAAACTTTCAGACTGCAAACCAAATAGGAATTACCATACAGTGAGTAGACCTAATTACAAAACGCAGAGTAAGACACATAATGCACACAGCATAATCAGGTTACCAGTTAATCCAGTTAATACAGAACAATGGATATTGGAGTAAACTATTGGAGTCACTGACACATTATAACCCTCCAGAGTGGTCTACTCACAGAATTAAACATTACACATAAACCAATATACTCACAGAATATAACTAACTACCAATATTAACGTATAGAGTTATGGCACATAAGCCAGAGCTCATAATCTACAGGGAGGGGTTTGGCCCTCAGGCCCCTCCAAGAACCCCAGTCATTCAGGCTGTCAGGACTCACTTCGTCACAATGCTATCCACTAACCTGCAACTTGCCAAGTAACTGGGGCTCACTCTAGTTTAAGAGTGCATTCTTCTAATTAGTGACAATCTCTTCTCAGATGCTCGTTTCATGATACACTCCATATAAAGCATACAGCTCTTACACTGATTAAAATAACTTGATTCTTTCAATTAGAAAATCCCACAAACTAACAATTTTCTCAGTTTATTTTTCTCAAAACCGCCTCCTTGTTTGGTTCATATGGAGTTGGTTATGGAGAAGGCAGGACTCACCCCAAAGTAAAAAAAATAAAATAAAATCATTCTTTTAGGGGAATAAACACCCTTCCTCCGGCATAAGACTGCCCCCAAAAACCTAATAATCCACTATAAGAACCTCAAGAGCAAATTCCAATCAAATCCTTGTTCTAGAAGACACTCCATGACAAAATGGACGACTTGTCCATCCTCAATAGTAGTCATTTCCCTTGAGCAGTTTTTGACTCCTTCTAGTAAACTACAATTATTTGCACAAAGAACTTATTTTGGAAAAAAAAAATCCTAAATTACCAAACTTTTATTTCTGTTTGAGAATATCCATTTAGCAGTGCTGGGGATTTGTTGTTGGAAATGTAATACATATATTTACAAGTGATGGGAAATGTAAAGATTGGAATGTCAGCTCCTATAATTGCAAGCTTGCTAAAAATTTAGACCCACATGCTCCCTCTATGGGCGAAGCAGCATCTTTCATTTCCAAACTCTGTCGTGTCATGTCAAATTTTTCCTGAAAAAAGAGAACTAGTGCACAGCACCACAAAAATGTGGCATTTAATAACCAATTTGGAAAGAAGGGCAAGGTGAAAGACTTTTCGACCCCAGTTATTAATGCCGGAGTTTGTAGCCGCTCACTTGTTAGTTCTCCTTCGAGGGATATTCGCTTTTGGTAAGGTTTTATGAACTTATGTATGATGGGCCTTTCTGGCAATCAGTTTAAATACTGGCAGCTAGTTAGCAGGCGGTATAGATTGTAAATCATACCTTTCAATTGTATGCTGTCCTCACTTTCAGAGAAGTGACTCTCTTGGATGAAGGATGACCATCTGGCAGAGGTTTCGATAATTGTTACATATCTCCCAACTATAGCCCAGACCCCTACCCACACTGTATCCCCCAGTGCCTTGATGATAAAACATTGTCCAATAGAATCGTATGAAATTGGGCTGGGGACCGCGAATGAGGGAATGGCGGCGAGTACAAGGTGACGTACAGAATGGGGTAGCCAGAAAGTCTAAGGGGTCAAAAGCAGGTATCTGTGGTTGAGGAGGGGAGCGAGACAGACAAATGTCAAATACTATGTAACCACAGAAGAAGGAAAAGCAGCATTATTGAAACAGAAGAAGAGCTGAGCTACCCTTGGGTTTCCTATTAGACCCAACTCGTCACAGGTGCGGGAGTGACGTAACAGCATAGAACCTGACGATTTAAAATAGGAGGTCCGACAGGCATGTATTGGGGTACTCCTTAAAATTATTATTAATATTGTATTGGAGCAGGTATTGGCATATATTCGTGGACTTAATGAGCCAGAACCAGACCAATTCAGGAGCCAGCCTAGTTAGATTTAGGAGCCAGGTGGATCTCCATGGAGTTGTACGTCAAATAATCCAAAAAGTTACAGTGACTTGAGAAGCCATGGATTCCAGTATTGGTCGTGTCTCTGTCTAGTGGCAATTGAGATGTAAAATCCAAGCAGGAAGTCATAAATCTGTTTAAACTGTTCATAATAAATCATACAATAATGGTCACTTATTTCATAGAGAAAGCCACCTGTTTTATGGATTAATAACTAACGTGGTTCCCCCGCAACCTTTGATATATAAGCCTCTTGGGACCCGATTAGCAGACAAAGAGAGACTACTGGATTTCTTCATCTCGTAAGGTATACCTTGACCTCGCTCATCAAGAAGAAGCTGGCCCTAAAAGAAATGCACATGCTATACGGGAAGCTGGATGATTTTCACAGCTGTTGGAGCAGACTAATATATTGGTATAACATATGTTCTGTAATAAGTGAGGCCCAGTCCCACAATGTCATTGCAACCGAAGGAAAGGTATTGCCTTTAATTCCACATATCCAGGAAACCTGCTGGAACAGGGGCAGGGAAAGATCTATGTGTGTTTTTGTACTCAAATACTTTTTCATATGGATACTGGTCTTCCTTATTTTCCTACCGTGAGAGGAGGGTTGCCAACTTCTATGTAAAATTATATATATACATATACCACTATTGCTGCCATAGACGTAACATTGCCAACCAGCATTGCTTTTGCTGCCATGGACGTAACACTGCCAACCAGCCTTGCTATTGCTGTCATAGATTTAACATTGCCAACCAGCATTGCTATTGCTGCCATGGATTTAACATTGCCAACCACCATTGCTATTGCTGCCATTGATTTAACATTGCCAACTGGCATTGCTATTGCTGCCATGGATTTAACATTGCCAACCAGCATTGCTATTGCTGCCATGGATTTAACATTGCCAACCACCATTGCTATTGCTGCCATTGATTTAACATTGCCAACTGGCATTGCTATTGCTGCCATGGATTTAACATTGCCAACCAGCATTGCTATAGATGCCATAGATTTAACATTACCAACTGGCATTGCTGCCACACATTGCCAACCGGCATTGCAATTGGTTCCATAGATATAACATTGCCAACCAGCATTGCTATTGCTCCCATAGATTTAACATTGCCAACTGGCATTGCTATTGCTGCCATGGATTTAACATTGCCAACCAGCATTGCTGCCACACATTGCCAACCGGCATTGCTATTGCTCCCATAGATTTAACATTGCCAACTGGCATTGCTATTGCTGCCATGGATTTAACATTGCCAACCAGCATTGCTGCCACACATTGCCAACCGGCATTGTTATTGGTTCCATAGATGTAACATTACCAACTGGCATTGCTGCCACACATTGCCAACCGGCATTGATATTGCTGCCATAGATTTAACAGTGCCAACCAGCATTGCTATTGGTTCCATAGATTGAACATTGCCACTGTCAGCGCTTACAAACATAAACACCTCCTAATAAATGAAACCCCCTAAAAAGTACCCCAAACCCCCATTCTAACCCCCCGAACCTAAACACTCATACCCCTAATACTAACACTAACCAACAAAATAAAACATGCATACCCCTAATACTAACAATAATAACACTAATTCCCCCTGAACCCTAATACTAACACTAACTCCCAAACCCTGATACTAACACTAACCCCCAAACTTTAATACTAACACTTCTCCTGAACCCAAATACTAACACTGACCCCCCCGAACCCTAATACTAACACTAACCCCCCAAAACCCTAATACTAACACTGACCCCCCGAACCCTAATACTTACACTGACCCCCCGAACCCTAATACTAACACTAACCCCACACCCTAATACTAACACTGACCCCCCGAACCCTAATACTAACACTGACCCCCCAAACCCAAATACTAACACTGACCCCCGAACCCTAATAATACTACCCTCCCCCAACCCTAATACTAACACTAACCTCTCGAACCCTGATACTAACACTAACCCCCCAAACCCTAATACTAACATCAACCCCCCAAACCCTAATACTAACACTAACCCCCCAAACCCTAATACTAACACTAACTCCCAAACCCTGATACTAACACTAACCCCCGAACTTTAATACTAACACTTCTCCTGAACCCAAATACTAACACTGACCCCCCCGAACCCTAATACTAACACTGACCCCCCTAAACCCTAATACTAACACTAACCCCCCAAACCCTAATACTAACACTAACCCCCCAAACCCTAATACTAACACTGACCCCCCGAACCCTAATACTAACACTGACCCCCCAAACCCTAATACTAACACTGACCCCCAAAACCCTAATACTAACACTAACTCCACACCCTAATACTAACACTGACCCCACACCCTAATACTAACACTGACCCCCCGAACCCTAATACTAACACTGACCCCCCAAACCCTAATACTAACACTGACCCCCCGAACCCTAATAATAACACTAACCCCCCCTGAACCCTAATAATACTACCCTCCCCCAACCCTAATACTAACACTAACCCCCCAAACCCTAATACGAACATCAACCCCCCAAACCCTAATACTAACACTAACCCCCCAAACCCTAATACTAACACTAACCCCCCCTGAACCCTAATACTAACACTAACCCCCCCGAACCCTAATACTAATACCTAACCCCCCTGAACCCTAATACTAACACCTAACCCCCCTGAACCCTAATACTAACACTGACCCCCCCGAACCCTAATACTAACACTGACCCCCTGAACCCTAATACTAACACTGACCCCCCCGAACCCTAATACTAATACCTAACCCCCCTGAACCCTAATACTAACACCTAACCCCCCTGAACCCTAATACTAACACTGACCCCCCCGAACCCTAATACTAACACTGACCCCCTGAACCCTAATACTAACACTGACCCCCCAAACCCTAATACTAACACTAACCCCACACCCTAATACTAACACTAACCCCCCAAACCCTAATACTAACACTGACCCCCCAAACCCTAATGCTAACACTAACCCCACACCCTAATACTAACACTGACCCCACACCCTAATACTAACACTGACCCCCCGAACCCTAATACTAAAACTGACCCCCCGAACCCTAATAATACTACCCTCCCCCAACCCTAATACTAACACTAACCTCTCGAAACCCGATACTAACACTAACCCCCCAAACCCTAAAACTAACATCAACCCCCCAAACCCTAATACTAACACTAACCCCCCAAACCCTAATACTAACACTAACCCCCCCCCGAACCCTAATACTAATACCTAACCCCCCTGAACACTAATACTAACACCTAACCCCCCTGAACCCTAATACTAACACCTAACCCCCCTGAACCCTAATACTAACATCCCTAACCCTAATACTAACACTACCCCCCAAACCCTAATACTAACACTAACCCCCCCTGAACCCTAATACCAACCCCCCGTACCCTAATACTAACACCTAACCCTCCTGAACCCTAATACTAACACCTAACCCCCACGAACCCTAATACTAACACCTAACCCCCCTGAACCCTAATACTAACACCTAACCCCTAATAAAACTCACTTTGTACGTGATCCCAAGATGAAATGTCCCGCGATGACCACTCGCGCAATGAAATGAAAATCGCGCAAGAGGTTGCGGTGAAGCGGCTGGGTTAATGCAGGCACGAAGAACCGTCCCTTCCTCGCTGGGCTTTACTACCCCTTTAATAAAGAGCGATACATCTCCAGTGTTACCAGAGTAAAATGCCAGAGCTTGCCGTACCCAGCGCAGTAAGTGTAGATCACACGGTGGGCTAAATGCTAAGAACATTGATCTGCTGTAAACCTTTTCTTTTTGCTGAGGTCTACTGTATATCGATCTGCCCAATCCAGCATGAAAGAGCACGAAGAATAGAGAGCAGCTGACATTGCTTTACTTCCGAATTAGATTAACTGGAAATAAAGCTCGACAATCATTAGAGACCGTCCATGGTATGCAGGGAATCCTAGTACTTATCCCGCGTTTTCTTTTTTGGAGTTTTTTTTTTTTCCTTCTTCAAACATCCTACACTCTCCGCAGGGCTTGTGAAGAAAAAAAATACAAAAATATACTAGCTTCAAACACAATTTAAGAAACCAAATGATTGAAAAGCAGGCTGGTATATAAAGAAATATTAGGCATGCAAATTATTGCAAACTCCCAAACCCTGATACTAACACTAACCCCCGAACTTTAATACTAACACTTCTCCTGAACCCAAATACTAACACTGACCCCCCCGAACCCTAATACTAACACTGACCCCCCTAAACCCTAATACTAACACTAACCCCCCAAACCCTAATACTAACACTAACCCCCCAAACCCTAATACTAACACTGACCCCCCGAACCCTAATACTAACACTGACCCCCCAAACCCTAATACTAACACTGACCCCCCAAACCCTAATACTAACACTAACCCCACACCCTAATACTAACACTGACCCCACACCCTAATACTAACACTGACCCCCCGAACCCTAATACTAACACTGACCCCCCAAACCCTAATACTTACACTGACCCCCCGAACCCTAATAATACTACCCTCCCCCAACCCTAATACTAACACTAACCTCTCGAACCCTGATACTAACACTAACCCCCCAAACCCTAATACGAACATCAACCCCCCAAACCCTAATACTTACACTAACCCCCCAAACCCTAATACTAACACTAACCCCCCCTGAACCCTAATAATACTACCCTCCCCCAACCCTAATACTAACACTAACCCCCCAAACCCTAATACGAACATCAACCCCCCAAACCCTAATACTAACACTAACCCCCCAAACCCTAATACTAACACTAACCCCCCCTGAACCCTAATACTAACACTAACCCCCCCGAACCCTAATACTAATACCTAACCCCCCTGAACCCTAATACTAACACCTAACCCCCCTGAACCCTAATACTAACACTGACCCCCCCGAACCCTAATACTAACACTGACCCCCTGAACCCTAATACTAACACTGACCCCCCCGAACCCTAATACTAATACCTAACCCCCCTGAACCCTAATACTAACACCTAACCCCCCTGAACCCTAATACTAACACTGACCCCCCCGAACCCTAATACTAACACTGACCCCCTGAACCCTAATACTAACACTGACCCCCCAAACCCTAATACTAACACTAACCCCACACCCTAATACTAACACTAACCCCCCAAACCCTAATACTAACACTGACCCCCCAAACCCTAATGCTAACACTAACCCCACACCCTAATACTAACACTGACCCCACACCCTAATACTAACACTGACCCCCCGAACCCTAATACTAAAACTGACCCCCCGAACCCTAATAATACTACCCTCCCCCAACCCTAATACTAACACTAACCTCTCGAAACCCGATACTAACACTAACCCCCCAAACCCTAAAACTAACATCAACCCCCCAAACCCTAATACTAACACTAACCCCCCAAACCCTAATACTAACACTAACCCCCCCCCGAACCCTAATACTAATACCTAACCCCCCTGAACACTAATACTAACACCTAACCCCCCTGAACCCTAATACTAACACCTAACCCCCCTGAACCCTAATACTAACATCCCTAACCCTAATACTAACACTACCCCCCAAACCCTAATACTAACACTAACCCCCCCTGAACCCTAATACCAACCCCCCGTACCCTAATACTAACACCTAACCCTCCTGAACCCTAATACTAACACCTAACCCCCCGTACCCTAATACTAACACCTAACCCTCCTGAACCCTAATACTAACACCTAACCCCCACGAACCCTAATACTAACACCTAACCCCCCTGAACCCTAATACTAACACCTAACCCCTAATAAAACTCACTTTGTACGTGATCCCAAGATGAAATGTCCCGCGATGACCACTCGCGCAATGAAATGAAAATCGCGCAAGAGGTTGCGGTGAAGCGGCTGGGTTAATGCAGGCACGAAGAACCGTCCCTTCCTCGCTGGGCTTTACTACCCCTTTAATAAAGAGCGATACATCTCCAGTGTTACCAGAGTAAAATGCCAGAGCTTGCCGTACCCAGCGCAGTAAGTGTAGATCACACGGTGGGCTAAATGCTAAGAACATTGATCTGCTGTAAACCTTTTCTTTTTGCTGAGGTCTACTGTATATCGATCTGCCCAATCCAGCATGAAAGAGCACGAAGAATAGAGAGCAGCTGACATTGCTTTACTTCCGAATTAGATTAACTGGAAATAAAGCTCGACAATCATTAGAGACCGTCCATGGTATGCAGGGAATCCTAGTACTTATCCCGCGTTTTCTTTTTTGGAGTTTTTTTTTTTTCCTTCTTCAAACATCCTACACTCTCCGCAGGGCTTGTGAAGAAAAAAAAATACAAAAATAAACTAGCTTCAAACACAATTTAAGAAACCAAATGATTGAAAAGCAGGCTGGTATATAAAGAAATATTAGGCATGCAAATTATTCAAGCGATATGTATTACTAAAAAGTTTATGCAATTTAAAGGGACTGTATAACCTTAAGCATTGCTCATCCTGTGAATGAAGAGGATACAAATTGATTTAAAATGATTATTTGTATGACATCACCTGTGGCACGGTATGCAAATTACACATTTCCTCATTGAAAACCAGTTTGTTTGCATTTCAAGCCACAGGTGATGTCATAAGCAGGAGGTGCCACGGAGATAGTTAAAGGGACACTCCCACCAAAAAATGAAAATGGTTTATTTATTTTGTATTGTTGATTTCAGATATGTCTTTTGTTTTTGTTATGTGACTGTATTTAATAAAATATGTAACTGAAAAAGTGTGACTGGGCGCCGCCATTTTGTGAAATATAGTGTTTTTGGGTGCCACCCCCAGTGACTTTACGGCGCTAGTATCTCACTTTGGTGAGTCCGAATTCTGACCTTAGACTTGCATTGAATGGGAGGGTAATGTAACTATTACATCACAAGGGGGTGGAGTTATGATCCTGTTTGATCAGGTCAATCTCCTCTCTTTGAGTTGGAAGACAGGTAAAAACACAGCCACCTAGTCCTGCCCACTATGATACGCAGGAGCCAGTAAGAGAGAAGGGGAGTATATTATCACATCATCATGTAGGCTTTGGCCACAGTTGTAAAGTGAGACTGGCTGGAAGCTTTTGGACAATGTTGCAGATTGGGAAATAGTCACAAAATGGAGCCAGGAGATAAACACCTAATTTTATTTTCCTTTTATATGCAATTAATTCAATCATATAAAAAAAAAAATCAGTGGCATATGATTTATAAATGTGTTTGTTTTAAATGACCATCATGTTTTATTCATTCACAGTAAAATCAATGTGTCGGTGATGCACTCCCTTTAAGCGCTAGCAAAATTATTGTAAAAATTCATTTAGAGCAACATAGCTGTCACATCTGATTAAATTATTCAGAGACCCCATTGGTGTATGTTGAGACCTGGTCCTCTTTCACTCTGCTTAAATAACAATCCAAATCTTCCATTGACTGAATGCATCATTTAACCCACCTCGCTGACGGACTGGCATCTGTTTAAAATCTCTGTGAAATGAAAGCCACACATCAGATATTTCTGGAAAAATTCATGGAAAGTTCATCCAACGGTACGAAATCTGACATCTTTATGTTGAATTAAACGGGATAATAAAAATGTTCCTTGGTGAGTGTTAGTTTAAAATGTGTGGATGTTACATCTTGGCACACGGATACTTAAATATTTTCGATTTGATTTGCCAAGAAAGCAGGAATCCAGCCTGCCCAGTACAAAAATAAAAAAAAAGTATAATTTCTGACAGTCTGACAGTTAAATACCATATGGCAAACTAAACTGCCATCAGTATGTCTCATTAAACATATTTGTTTTCTAAAATACATGGCAGGATAAAGCTGAAAATGAAAATAATAAAAAATGAATAACTCTGGTTTGTGTGCTGTTGCAATTATGATATATTTATTCTCAAAAATGTTCTCCTTCGGTAACTTATCTCGAGTACAGCTTAAATAGTGTATAAATTGGAGGAGCCATCTCAGAGCTGAAATGACAGGTTTCATTAAATCTAGCCCTGTCCCCTCTCCAACGCTCTCCGCAGTCCACGACTGCTATTGTAGTAATATCTCAGTCAGGTCTCTCCACCAAATATACCCAAAAATGGAAAAAAAAAAAAAAAATAACTCTGTCTTGAATCTGAACACATGTCTGCTCCAGACGTCTACATCTCAAGAAAAAAAATGATGGAACTGGGAAGGTTGTAGGTTTGGGGAGGGCCGAAGAGAACAAAGAGAAAAAACAAGGGATGGGAACCATCCGTGAACATGCATGTATATGAGATGATGTTGCAAGTCTACTTGTATTATGATGCGTCCTGAAGAACTTTGTATTTTGGAAGGTGTGCAGACGAATCGAACCATAACGAAAACGCTGATGGATTACCGTATTTGCTCGAATATAAGACGACCCTGATTATAAGACGACCCCCCAAACTTTGGATATTCCTTTAGGAAAAAAACTAAAAGCCTGAATATAAGACTACCCTGTAGGAAAAAAGTTTAACTTGTATATGTGTACATGTAAATTACTTTTTAATATTCAATAAAAATGATATTAAGCAAATGCATTTCTTGGATTTATTGTGCCAATGCTGCCTCTCTCTCCACCCCCCCCCCCGCGTTGTCTCCCTCCCCCCAAACTTTTCTTTCTCTCTCCCCCTTGTCTTTCTCTCCCCCTCCCTCCCATTGTCTTTCTCTGCCCCCCTCCCCTTGTCTTTCTCTCCCCCCCCCTCCCATTGTCTTTCTCTGCCCCCCTCCCCTTGTCTTTCTCTCCCCCCCCTCCCATTGTCTTTCTCTGCCCCCCTCTCTCTGCCCCTCCCCCCTCCTCTTGTCTCTGTCCCCCCCTCCCTCCTCCTCACCTGTCTCTCGCTCTCTGGTGGCTAGTGGGGGCAGCCGGGGGATGTCTGCATGATACGTGCAGACATCCTCCATGCTGCCCGACTCCTTCGTCCATTATGACGGACGGTCTGTCCGTCATAATAGATGGAAGTGTCAGGCAGCATGGAGGATGTCTGTACGTATCGTCCCCCAGCTGCCAAACATCCCTGGTGGCTAGCGGGGGCAGCAGCGGAGGATGTCTGCACGATACGCGCAGACATCCCCCGCTGCTGCCCGGCACTTCCGCCGGGACTTTTATGATGAAGCCGGAAGGACCCGGCGGTCGTGCCGGGCGGAAGCAGGGGAGTCTGCGCTCATCGCACAGACATCCCCTGGCTGTTAGTGAGGGGGATCCAGGTCCCCTGCAGCTCTGCGGGGGACCTGGATCTATGTCTTATAATCTGACCTCAATTTGAGGTCAGATTATAAAAAGACCTCGAATATAAGACGAGGGGACTAATAGCATTTGCTCTGAAAAAAACCTCGTCTTATATTCGAGCAAATACAGTAGTTCATTGGGATACCTTGATGCACATCCTACACATTTCCAGAATTCCAGTGTTGCCTGGTAATACCATTACTGGAAGGTTTCGCTAAGTATCTACTATTATTTCTTTCAATCTTTAAGATGAGTCAAATTCAGATATCCGCAAGCAAACGAGATTTTTTTTTTCTTTTTGACTTTTGGGATTTGGTGACAGTTTTCAAATTATCTCCAGAATAAAAGTGCTGAGATCCACCAATGATCCTGGCAGTTTGGGACTATAGGCAGTGTTGTACACTTCCTCCGGAGCTTTTGAGCCATGGTCGCATGGCCTCCTGCCGTTCGGTATCAGAAGTCCTAGCAGTAATGTCGGTCAGCATCAGACGATGTCTGTGCGCACCCAGCAGCACACAGACAATCCTCCGCTGCCGCACTAGAGACCAAATGGTGTCCTGGGGGCAATTGGAAAGTCCAGAGTACCAGTGACAAGCCTGGAGGAGAATTGGCAAGTTCTGGGGGCATATTGGCAAGGCTTGGGGCTGGCTGGCATGTCTGGGGATGCATTGCCAAGTATGGTAAGTCGGTGGGAGGCGGTTTTGCGAGTCTGAAGATTCTATGGCAAGTCTGGGGGTGGATTGGCAAGTGTGAGGGTAGTTTGGCAATTCTGAAGATAGATGACAGCTTATTTGCAAATAAAAGGAAATAAACACGAGTAATGCATTTTAATTTTCAATCATATTTTTATTAAATATGATAGAAACTATTTACATGTGAAGTGAACAGGTGACAGTGCTAGGAGCTACTTGTACTAATGATTATAATTATGTATGCAGCTCACTAATCAGTTATAAAATCACCTCTATTCTCTACAAAACAACATAAGATAAAAAAAAGGGAAGGAGCGCAACAAACTCAAAATTATACAAAATAATATGTTAAAAATGTGTGAAGATCAAATTCTGTGACAAGGGAGTAATTGTGAATCAAAAAGGTGCATTTGAGATATATTGTATATTGTACTTATATTCAGGCAGAGACTTGATCTCAAGAGGCAATCATAAAAATAGAAACAGAAACAAAATAGTGCTCTCTGGTTGAACAGCAGCAAACAAGGATTGAAGTGATGGGAGTTGTACTAACAAAACTGGAGCAGATTCACTGCTCTATATGCAGGTAATAAGTAGACATGTGCAAAACTAAAATTTTCGTTTCGTTTTAGTCCATTCGGACGAAAATGTTATTTATTTCGTCTAAAACGAATTTCGTTCATTACTGCATTCGTTTCAGACGAAATTCGTTCATTATTTTCGTTTCGTTAATTTTTATTCGTTCGTTTTATAGAATACGTGTAATACTATAGGCTTTCTATAAACCGAACGAGAGCCCCATTCATAAGAAATTCTTCTGAATGGGGCTCTCGTTCGGTTCATAGAAAGGCAAAAGTACTACATGTTTTCTATAAGCCGAAAGTCTATAAACCGAACGTTCGGTTTATAGAATAGCAATAGGAATACATGTATTCCATAAGCCGACAGCCTATAAACCGAACGTTCGGTTTATAGGCTGTCGGCATTTTACTACACGGATACAAAGTCTCCATTCATAATTTTATGAATGGAGACTCTGTCTCCGTATAGTTAAATGCTATTGTATTCTATAAACCGACTCTATTTCGGCTTATAAAATGCAATAGTACTACGAATGGACGAATGAACGAATGATTTTCGTTTATTAACCATTCGTTCATTCGGCTTTCGTTAGCTTAGCATTTTCGTTCTTCGCTTTTCGGACGAATGGACGAAAATGCTATTTCCGGACGAAAATGCATTCGTCCGAAAACGAATGCACATGTCTAGTAATAAGGGAGATCCCTGGATACGTGTGGGGAACACCAGCCTTTATAGATCCTCCTTAATATGCAGATGGAGTGCCGTTGGGAGGACTCACAAATCCAGATGGATGATGGCAAAAAAGAAGAAGGCTCTCATAGTGAAGTACAGTATAGAAAAATATTTTAATAAGGCAAAAAAAGGCTTACTTTAAAATAATGTGAGTGCAGATAATTACTCCCAAAACACGTTAATATATAGCACGAGGAAGCCAGGCAGGAGAACCCAGTGGCTGTGAGAATGATGAATATCCAGAAGAGTCTGTGGGACAAAGTCTCTAGGCGTCTATTCACTGACCCAGCTGGAGACTGAATGCGAGAGTTGCGGAGAGGAGGGGGCTTGTCATACGCGTTTCGCCAGGTGTGGCTTCATCAAGTGCACTCCATCTGCATATTAAGGAGGATCTATAAAGGCTGGTGTCCCCTATACATATCCAGGGATCTCCCTTATTACCTGCATATAGAGCAGTGAATCTGCTCCAGTTTTGTAAGTACAACTCCCATCACTTCAATCCTTGTTTGTTGCTGTTCAACCAGAGAGCACTATTTTGTTTCTGTTTCTATTTTTATGAATGCCTCTTGAGATCAAGTCTCTGCCTGAATATAAGTACAATATACAATATATCTCAATTGCACCTTTTTGATTCACAATCACTCCCTTGTCACAGAATTTGATCTTCACACATTTTTATGTTGCGCTCCTTCTCTTTTTTCTTTTTTCTTTACATGTGAAGGATTATTTACTATCAAACCTTTTTTGCCATAAGGTCATCTTATATTAAGTCTTTTTCTGTTTGGTAGCCTCACCTCTGAGCTGCTCAAACAAAGAGCGCACCAGGATGTCACTGACACACGGTGCTCCAACGGGGCAGAGCGCGAGGAAGTGGGGCCTTCTCCCCTCTCGCATGGGATAAAGCTCCCACTCTGACCCTGTTGGAGTACCATGTGTCAGTCACATCCCGGTGCTGTGACGGAAGCTAGCAGACCACAGATGGGACAATCCCCCTCCCTGCAGATACAAGGTAAACGAGCAGGGAGGGGGAACAAACAAAATAAAGTTGTTGGGGTTTTTTGTTCTTAAAAAAAAAAAGGCAATGTCTGTGTGTGGAAGTGGGACTCAGTGTGTGTGTGTGTGTGTGTGTGTGTGCGGAAGTGTGCCTCTGTGTGCATGGAAGTGTGTTCCTGTGTGTGTGGAAGTTTGACTGTGTGTGTGTGTGCAAATGTGACTGTGTGCAAGTGAAGTGGGACTCTGTATAAGTGAAGTGGGACTCCGTGTGTGTATGGAAGTGTGTATGTGTGTGCATTTAGTGTGTGTGTATACACACACACATTTCCTTTCAATGTAAAATGAATGCGGTCCACGCAAAAATACATTTACAATGATGTGGCCCACTGCAGAACAAACTTGGAAACCCCTGCCATAAGCCATAAGCTTTCAAAGTCAATGCTCTGTAACAGTGAAGCTTCCCAGGATATCCAAACATGAGCCGATGTAGATCATTATACAGCTTGGGCATTTAAAACGATTCACCCGGGTTATTGAAAGAGCTACTGGGGAGATATTCTGGAGAGCTGCTCGGCTGCTGTATTGCTAGGAGTTACTGTAAGAATCTGTGCTACCATTATATACAGACGTTGTATAATACTTTCCCTTATACGGGAATAATACAGACAGCCCAGCAGGGTTCAAGGTAGCCTCCAAATCTCTACATATATTACTACAAGGTGACCTTGATACTTATATCAAAGGGACTCTATCAACATAATCACTGTTCTGTTAATAGAAATCCTCAAAAATTGATTAAAAATGCTCTTATGTTGGAAAAGTTACATGCACAGGTATAAATGCAAATAAATATATGTTTTCACCTCTTCGCGACGAGGGACGTACCAGGTACGTCAAGGATAAGCGGTTGGTTAATAACAGCTGACGCACATGGTACGTCCTGCGGTGAAACGCACATAGGCAGTGTTTAAAAGTCACTGCTTGTGCTAAGATTGTGTTGATTTGATGTCTCTATACATCCAGCGAAACCAAAATCCCTCCCCCCTCCCTTCCCCCCCAGGGCTCTGCAATCGCTCCCTGGAGTGATCCCAGGGGCAATATTGGAAGGCAGCATGCCCCTCCATTATAGCACTGCCCTGAAGTCAGCAAGGGCTCCGAAAGTGATCAGCAATCACTTCCATGGCTTTGTTGCTCTAGAGGCAGTTGCAAGCATCACGGGTATAAAAAAGTAGTCCGAATTAACCCTAGATCTAGGGTTAAAGTGGAGTTAGGGTTAGTGGTTGGGGTCAAAAGGTCACTGTAGTTCAAAAAACCCCAATTTTATTAGTAGCTATAGACGCAGAAAAAGCGTTTGATAGATTACATTGGGAATATCTTCTAGCAGTACTTCATAAATTCCATTTCCCACCTGCTTACATCACAGCAATAATGGCCTTATACTCTGCCCCTTCAGCTAAGGTGAATTATGCAGGATTTTTTTCAACAATATTCGATATCTCAAATGGTTCTAGGCAAGGCTGTCCTCTATCGCCTATTCTATATGTCCTAGCACTCGAACCCTTAGCACAAGCAATACGCTCCAATCCCAACATTCAAGGGTTTAAATATAATAAAGAAAAAGAAATTAAACTAGGACTATTTGCGGACGATATTTTCCTCGCCATCACAGAACCAGATAAATCACTCCCACACCTAAATAGTCTGCTAGAGCAATTTAGTCTCATTTCTTATCACAAAGTAAACACTACAAAAACACAAGCCCTAGCCATCAACATTCCAGAACCCACTTTGATGAATCTTAAATCACAATACCCCTATGAATGGAGGAAAAATAATATCCAGTATCTAGGGATTGCCCTAACAAAAAACCCAGAGGACTTAATACATCATAATTTAACAAAAATTTGGAATTTAGCACAAAACGAAATGCAAAAATGGGATAAACTATTCCTTTCTTGGATAGGCAGAACAGCAGCAATCAAAATGAATGTAATACCCAAACTACTATATATATTTAGGACACTACCAATCCATATACCAATAACACTAATTTGCAACATACAAGCCAAAATACAGGAGTTCATCCATAGTTACAAAAAATCAAGAGTATCAAATAAATGGCTTATACTACCACCTAACAAAGGAGGTCTGGGGATCCCTTCTTTAATCCATTATTATAAAGCGGCACGCATGTCCCAGACCATACAATATCATGAATCACCAGGTACAATTTCTTGGGTGGACATGGAAGATAACCAATGCTTTCCTCACAGAGTATGTGACACACTCTGGCTCAAAGACCACACATATGATAAAAATAAGATAATATTGCCCAGTACAAAACTTTCAATAAAAATTTGGAATGAATATGCAAAAAATATCCCAGCATTACAACATCTCACTCAAGCCACCCCCTTAACCTCCATGGAACTCTTAATTCCAAATTTATCACTAAAATCATGGATAACTGCGGGGATCTCACATCTTGGTCTACTCATAGAAGACAAAAAATTGCGCTCTTTCCAGAACATCCAACAAGAATATTCACTCCCCTCCTCAGATCATTATAAATTCCTACAGCTCCGCCATGCTATACAAAACAGAACCAACACTCTAATTAATCACACTGAACCATTACCTGAATTGATTCTCCAGTGCCAACCCCTAACAAAAAAGAAAAAACTTCTGTCACTCTGCTACCATATACTTATTCTAGACTCAATTCCAAAAAAACTCCCGTTTATGGTAGCTTGGGAAAACGAACTGAACATAAGCATCAATATCAGAGACTGGAATCAAGCGATTCAAAACCCAAAACTATTCTCCCATAATACCAACCATATTGAACTAGCCAGGAAAATACTATACCGGTGGTACCTAGTCCCAGTTAGGCTAGCAAAAATCTACAAATTACCATCTAACACATGCTGGAGATCATGTATAGAGAGAGGCTCCATGTCCCATATTTGGTGGTTTTGTCCAGCAATCCAAAACTATTGGTCAGAGATTTTCACGCTTATATACAAAACAACAAAGATCAAATTGCTGAGATCAAAAACACCTGAAGTAGCACTGTTGCATATATTCCCAAGTGGAATCCCAAGAATGGAAAAAATCCTGATAGGAATGATATTACTATCCGCAAAAACACTTCTTGCAAGGAACTGGAAATCGACAAAAATCCCATCGTTACCCGAAGTACAGAACCTAATAAATCATAATCTAACCATGGAAAAACTCCATTATATCAGCACAAATAATATGAAGAAATATGATGATATGATGGAAATGTGGAAAAGAACTCCTGATGACACATGTCAAGTTCCAACATGAGCTCTGACCTTCTCCCCCCCTCACCCTCCCCCTCTAATCCCTTCCTACAAACCCTAAATCTTTTATACCCACCACTTTTCTTATTTTCTTAATTTTTTTTTATATATAGGATCTCAAAGGTTTATATTGATTATTGTTAAACATTTCCAAGTTACACTGAGAAACTGAACGATTAGATAACTGTGACATCAGAAATCACAATAGTTAACGGATCTAAAAATGGTAAATGGATAGCATATAGTAGGACAAAGATAACAAAGTGGAAACTAGCACCAACAAGTATTTTATCTGATCTTAATCTTATTTTTATTTGTTCAACAACTTCTTAACATAGGTGGACGATCTATTATGTATATCAAAAGCAACGAATTTTCCAAGTTTATACCTATTTCTCAACAGTTGCAATCTTTTTTCCTTTCCGGAAACCATTTGTATGACAATGTTCACTTACATTTATTTAATTTGTCTGTAACAAACAATATGTTGAGTCCTTACTATGCAAAAATAAAATATTATTGAAAAAAAAAAAAAGGTCACTGTAGGAGAAAATGGTTAGGAAAAAAAACACTATTTTTGGTTATTGCCCTTACTTGCAAAAAAAACAAACATGTAAACATTGGATATTTCTAAACTCAGGATATATTGGAATCTATTTAGCAGGTTTTTACATGTGTATTTGTAGACGTATAAAATAGTTTTCATGTAAGAGTTAGAAAAAGTTTATTTTTTCATCATATATATATATATATATACATAAAAAAAGTTTTTAACAGTAAATGATATCATATGATGAAAATAATGGTAACTAAAGAAAGCCTTTGCGTATGGTTATAAAAACAACATATGTCTGGGTACATTAAATGGGAGAGAAAAACCACAGCTAATCACAAACACCGCAGAAATGTTCAAAAAACCATTGTCAACATTTTCAAAACAGTCCGGGCACTGAAGGGGATAATGTGTCTCCGGTTTATGACATCGCATGGGCCTTGACAGGCAAGTGAACTAATTTTCAATGGGAGAAGTTTAATTTGCATATCAAGCCACAAGGTGATGTCATAAGCAGGAGATGCCACAAACATGTCTCTTATTTTATGCGTTTGCGTGCAATTTTGAAAGTGACATTGCCGATATGAAACTATTATTTTGACTGAAATGATCCCTTTACCCAACCAACATCGTGCATAGGCCTCTACCAGCTTTTTGACATATACAGCAATATCTAAGAGAAAATAATTAAACAACTCCTCTGAGCATCCAGCTTTGGTTTCAGTGTTTTGGATGAGCAAATGTCAAACAAAAGGATTAAACATAAATAAAAAATGTATAATGTTGTAGATTAAAGGGACAGTCTAGTCCCCAAACTCACTTTGGTGCAAGATGAAGACCACTGTTTGTATAGTGCACCGGCTTTTATCCCTGTGTGATTTGATGCAGGCATTCTGTATATATCACATTTTTAATATTTGACACAAGCTCTTCTCAGTGATTACTCTGCATGTTTACTGCAGGTGCAGCAGCACTGATTATATAGACACTGAGAATATAAAGTTTTGTTTCATATAGTCAATTCCTGTCCTCCTCAAATTGAGTCTACTGAGTGGCCTATGAGTGACCTTGCTCTTGTACACATTAGGATCTTTTAACAATGCAACATATTGTCTGATGACATCACTAGAGAGACAGGAAATTCCATTAATTTAAAATGGCATTATTCTCTTTGGTTCCTGCAGCAAAAAAAAAAAGGAAATTACGTTTACTCATCTAGTGTGGGCAGTCCTTGTTTCTTGAAGTTTAAAGTTATTTGAAAAGCACCTTAATATGTATTACCGTATTTGCTCGAATATAAGACGAGGTTTTTTTCAGAGCAAATGCTCTTACATTCGAGGTCTTCTTATAATCTGACCTCAAATTGAGGTCAGATTATAAGACATGGATCCAGGTCCCCAGCAGAGCTGCAGGGGGCCTGGATCCCCCTCTCTAGCAGCAGGGGATGTCTGCGCAATGAGCGCAGACTCCCCTGCTTCCGCCCGGCACGACCGCCGGGGCTTCTATGAAGAAGCCGGGTACTTCCGGCTACGTCACAGAAGTCCCGGCGAGCGTGCCGGGCGGCAGCAGGGGAGGTCTGCGCTCGTCGCACGTATCGTGCAGACATCACCCAGCTACCCCCACTAGCCACCAGGGAAAGGGGGGAGATTAGAGATTTAGATAGAGATAGAGAGAGAGAGAGAGAGAGAGATAGAGAGAGAGAGAGGGGGAGATGGAGAGAGAGAGAGAGAGAGAGAGAGAGAGGGGAGATAGAGAGAGAGAGGGGGGGGGGAGATAGAGAGAGAGAGAGAGGGGAGAGAGAGAGAGAGGGGGTAGATAGAGAGAGGGGGGAGAGAGAGAGGGGGGGAGATAGAGAGAGAGGGGGGAGATAGAGAGAGAGAGGGGGGAGATAGAGAGAGAGAGGGGGGAGAGAGAGAGACTAGGGGAGGGAGGGGGGAGATAGAGAGAGAGACTACGCTGGGGGGGGAGAGAGGCAGCAAGGAAATAAAAACAAGAAATGCATTTGTATAATATCAATTTTTTATAACATATTAAAAAGCAATTTACATAAATACAAGTTAAACTTTTTTTTTTCCTATAGGGTAGTCTTATATTCAGGCTTTTAGTTTTTTTCCTAAAGGAATATACAAAGTTTGGGGGGTCGTCTTATAATCAGGGTCGTCTTATAATCGAGCAAATACGGTAATATTTGGAAGGTGCATTTTGGGCACTGGACAGTCCCTTTAAACTGCAGTGGTGTTTTTATCCATCTGTCTTTTCAAGTCTTCTGTGCACCTGCAGAAATAGAGAAAAGTGCCTTGAAATAAATCTTGTAAACGTGTCCTGTATCTGACCCCTAAGAGCAAACAATGCTAAACAGATAAAGTAAATGTGTCAAACTCCACAGAGACAATACAGCCATAAATTTTCATTCTGTTACATACCTAGCATAGGTTTAGTATTATCTCTGTGAAATTTGTGTTGATATTCTTTTTTATAGCTGCTTTTTATAGAGTTTGGAATTCATTCATTTTCAAGCTGGAACATTTCTATAGTGTTCTTTTTTCATAGGGTCTATTTCTGGAAAACGAAAGTGTTGGAAAATTTTCAGAATGAATAGTTTTTGGCGAAACACAACATGAAAATCTTTTACCTAGCTCTTCTACATTAATATATGTATGGGGCGATTACTAAAGAAAGTCAATCCCACCAGAACAATGATTAGAAAGGCACAGACGAACAGTAAATAACTAATTTGATCAATAACAGCATTATTAGCAGTGGAAATCTATACGTAGTGTTGTAAGCCCCGATCAAACAAATTTACAATGTTCTAATAATATTCCGCAAAGGGCAACGTTTCAGCTCCAATTGAAATTTCCTTCATGACTTATAAGGCAAGAAGAAAAAGTTGCACACGCCTTATAAGGATAGAAGACAAAGTCATACAGGCCTTATAAGGATGGAAGACAATATCACACATGCCTTATAAGGCTAGAAGACAAAGTCATACACGCCTTATAAGGCTAGATGACAATGTCACACATGCCTTATAAGGCTAGAAGACAAAGTCATACGCGCCTTATAAGGATAGAAGACAAAGTCATACACGCCTTATAAGGCTAGATGACAATGTCATACACGCCTTATAAGGATAGAAGACAAAGTCATACACGCCTTATAAGGATAGAAGACAAAGTCATACACGCCTTATAAGGATAGAAGACAAAGTCATACACGCCTTATAAGGATAGAAGACAAAGTCATACACGCCTTATAAGGATAGAAGACAAAGTCCTACACTCCTAATAAGGCTAGAATACAAAGTCATACACTCCTAATAAGGCTAGAATACAAAGTCATACACGCCTTATAAGGCTAGAATACAAAGTCATACACGCCTTATAAGGCTAGAATACAAAGTCATACACGCCTTATAAGGATAGAAGACAAAGTCATACACGCCTTATAAGGCTAGAATACAAAGTCATACACGCCTTATAAGGATAGAATACAAAGTCATACACGCCTTATAAGTATAGAAGAGAAAGTCATACACGCCTTATAAGGATAGAAGACAAAGTCATACACACCTTATAAGGCTAGAATACAAAGTCATACACGCCTTATAAGGCTAGAATACAAAGTCATACATGCCTTATAAGGCTAGAAGACAAAGTCCTACACTCCTAATAAGGCTAGAATACAAAGTCATACACGCCTTATAAGGATAGAAAAAAAAGTCCTACATGCCTTATAAGGCTAGAAGAAAACTCCTATTGCGGTTCAAAATTCACATTGGACATGGAGTGCTGGTCATTCCATTTATTTCTTAACGAAATGATAAGCCCAAGGTGCTCCCATTACTGGAGCGAACGCCTTCTTTCTTTTGTATTTAATATGATTTTACACCTCGATTCTCAATCATAACTACTTTCTAGGCCAGTAGTGCTGAACATTTGTGACCCCTAGTGTCCATTCTTCCTATTGATCGTAAAGTGACCTCTCAGACTTCCTTACCTTTTCCTCTCATTTCAGTATTCCTTTTGATCATTTATAGCTCCACCTTCCCATTGTCCCCTTTATTCCCCTCTTCCCATGTCAACTAAACCTCCTACCCAGTAGGTACAACATACCTGGCCTGGTCCAGTATCACAGCCTACTGTGATCCACAGAAATTGTCCCTGCATCAGGACCAAGAAAGGTGGTGTTCCACAATGGCTCCTACCTGCACTCACTCTCTATTTCAGTTCCACTTATCCCTCTCGTCAATGTCCGGCAACTTCATCCACCACCGATAGCAGCTCTCTTGTGCCACCTTACTAATTATCCAATGTCTCCCATTCTCAACATCAGATCAGCCGATGCAAAAAGTATGAAAGGTTCACCATCACTGCTTACAGATCTTCCGAGACATGAGAACAAATTTGGCACTCCCCCTAGCAAGATTATATTACACAACAGTAATGAGCATCACACATTACTGAGATACATGCCAACATTCCAAAAGATCCATACCTATTGCCTTTAGGATGCAGAAAGAAAACCGATTCTCAGATAAGTACGGCATCAGACCATCTGAAATCATGTTTTTTCCTGAATGTATAGATCATTTTTTTAATCATTTTTGTGACTTCCTACATTCATAGTATAAAGCAATATACAGGTTGACTGTACCCCTTTAAATTACTTGTAAAAGAGCAGCTGCATAATACTTTTATGATTTAAAGGGACTGTCTAGTGCCCAAAATACATCTTCCAAATGTTAATGTGTATTAATGTGTACAGTGAGATGAATTTGCAAATTTACAGCCGTTTGCAAGAAACTAGGACTGCCCACACTAACTGAGTAAAAGTAATTTCCTCCTCTTTGCTGCCGGAACACATGAAAATAATTTCATTCAAATTCTCTAGTGATGTCATCAGACAATGTGATGCCCTGTTAAGAGTTCCTACTGTGTACAACAGCAAGGCCACTTAGAGTCCACACAATGTATGCAATTGCAGCAGCACAGGAAGTGACTAAATGAAACAAAACTTTATATGCTCAGTGTCTATATAATCAGTGCTGTTCACCTGTAGTATACATGCAGAGTAATCACTGGGGGAAGGCTTTAGTGAACTATAAAAAAAATGTGATTTATGTAGGACAGTAAGTGATTTAAGTAGTGATTTATGTAGGACAGTTTCTGCATCCTACCTACCTGAAATAGAAGAATATCAAACTGGAAAAAAGCCTGTGCACTATACAAGCAGTAATCTTCATCTTGCACCAAAGTGAATTTAGGGACTAGACTGTTCCTTTAAACACTGTAAACCCCCTGAAAGAAAAAATAGAAGAGAACTCCAAAGCTGGAAGCATCTAAATACACACCAAAGAGAAAGCCTTTCAGGTAGGATAGCACTGATCAAGACGATCTTTCCCCAAATGACTCTACCTAATAGAAATACTTCCACTTATCACTATACCAACAGAAGACATTCTTATACGCAAGACCTTTAGACAATTAATCTGGAAAAATGAAGTCCAAATAGCAACAGCGAAATGACAACAAATTAAACAAAAAAAGACTGGCCCGGGAGTACAATAATACTCACTTTTGCAAACCTTCTACAACAACTCCACATTCCGACATGTAGAAGTCCAGGAGACGTCTTGGTCTACCATGGGGGTCAAAAACCTGACCCCATTTGTGACTGTCTCTAACCAACAAACCTTTGGTTAGAGATAGCAAAGATTACCAGAATGCAATGGGAACCTCCGAAACGTACGTACCCCCTGGTTCGCTTTCTTGCAAGCACCAAGCATTACCAGACAACAAATCCAACATTTTACATCAGTGGATTAGGATAAAGTTCTAGACCAACTCAGGTAAATTGGATAAAATTAGGGTTTTCCATCGAAAAAAAGAAAATCTATAAGCACACTTAAAAAAAAACACTTATACCGTAAAAACGTAGTGATATAAATAACACAGCTGGTGATAAATCCACTCAAAGCACACACAATCCGAAATGCACAAATCTACTGTAGACCACAAGTGAAATACACGCTGAGCAGAGCTATAAGGCGTCTCGAGAGCAGTCCCCCGACCTGTGAACTGTAGGATGGGAGACTGCTTACTGAACGCCACACATGATCGCTTCAGCAGGAACTACGCAGGGTCACGAAGACCAAAAAAGCGGCAACCCCGACGCGTTTTGTTCTACAGGTGTTTCCCACCCTAGAGTAATGCTTAATACCACCTATATAGAAATGCAGCTGAGAATCATACATTACCACACAATTACTCGAGTAATCAAATCAAGATACAGACCCCCCACAACTGTCCAGCTTTGCGTGGAACAGTCCTGATGTGTGTGTTGGGGGGGGGTCTGTTCCGCTGTCCCATCAGCTTTTAGGGACAGAGGTAGAACTCAGAGGGACTGTGCGAATCAGGACTACAATTTTGTGGTCTGGATCACATCCTCCGGCGTCTGAGCGGTCAGTGACAGCGCTACCGCACAGGTGTCAGTTTGTTTTAGACAAGACTGTGCCACAAAAACAGATCTCAGGCAAGCGTCCCATTACACTTATGTTATACAAGAGTACGCTCACTGACACAAATCACCTACGTTTTCCGACAGACCGCAAGGGGACAATCTGACAAAGGACGGCTACCACGGAAGAGCTGTTTTGTTTATGGGAAGAAGGGAAAAGGCGATGGGAAAGGTTAGTGGAGAGGGCAGATATGTACCACGGATGGATGAAATCTCCAGTCACTTGTATATCGCTTCTATCATGAATACTGGTTAGGGAAACCATTTACTAAACAACTCACCAAAATATTCTCTTTTGAATCTGATATATCTTTTACTATGCAGTGTGTGAAGCTCCGTATCACTCTCATTTGTTTCATTTGTTATGTGTTATTTACCTATCCATAGACATTTAACATAAAACCCAAATAAAAATCGTATTTCGGATGTTAACAGTTCTTTATGTTCAGGGGCCACACAGAAAGCTTTGGTCTTCACTGCAAGGATCGGTTAAATTAGGGGTCCAATGCAAATTCCCTTTCATATTTGCAAAAGGGATCTATCAGATGTGCTCACTGCTTAGTGCTTCCAGGTTAGATTGTGCACCAAGAGGTAAAAATAGGATTTGATATTGGTAATTTAGAGCCAACTTTCGTATTAATGGACTGTTTAAAATTTTTCTTAAGGCACAAAGGTGCTTTTCCTCTATTTTTGGGGGGGAACAGGGAATTTAAACCTATCATTTGACAGGAAGAGGAAATGCCTTACATTTTCAGAAGGTTGTACCGGAGCCAAGTATAAATGCCACCCCTAAAAATATAGTTTGGAACGTGGAAGTAAATGCACGCTAACAACCTTGCCTCTCTCCCATGGTTTATTTTTGAACTAGGACAGTGTGTGAAGGTAATTTGAGAAGAGTGGTGGAAGTCAATGCTTTTCTTTTATGTAGCCTTTCTAACGGGTTGTTGGTCGATTGCGGGATTATACGACCTATAGGCAAAGCCTTTATCCTGAATGTTCTAATGCCCCTAAGAATACTGGACAAACATTCCCTAGTTTTATACCTTGGCAGGTCTCAGATGCAATGGATCCGTGCAATGGTTTCTGTTGTTCTATGTTTTTGTTTACTCGTCTGCTGTGTTTGGGTACAGCTTTACACAGAAGAATTCAATGACGGAAAGCCCAGTTACGTTTGCCTTCCCAGTCATATCCAGTAACAAGTTAAAGTGAAACTTCAAGCACCAAACTAAGTTGTATACATCTGGTAGTGTTTAACCTGTACATTGTGCAGTTTGTTGCATATTGCAGAGTATTATTTTTTATAATGTTGTCAATTAAGAATGTTAATCTGCTTTAGATCACCCCTATTTAGTTTACAGTGCAAGAGTATCTGTGTCAGTGCTCCTGGCTGAGACCTACAGGACCAGGTCCATTTGGCACTGGACCCTGACTGCCCGAGTTCAGAAGTTCAAGGCATGTGATGTGGAGACACAGGGCCTGGTGCATAATAACTGCACTCCCCAGATGGCTTGGGGCCCCAGGTTTGGCCAACCACTTTCCGAGGCCCTGTGATATATATATATATATAACACAGAACAACATACAGAGGACAGGGTAAAGGCTAAAGGAACACAAGGGATAGAGTTAGGAGCAGACACTCTATAAGGGGAACCAAGTTGGACATGGTGATAGGTGAGAGGAGCTGAGATCATCTGGTGCTTCAGAGAAAGAGGATAAGGGAACATATATATATACAAATATACAGGAACTAACCTAATACTCAATATGGTAATGGTAAGGATTTAGTTAAATTATGGCCATAAAATGAAGCTTACCAACCACGTCAAGGTACCTCACAATTAAGTAAGTCCCTAACGATGAACTAATAATAATCTGACTATACAGACACTTACCAGTAGCCGGACTGCAGAGCTGCACAAACTAACAGCTTGAGACACGAAACGGGTTGGATTTAAATAGAGGAACAGAGAAACTTAGCAAAGCAAGAGGAGAGAAAAAAACCTGGAATGGAACAAAGGAACTAATAGCAGGGAAATCACAAATCAATCAAGACAAACAAGCGAAGGAACCATTGGCACAAAACACAGAAACCTCTTTAACAGGGTAGAATGCTAAGGCAGGGCTGGACTATAACAGGGCTCAGGTGAGACAGGGCTGAGCTTTTACAGGGCTGACCTGTTACAAGTACAGGGGCAGAAGGAAAAGGACAGGATTTGAACTGTAGCCGGATTGGGCATGTGCCAGAACATAGCAGGTACCGGACTAGCTAGACTTAGGTAGGTGCCAGTCAAGGGTTTACACTTGGCAGGTACTGGACAATTTCTAGGTTTGGGTAAGTGCCGTACTATAGCCAGACTACTAATTAGTGGATTTCATAATAATTCCTGGCTAAAACATCAGAAGTCAGGCCGATGCACATGAGTAGGACGGTTTCATTTGTCAGAGTTTGTCTTGCTTTTACTTGTCTTTCCAGCCAATAAAACAGTTGTTGATTCATTTTAAAGCTTTGGTAATTCTTTCACGGTGGACCAAAGAAGTCTATAAGGGCTATGAAGAGAGGGAGACATTTTTCTGGAAAATATAGTGAGATCCAGTTGCACAACACATTTTTCTTTAAATGAGGCAGAATGGTGCACTGATTTTGATTTTGAGAAGACTCGGGGGCTTCTAACTCTCTGTGGCAGCAGTGAAAGGTGGTCTGACGATTGGTGTGTTCATGCATCAAGTGGAGTATTTAGGGTTTGGCCGGCCTAGGTTTGACTAAACTCATGTACCCCCCCTCCAAGGTCCCTCATTTGTCATACCCCTTCCTCTCCAGGTTGCAATCATTTCTCGCATAGTCTTTCCACTACACCATACACCCCCCCACCCCAAAACCATACAATAGTCCCAGATTGCCCCCAGAGACTTGAGAGAGGATGTACCATCAACAGTTATAGTGCTGGCTCTTCTACTGCCCACTCCAGCCCGCCACCTTAAATATAAATCCATTACTCTGCTCGTCAGTCATGTGGAACACAGCCAATCAGTTGGGAGGAGATGATCATCTCCTGCTGGAGGTGTGTTCAGCATCACAATCAACCCCACACGATAAGTACTGGAGAACCATCTCTGCAACATTGCAGCTTGGAAGGCCCCCACAAAAGCATAGTTCAGAAGCCTTTTTAAATCAGACATAAGCGGTCTTCTGTGGGATGAAAAGATGATCCGGTGGGTTTAGCCCATAGTAGCCAACATTGGCCATGTTTCCAGGGACACATATTTGTTCCACATGCTGCAGAAAGAGCATGCAAAGTGCAGCCCGGCAGTATGTAGGATGGATATACACACAGACAGAATCCAACTAATCATGGTAGGTCCTATGAGATCTCCACCCTGATTAATTAATTGGATTCTGTCTGTGCGTATATCCATCCTACATACTGCCGGGCTGCACTTTGCATGATCTTTCTGCAGCATGTGGAACAAATATGTGTCCCTGGGAATAGCTATGGTTTTTCCAAGTTAACAGGAGTAGTCAGTCCCTCGTTTGCTAACACTGGCATGTTAGTTTCCATAGTGAGAGCTGATAATTTTTGAAATTAGCAATATAAATATAATGCTGTGCTGGGAGTCTAGAAGTTCCTGAATTTGAAGGTGCTTATACAACATCCTACAGTACAACTTGCTGTCAGACAATCTCTGATTGTATGGAGGGGGGGGGGCGGGGGTTAATTTTTAAAACAGATGGTTTTGGATTCAGCCACATGAAACATTTTAAACCTTTTGCAGACAGACAAAATTTTCCAATAACTCAGGAACCGGCCTGGTATCCCAATAACTAGAATAGTCAGGGAACAAATGTATTTTCTAAGAGCAGGAAGCGAGGGTTAGATTTTACAGGGATCAGCTTTGGACAAAAGAGCTAGAAATCCCGTTGAGTTTTATTTGCTACGAAAAAAGTGCTACATCACAAATCCCTGGTTTATTTATTTATTTCTAAAGATGAGAAGGTGTGAGAGAGAATTTCGTGGATGATCCAGCGGTCGGCTAGGATTTTGCAGAAGTAAAATTGTGGTTTTAGCTCTGTCAAATCTATAAAACTGTCCTTGGTTGTATTGTAAGTTAAAGAACCCAGTTTTCATCATTCCATACATCATTCTAATGGATCCTTAAAGAGGGATTAAACACTAAAAATAAAGATGTGTTATATTGAAGGCCTCATCTAATACTTACATCCTGGTCTAATGTGCTGGAACAAATAACTTACCTATGATTCTTCAGCATGTTCTGTGCTCTTGATTCTACTACGGCGCTGACATCTTGTGTAAGGCTCTGGCTTTCTGCTCACAGGTGCACTACTCGGAAGAATGCATGGGGGCATGTCTAAAGTATTTCAGAGATGACCATACTGGGCTCCGAGACGATGTTAGAGAAAAAGCTTTTTTTTTCTTTTTCTTGAGCATAAAGACAACCATTGCCTAATTACAAAGGGGATTTCAAGTGCACCAAGCCTCTTGTGGTCCAACCAATCCACGGAATAATATGCACCACACGTTTCCCATTAAAACTAATGCTTACACATAAGTCATACCTATTTATTTATATATAAATGATATATAACTTACTAGAGTGCAGAGTCTCTTCTTTCTCTATGCATATTTATAAAAGTTGCACTCATTGGCAAATTGGCACGACGGGGTGGCACCATGGCATAGTTGCCCAAATTAGCTGGAACCCCTACTTTTTTTCGTGTCCTGTCCAGTCAAATTCGAGTCTTTGCTTGGCAATAATCCTGCATGGCGCTGTACACAGGCAGCAGTGTATTAACACTATGTATATGTAAAAAAAAAAAACAATGGAGTCTTGAAGGTCAAGCCTAGGGTCAAGCATGATGTCATGTGGTGATGCGTATTACTCACCCTATTTAGGCTCCACCCCTTTGTGTCCGGTAACCTCTGCCCCAAATTTGGCATGCATGATACGGGGAGAGCATGCATGAGTCTTGAAGCAAGCATCAGATGAGCACGAGGCATGCATACCCGAGGAACTGAACACCATATTAATCTATAATTGTATTTCACGAACTAGTTCATATTTGCTTCAAATTAGACATTAGCTACGATGCCTGGAAGTCTGACTGTGAAACCTGTAAATGAAGTTTACATGCAAAAAAACCTCCTACACAAAAGGACTATGGCTTGCAATCAGAAAATACATATCACCCCATGTGGCTCTCTTTGCAATGCATGTTCTGCTGTGTAAATAAACCACATATAGATACCTCCCACCATTTCAACGCTTTGATTTGTAGGGGGAGTGGCTGATGGTGTGGGGGTCCACCGGAACATTTTCATGGACTTATGTAATATATGTTAAATTATATAAATAGTGACCAATTGGTCATATCAGTTCAGTGGTGGACCATTAAGGGTCCTGATACAGAAACAATTGCTGCCCCCCCCCCCCCCCTTCCATTTGCCTGCCCTGACCTGATTGCATAAAGTAGTTTGTTTTGAGCTGCAAAACATAATTGAGTATAATTTGGTGAATGTTTATATATTAGTTATATATATTCACATATAAACACTTATAATGCAGAAACCATCCAGGCACCAATCCACATTACAGCAGAAGTATGGTGCATCTGTGCTTCCCCTATATATATATATATAATTTTGTTATATTTTTTATATAAAACTGCTTATTTAGGTTATTTATTACTTCCCAAAACTTCATGGAGCTTCTAGATCAATTGAGGGTGATGAGGTCTTTGTATCCAGTCCTAACCTTGAAAATGTGTTTGCTACAAATAATGTTCTCAGTGTTTGTGTCTTTCAGATGTGCGAAACAGCAGGGGATCTCGATCCCCCAGGGTATAAACCAGAGAAGAAAAGAAATAAACTTCTAATAATGATAGTTCTTAGAAGGGAAAACGGCCAAAGCAGAGAGAGAGAGAGAGAGATTTTTTTTTTAATATATGAACAAGGAATGTGGAATATTAGACACAAATACTGGCTATAACTATTGCCACTCCTGGAGAGGCACGCATACATACACGCACAAACAGAGATACGGAGATAGTCACGAGATAAATAAATAGGTAAATAAATAGACACAACGGTTGGATGGGTCTAGAGTACTGGGTTGGGAACCAGTGATCTACGCAGTACAGTGCCGGGTTTCAGAAACTCAATTTGTGCATGTTCAGTCTATGCATGTCTTATAGACATAGAGGGGCATGTATTATAAAAAGCAAATATATTTTATGTGCAAAACTACTGTATTTTTGCGCTTTGCTCCTATTGCAATATACTTAACATTTAACACTCAGATAGTAGACATATCTGGATGCTGGTGGTAAAATTAGGTGCTGATGGTAAGTCTTGTGAGAGCAATTCATGCTGGAGCAAGTCCTGTGAGTGCAATAGGTAATGGGGTAAGTCCAGCGAGTGCAATCTTGGTGCTCTGGTAAGACCCATGGGTGCAATGTAGGTGCTACAAAGCCCTGGGTGTAATTTCTTTTAGGGCAAGCTGGGTGCTGGGGCAAGTCCTGTGAGTATAATCTAAGTGCTGGGGCACGTCCGATGAGTGCAATCTTGGTTCTGGTGCAAGTCCTGTGAGTGGAATTGATGCTGTGGCACGTTATATGGGTACAATCAGGTACTGTGGGTGCATGGGCAGGCAATATGGGTGCTTTTCTAGTCCCCAGAATATGGTAAGACTCAAGATCTACTGAAACACAAAGTTTCCATCTTGAAGACATTAAATATTCAGCTCTGATAACTAATGCTCGACTGACGGATCAATGGGCAAGCCCATTCATCATCCCTGAAAGGCTTCAATGCACAGCCATTGTTATTTACTTCTCCCTAATTGCTTTGGGGGTCTTTCAATCCTAAACGAGAATTTTCTAAACATTCTGGCCCACAGAAAATATAATAGCTAATTACAGAGTACAAGAATTACGATGGGAACCAGATCTGACCTTTCTTACTAAAACTTTTTTTTTGGTTTATTTGTTATTTATTGTATTTGCTGTAACCTTTTAAGAAATGTTCTGCCAAGGTAAACACCAATATTTGACTTGGCTTTTCTCTTTATTTCCAAAAATTGTTCTTTCTGAATGAGAGAGTGTACAGAACAATCCGAGTTAAATATTTGTTCCAATGCTTTATTACATAGCAAACATAAAAACCAGTGAGTATGCCACTCTTTCAGTATACTGTAAGGGTAGTTTTTTTATTTGATGGAAAATGATAACTAATTAGGGTATTTGATTTTTTTTTGTAGTTTGTTCTCCTACTGGTGATAACAGCAGGATAGCTCACTGGTATATAAGAGTTTAAGAAATAAATAAAGTTGGCATCAAATATAATTCAAATTAACAAATTGAATTAACGACTTGGTACAATTTAAGGTTTGACTGCCATATTGTGGTCAGTAAAGATTGCTTATTGGAAAAAGATGGCTGAAAGCTTCAGCAGTGCCATATACACCCCACATGCGTTTACACAGTGCTGTGGGCCCCACATATACCTCACGTCCATTTACACAGTGCTAAATATGCCCCACACATAAACCCCACATCCATTTGCACAATGCTATGTGTACCCCACACATAAACCCCACATCAATTTACACAGTGCTAAGTGTGCCCCACACATAAACCCCCCATCCATTTACACAGTGCTATGTGTACCCCACACGTAAGCCATGCATCCATTTACACAGTGCTAAGTGTGCCCCACACATAAACCCCCCATCCATTTACACAGTGCTATGTGTACCCCACACGTAAGCCATGCATCCATTTACACAGTGCTATGTGTGCCCCACACATAAACCCCGCATCCATTTACACAGTGCTATGTGTGCCCCACACATAAACCCCACATCCATTTACACAGTGCTATGTGTGCCCAACACATAAACCCCACATCCATTTACACAGTGCTATGTGTGCCCCACACATAAACCCCACATCTATTTACACAGTGCTATGGGTGCCCCACACATAAACCCTGCATCCATTTACACAGTGCTATGTGTGCCCCACACATAAATCCTGCATCCATTTACACAGTGCTATGTGTGTCACACATAAACCCTGCATCCATTTACACAGTGCTATGGGTGCCCCACACATAAACCCCACATCTATTTACACAGTGCTATGTGTGCCCCACACATAAACCCCACATCTATTTACACAGTGCTATGGGTGCCCCACACATAAACCCCACATCCATTTACACAGTGCCAAGGATGTCCCAAATCTCCATGTCACGTAGATTTCTTTATAATCAATATATTCAAAGTTCCATAAGTGTAAGCAATGAATGTAAACGTGTATTCAAAATAATGTAGTGAATTTTCAAGTCACAGTGATCCTGAAAGGAGTTAATAGTACATTAGCACTCATCCGTTCACATGAAATAAGGAATGAACTTCCTCTTTTTCCTTTCGGTTTGACCTCAGTATGTGAAATGTAACTGTTCCATACGTTAACCTTTCCCGAGAGACATTGGGGTTTGAACTTTCGCTCCAGTTAATGAGACAGAGTGGGTTTGGCTGCAGTACATTTCTCTCTGTGGTTTGATAGGGAACAATAGATGTCAAGGTTTGGCTAGGTTTCTGTAATGTGATAACATGGCTACTGTAGTAAAAGTCGCCTCTACGGGTCCTTCTCTAGTTTAAAGACCACTTAATAAGCTGAGATTTGTACACCCCAAGTGTCTCATTGCAAAAAACAATATTTTATTCTCCCCAGACATCAGTTACTCTGCAGGAGCCACAGATGTTGACAGATACACGCTCGGGACTCTCCTATGAGTTATCCAGCAGCAGTCTTTAGATTCAACCAAATCTTGCATTGAACCAATGTCCGCCCTATTGGTCCTTGTGGGCTCTTCACTGGTGATCAGTGGGGTTGATGGAGCTGTAGGCTGCTTCCTGGAAAAGACCTGTCCATGTAGCCGCAAGTTATCACACGCTAGGCCAGGATGCTGTGATAAGGTCTTATATCACAGTGCACAATGTGATTGACACTTAAGAGCCGGACAAATAGGGGTAGAGACCTACAGCTCTGTTGTATGAGAGGCTATAAGTCTAGTTATCAGTCTAGATTTCGTGTGTATGAGGCTAGTCGCCTGACCTTCATTAGTGTTCTGTACTTATTAGAATAATTCCTCACCCATTATATAATATTATAAGTAAATATACCGATCAGCCATAACATTATGACCACCTGCCTAATACTGTGTAGCTCCCCATTGACACCAAAACAGAACTGACCCGTCGAGGCATGGACTCCACTAGACCTCTGAAGGTGTGCTGGGGTAACTGGCACCAAGACGTTAGCAGCAGATCCTTTAAGTCCTGTGTGAGGTGGGGCCTCCATGGATCGGACTTGTTTGTCCAGCACATCCCACAGATGCTCGATTGGATTGAGATCTGGGAAATTTGGAGGCCAAGTAAACACCTTGAACTCGTTGTTGTGTTCCTCAAACCATTCTTCAACCATTTTTGCTTTGTGGCAGGGAGCATTATCCTGCTGCAAGAGGCCAATGCCATCAGGGAATACCGTTTCCATGAAAGGGTGTACATGGTCTGTAACAATGCTTAGGTAGGTGGTACGTGTCAAAGTAACATCCACATGAATGGCAGGACCCAAGCTAAACATTACCCAAAGCATCACACTGCCTCCGCCCGGCTTGTCACCTGTCAGTCCAAAGTATCACACTGCCTCCGCCAGCTTGCCACCTGTCAGTCCAAAGCATCACACTGCCTCCGCCGGCTTGTCACCTGCCAGTCCAAAGCATCACACTGCCTCCGCCGGCTTGCCACCTGTCAGAGCAAAGCATCACACTGCATCCGCCAGCTTGCCACCTGTCAGTGGTCATAATGTTCCGGCTGATCGGTGTACAGCTAAAAACAATATTGTTTATACAGTACATCCAGTTGGTTGTAACATCGTGTATATCTGTATATATACTGAACTGGGTTGTCGTCTGCACATGCAAGGCCAGATTTACAGAGTAGAAACACCCATAGCCCTGTGCCAAGAGTGCAAAGCAATCCTCCAGGAGAACCAAAAATAAATTACAACCCTATCACACCTAGCCAGGGAGAAAAGATGGACCACCAGACCCCCTTGTGGGAGGGGAATATTTTTAGGTAAAATAGGTGATATTTGGTCAAGCTGACCAGAATCACCACAAAGTCCCAACATTTATATCATTTGTGTAATCACAAAATCAGAGAAGGGCTAATAAACTGGTTCATGGGTTGAAGGATAAAACTTACCAGGAAAGGTTAAAGCATCTTAACATGTATAGCTTGGAGGAAAGACGTAACAGGGGGGATATGATAGAAACATTTAAATACATAAAGGGAATCAACACAGTAACGGAGGAGAGTATATTTAAAGAAGAAAAACTACCACAACTAGAGGACATAGTCTTAAATTAGAGGGGCAACGATTTAAAAGTAATATCAGGAAGTATTACTTTACTGAGAGGGTAGTGGATGTATGGAATAGCCTTCCAGCAGAAGTGGTAGAGGTTAATACAGTGAAGGAGTTTAAGCATGCGTGGGATAGGTATAAGGCTATCCTAGACATAAGATAAGACCAGGGTATAATGAAAGTATTACTTTACTGAGAGGGTAGTGGATGTATGGAATAGTCTTCCAGTAGAAGTGGTAGTGGTTAATACAGTGAAGGAGTTTAAGCATGCATGGGATAGGTATAAGGCTATCCTAGATATAAGATAAGGCCAGGGACTAATGAAAGTATTACTTTACTGAGACAGTAGTGGATGTATGGAATAGCCTTCCAGTAGAAGTGGTAGAGGTTAATACAGTAAAGGAGTTTAAGCATGCATGGGATAGGTATAAGGCTATCCTAGATATAAGATAAGGCCAGGGACTAATGAAAGTATTACTTTACTGAGACAGTAGTGGATGTATGGAATAGCCTTCCAGTAGAAGTGGTAGAGGTTAATACAGTAAAGGAGTTTAAGCATGCGTGGGATAGGCACAAGGCTATCCTAGATATAAGATGAGACCAGGGACTAATGAAACTATTACTTTACTGTGAGGTAGTGGATAAATGCCTTCCAGCAGAAGTGGTAGAGGTTAACACACTGGTTACACAAGTAGTTTAAGCATGTGTTGGATAGGCACAAGATTATTCTAGATATATGATCGGGCCAGGGACTCATGAAAGTATTCATAAAATTGGGCAGAGTTTAAATATGTGTGGGATAGGCATCAGGCTATTCTAGAGATAAGATAACATAAGGTCAGGAACTAATGAAAGTATTACCTTACTGAGAGGGTAGTGGATGTATGGAATAGCCTTCCAGCAGAAGTGATAGAGGTTAATACTGTGAAGGAGTTTAAGCATGCATGGGATAGGTATAAGGCTATCCTAGATATAAGATAAGGCCAGGGACTAATGAAAGTATTACTTTACTGAGAGGGTAGTGGATGCATGGAATAGCCTTCCAGCAGAAGTGGTAGAGGTTAATACTGTGAAGGAGTTAAAGCATGCGTGGGATAGACACAAGGCTATCCTAGATATAAGATAAGGACAGGGACTAATGAAAGTATTACTTTACTGAGAGGGTAGTGGCTGCATGGAATAGTCTTCCAGTAGAAGTGGTAGAGGTTAATACAGTGAAGGAGTTTAAGCATGCATGGGATAGGTATAAGGCTATCCTAGATATAGGATAAGACCAGGGACTAATGAAAGTATTACTTTACTGAGAGGGTAGTGGATGCATGGAATAGTCTTCCAGTAGAAGTGGTGAAGGTTAATACAGTGATGGAGTTTAAGCATGCGTGGGATAGGTATAAGGCTATCCTAGATATAAGATAAGGCCAGGGACGAATTAAAGTATTACTATACTGAGAGGGTAGTGGGTATATGGAATAGCCTTCCAGTAGAAGTGGTAGAGGTTAATACAGTGAAGGAGTTTAAGCATGCGTGGGATAGGTATAAGGCTATCCTAGATTTAAGATAAGGCTAGGGACAAATGAAAGTATTACTTTACTGAGAGGGTAGTGGATGTATGGAATAGTCTTCCAGTAGAAGTGGTAGAGGTTAATAAAGTGAAGGAGTTTAAGCATGCGTGGGATAGGTATAAGGCTATCCTAGATATAAGATAAGGCCAGGGACTAAGGAAAGTATTACATTACTGAGAGGGTAGTGGATGTATGGAATAGCCTTCCAGTAGAAGTGGTAGAGGTTAATACTGTGAAGGAGTTTAAGCATGCGTGGGATAGGTAAAAGGCTATCCTAGATATGCAATAAAACCTGTATTTATAAAGTTGGGCAGACTAGGTGGGCCGAATGATTCTTATCTGCCGACACATTCTATGCTTCTATATCCTTACATCTCCTATTTGGGTGAATATATGTTGGGTATTGCAGCTAAGACCTGATGTAAATAGTACGGGGGGCTGGGAGCCATTTAGCCAGTTCCTGGTTATGGTTATGGTGAGGAAATACTCTATATGTGCTAGAAGCCATTTGGGTAACTCCCAGACCCATTTTTGATGGGGGGGTTAAGGACTTGCCCTGTCACCTCATACTTATATTAAGAGGGGGGGGGGGGGGGCTGTTTTTTATTGTTATTATAGTTATTTTTTTAATTTATATATTATTTCCGTAGGATTCCCCCGACACCCCGACACGTGTCTCTATCCTGTCCATAGAAAACTATGGGGATGGAGGAGGCTACTGGGTATCTTGTAATTTGGTTCCCGAATCAGTCTGGTCTTCTGGATTTGAATATTGGCGCATATTGAGTCGGTCCTCTAGTGTCCTCTAGTGCTTTGTATTCTTTTTTTGTTTTCATTTTTGTACAATGGCATCTGATCTGTGTAATATATATATTTTTTTTATGTGCTTTTATGTTCACCACAGTCATAAATGATGAGGATATCATTAAGAAACACAACTAATTGCATCTTATAATTCAGGACTGTCCCGGAAATTAGGATTCTCCTCAAAATGATCATTCCTTTTTTTCAATTTCGCCAGCAAAAGGAATTTTAATTTGTTTTTGCATTTAGGCTAGTGTTTAAAATATGTCGCCTGCTTATGACATCACCCGTGACTTGATATGCAAATGTCGTACGGAGAGAACGTGCCCTTTTTTGTCAACGCCGACGTACTCTCCGTACGACGATCGGCGCCACACTATGCCGGCTCTGTGTGGCTCCGATGCGTCGCCATGGAGACGGCGTCGTTTGCGTCAACATGTCACACTTCCGGATTTCTCCTGTCTCCATATCCGGAAGTGGGTCTATTTAATCAGTGTGAGGATCACCCGAGACATGCTGGACGCCAGAGGTTGAAGACGTCCCTTTTTGGCGACGACCTGGCCAGGCTCTCTCTCGCTTTCTTTTTGGATTCACAGTCCCCTTCTCCGAGTCCAGTATTGTCTAGTGGATCACTAGGTGTGTATCAATTCACATACTTATTATTTACCCCTTGCTTTTTTATTGACTTTTATGTCGTTATTTGGATTTATATATTACTGATTGTGTTTATTTTACTGTATATAGTGTACGTGTATTTTGTGTTTCCACCACTCTTTTTTGGTAGATCTATTTTTGTTTGTTTGATTTTTATACCTTTAATCTTTGTGTTCCATAGTGTTTTTTTATTTAAATACTGTCCTTTCCTGATAGTTTTTTGCTTATATAGCGCTGTCTTTCTTTTTTGATTGTATTGTTTATTCTCTACATTCACAGTAAAAACAATATTTAGGTGATACAGTCCCTTTAATTGTACTACATCCACGGAGAAAATAAATCTCGTAAAAGAAGTTACCAGAAGCGAGAGAGCACAGGCTTATTATTTTTGGCTAGACGATACAATCGTCTGCTTAGACAGCGCAGTCCAACCCCTTAGTCAAACCACAACGTTCCTTAGCCCCATTAGATATTCTGTATCTGTTTAAAGGATTATAAAGGAGAATTGGGTTAATCTTAAGTTCCCATGTTATTCTGGGATGCAAAAAAAAAAAAAACAACAGGTGGTCTCGCGACCTGAGGCCTCTGTGAAAATCAGAGCTCCGGGTTTTGGACCACTTCGGTAGCCATAACCCCACTGCTATGATAACAGGGGCTGACATAGTTAGCCAATCAAATGCCTTCTTCATTTGAAATGAAATCACTGCTCTACCAGGCAGGGATGTCGCTGTACGTCTGTTCTCTGCGGAGGAGGGATGTATAGAGAGAAGGCCGGCGCTGTATTATTTTTTTTTATTATTATTATTTATTTTTTATTTAGAGAGGACTTCAGGTATTTTTTTTTTTTTTTTACACAATAGCCAAAGTCTTTCCCGAACACGAGTATCCTCCCCATAGAAATCTACCTACTATTTCAGCAATGTGAACTCCAGAGGCGTTTAGATCACCCGAAATTTCGGCACGAGGATTGGCCACAATGGGCAATTTTTCGTTGCCCATTTCGGAACCCCCAAAAATGACCCGAAGTGGGACAAAATGCTGAAACGCAAGAGCATGTTGAGTAGACCCCATGGTTAGAGAACAAATAACAAAACAACTGTAAGGTTTAACTTTTAAAAGAAGCACGCTAAATAATATTGCACTCCAGCTGTGTTACTATCAAATGGTACTCAATTGTCAATAATCCTGCTTTGTGACTGATCTTGTGATTTATTATAAGTATAGGTTCATTTCTTTTTTTTCTTCTCTCTATTCTTTCGGCAATGCCAATCAGTAGAAGAAATGAGCCCATCTGCAAAGATGAATGGAACATCATGAGATGAGAGCCAAATACATCTGGAAGATGAGCGGCACAGCAGGCCTACAAAGCATCTTCCTCTAATGCGCGGGTATCTGGGGATCATTAATATTCCTTTTTTGGAACTGGTATGAGCCCTGCATGTAAAGTAGGTATCACCGCCCCTCACCGTACTGCTTTATTGGAGAGGGGGTTAGAAGATACATTTAAAGGGACTCGAGAACCACAGTATATTCTGTGAAGGAAGGAAATTCAAATTGCACATTTCCCATCGGAAAGTTCTTAATTTGCATATCACGCCACAGGTGATGTCACAAGCAGGGGACACCACAGGGACATTTAAAACAAAATTCTGCTAAAACAATGGGGGTTATGGATAAAAAACCTCACGTACTGCAAAGTGTCGGGAATTTTATAAATCGGCGCAATCGCCATTTGTTATGTAGAAAGGCGATTTTTTTTTGCAGTGCGAGAGCGACACCGCCGATAAGAGCGTCTATTTTTTTTTTACTATTTGGCGCTATTGGCGTGTGCGCCATCTTTATACAGAACCCCAATGTTTACACAATTTCCGATCATTTTTTATTGTCTGTATATGTAGAATAGTATAAACAATAGATTTAGATGATGAAGTCACTTGAAAGAAAAAGCAGACATTTAGAAACATAGAATGTATCTCCAAATAAGAACCATTAAGTCTTATACCTATCCAAACTCCTTCACTGTATTAACCACTACCACTTCTACTGGAAGACTATTCCATGCATCCACTACCCTCTCAGTAATGTAATACTTTCATTAGTCCCTGGCCTTATCTTATATCTAGGATAGCCTTATACCTATCCCATGCATGCTTAAACTCCTTCACTGTATTAACCTCTACCACTTCTACTGGAAGACTATTCCATACATCCACTACCCTCTCAGTAATGTAATACTATCATTAGTCCCTGGCCTTATCTTATATCTAGGATAGCCTTATACCTATCCCACGCATGCTTAAACTCCTTCACTGTATTAACCTCTACCACTTCTGCTGGAAGACTATTCCATGCATCCACTACCCTCTCAGTAATGTAATACTTTCATTAGTCCCTGGCCTTATCTTATATCTAGGATAGCCTTATACCTATCCCACGCATGCTTAAACTCCTTCACTGTAATAACCTCTACCACTTCTACTGGAAGACTATTCCATACATCCACTACCCTCTCAGTAAAGTAATACTTTCATTAGTCCCTGGCCTTATCTTATATCTAGGATAGCCTTATACCTATCCCATGCATGCTTAAACTCCTTCACTGTATTAACCTCTACCACTTCTACTGGAAGGCTATTCCATGCATCCACTACCCTCTCAGTAAAGTAATACTTTCATTAGTCCCTGGCCTTATCTTATATCTAGGATAGCCTTATACCTATCCCATGCATGCTTAAACTCCTTCACTGTATTAACCTCTACCACTTCTACTGGAAGACTATTCCATACATCCACTACCCTCTCAGTAAAGTAATACTTTCATTAGTCCCTGGCCTTATCTTATATCTAGGATAGCCTTATACCTATCCCATGCATGCTTAAACTCCATCACTGTATTAACCTCTACCACTTCTACTGGAAGGCTATTCCATGCATCCACTACCCTCTCAGTAAAGTAATACTTTCAATAGTCCCTGGCCTTTTCTAGGATAGCCTTATACCTATCCCATGCATGCTTAAACTCCATCACTGTATTAACCTCTACCACTTCTACTGGAAGGCTATTCCATGCATCCACTACCCTCTCAGTAAAGTAATACTTTCATTAGTCCCTGACCTTATCTTATATCTAGGATAGCCTTATACCTATCCCACGCATGCTTAAACTCCTTCACTGTATTAACCTCTACCACTTCTACTGGAAGACTATTCCATACATCCACTACCCTCTCAGTAAAGTAATACTTTCATTAGTCCCTGGCCTTATCTTATATCTAGGATAGCCTTATACCTATCCCATGCATGCTTAAACTCCTTCACTATATTAACCTCTACCACCTCTACTGGAAGACTATTCCATACATCCACTACCCTTTCAGTAATGTAATACTTTCATTAGTCCCTGACCTTATCTTATATCTAGGATAGCCTTATACCTATCCCATGCATGCTTAAACTCCTTCACTGTATTAACCTCTACCACTTCTACTGGAAGACTATTCCATACATCCACTACCTTCTCAGTAATGTAATACTTTCATTAGTCCCTGGCCTTATCTTATATCTAGGATAGAATTATACCTATCCCACGCATGCTTAAACTTCTTCACTGTATTAACCTTTACCACTTCTACTGGAAGACTATTCCATACATCCACTACCCTCTCAGTAATGTAATACTTTCATTAGTCCCTGACCTTATCTTATATCTAGGATAGTCTTATACCTATCCCACGCATGCTTAAACTCCTTCACTGTATTAACCTCTACCACTTCTACTGGAAGACTATTCCATACATCCACTACCCTCTCAGTAAAGTAATCCTTTCATTAGTCCCTGGTCTTATCTTATATCTAGGATAGCCTTATACCTATCCCACGCATGCTTAAACTCCTTCACTGTATTAACCTCTACCACTTCTACTGGAAGACTATTCCATGCATCCACTACCCTCTCAGTAAAGTAATACTTCCTGATATTTGCCCCTCTATTTACAAGCATAGGATGTGGTGAATACATTGTGAATACAGTGACAGATTGCAAGCACACGGCTGCAGGTAGCTTGAGGCTTTATCTTGGTACGCACACAGTGTCGTGGGGAAATCCAATGAGGATTTCAGTATTTACATTTCTTTTTGTGGAGATATTCGAGTTATTTGTTTAACAATTTAACCCGAGCTCTTAAACAAACCAAATTATATAAACTATAGACCTTCACTTACCTGGCCATGGATACTTTGCCCTATCTGTGTATGTTGAATAGACTGCCTCTGTGCATCGGTGACAGTAATGTCAAGACAACCCAAAAAATCAGGACTATACAACATATCGCCCCACAAACCTCACAGTACTTCCTTTGTCTTTCTACATTTCCTCCCTTCCTACGCTTCCTCTCTTCCTATGAATCCTCTCTTCCTACTCTTCCTTTTTTCCTATGAATCCTCTCTTCCTCAAATCATCTCTTCCTATTCTTCCTCCCTTCCTACGCTTCCTCTCTTCCTATGAATCCTCTCTTCCTATGAATCCTCTCTTCCTATGAATCCTCTCTTCCTCAAATAATCTCTTCCTATGAATCCTCTCTTCCTACTCTTCCTGTCTTCCTATGAATCCTCTCTCTCTCCGCTTCCTGTCTTCCTATGAATCCTCTCTCTCTCCGCTTCCTGTCTTCCTATGAATCCTCTCTCTCTCCGCTTCCTGTCTTCCTATGAATCCTCTCTCTCTCCGCTTCCTGTCTTCCTATGAATCCTCTCTCTCTCCGCTTCCTGTCTTCCTATGAATCCTTTGTTCCTATGAATCCTCTCTTTCTCTGCTTCCTCTCTTCCTACGCTTCCTGTCTTCCTATGAATCCTCTCTCTCTCCGCTTCCTGTCTTCCTATGAATCCTCTCTTCCTATGAATCATCTCTCTCTCCGATTCCTGTCTTCCTATGAATCCTCTCTTCCTATGAATCCTCTCTTTCTACTCTTCCTCCCTTCCTACGCTTCCTCTCTTCCTATGAATCCTCTCTTCCTATGAATCCTCTCTTCCTCAAATAATCTCTTCCTATGAATCCTCTCTTCCTACTCTTCCTGTCTTCCTATGAATCCTCTCTCTCTCCGCTTCCTGTCTTCCTATGAATCCTCTCTTTCTCCGCTTCCTGTCTTCCTATGAATCCTCTCTCTCTCCGCTTCCTGTCTTCCTATGAATCCTTTGTTCCTATGAATCCTCTCTTTCTCTGCTTCCTCTCTTCCTACGCTTCCTGTCTTCCTATGAATCCTCTCTCTCTCCGCTTCCTGTCTTCCTATGAATCCTCTCTTCCTATGAATCATCTCTCTCTCCGATTCCTGTCTTCCTATGAATCCTCTCTTCCTATGAATCCTCTCTTTCTACTCTTCCTTTCTTCCTATGAATCCTCTCTTCCTCTCTTCCTACGCTTCCACTATTCCTATGCTTCCTCTCTTCCTACTCTTCCTTTTTTCCTATGAATCCTCTCTTCCTATACTTCCTCCCTTCCTACGCTTCCTGTCTTCCTATGAATCCTCTCTTCCTATGAATCCTCTCTTCCTCAAATCATCTCTTCCTATGAATCCTCTCTTCCTACGCTTCCTGTCTTCCTATGAATCCTCTCTTCCTCAAATCATCTCTTCCTATGAATCCTCTCTTCCTCAAATCATCTCTTCCTATGAATCCTCTCTTCCTACTCTTCCTTTCTTCCTATGAATCATCTCTTCCTAAGATTCCACTCTTCCTACGCTTCCACTCTTCCTACGCTTCCACTCTTCCTATGAATCCTCTCTCTCTCTCCGCTTCCTGTCTTCCTATGAATCCTCTCTCTCTCTCCGCTTCCTGTCTTCCTATGAATCCTCTCTCTCTCTCCGCTTCCTGTCTTCCCATGAATCCTCTCTCTCTCCGCTTCCTGTCTTCCTATGAATCCTCTCTTTCTCCGCTTCCTGTCTTCCTACGAATCCTCTCTTCCTATGAATCCTCTCTCTCCCTACGCTTCCACTCTTCCTATGAATCCTCTCTTCCTATGAATCCTCTCTTCCTCAAATCATCTCTTCCTATGAATCATCTCTTCCTAAGCTTCCACTCTTCCTACGCTTCCACTCTTCCTACGCTTCCACTCTTCCTACGCTTCCACTCTTCCTACGCTTCCACTCTTCCTACGAATCCTCTCTTCCTATGAATCCTCTCTCTCTCTCCGCTTCCTGTCTTCCTACGAATCCTCTCTTCCTATGAATCATCTCTTCCTACGCTTCCACTCTTCTTAAGCTTCCACTCTTCCTACGAATCCTTTCTTCCTATGAATCATCTCTTCCTAAGCTTCCTCTCTTCCTACGCTTCCACTCTTCCTACGCTTCCACTCTTCCTACGAATCCTCTCTTCCTATGAATCCTCTCTCTCTCCGCTTCCTGTCTTCCTATGAATCCTCTCTTCCTATTCTTCCTCCCTTCCTACGCTTCCTGTCTTCCTATGAATCCTTGGTTCCTATGAATCCTCTCTTTCTCTGCTTCCTCTCTTCCTATGAATCCTCTCTTCCCATGAATCCTCTCTCTCTCTCTGCTTCCTCTCTTCCTATGAATCCTCTCTTTCTCCGCTTCCTGTCTTCCTATGAATCCTTTCTTCCTATGAATCCTCTCTCTCTCCGCTTCCTGTCTTCCTATGAATCCTTTCTTTCTCCGCTTCCTGTCTTCCTATGAATCCTCTCTCTCTCCGCTTCCTGTCTTCCTATGAATCCTCTCTTCCTATGAATCCTCTCTTTCTCCGCTTCCTGTCTTCCTATGAATCCTCTCTTCCTATGAATCCTCTCTCTCTCTGCTTCCTCTCTTCCTATGAATCCTCTCTTTCTCCGCTTCCTGTCTTCCTATGAATCCTTTCTTCCTATGAATCCTCTCTCTCTCCGCTTCCTGTCTTCCTATGAATCCTTTCTTTCTCCGCTTCCTGTCTTCCTATGAATCCTCTCTCTCTCCGCTTCCTGTCTTCCTATGAATCCTCTCTTCCTATGAATCCTCTCTTTCTCTGCTTCCTGTCTTCCTATGAATCCTCTCTCTCTCTCCGCTTCCTGTCTTCCTATGAATCCTCTCTCTCTCCGCTTCCTGTCTTCCTATGAATCCTTGGTTCCTATGAATCCTCTCTTTCTCTGCTTCCTCTCTTCCTATGAATCCTCTCTTCCTATGAATCCTCTCTTCCTATGAATCCTCTCTCTCTCCGCTTCCTGTCTTCCTATGAATCCTTGGTTCCTATGAATCCTCTCTTTCTCTGCTTCCTGTCTTCCTATGAATCCTCTCTCTCTCTGCTTCCTCTCTTCCTATGAATCCTTTCTTTCTCCGCTTCCTGTCTTCCTATGAATCCTCTCTCTCTCCGCTTCCTGTCTTCCTATGAATCCTCTCTTCCTATGAATCCTCTCTCTCTCCGCTTCCTGTCTTCCTATGAATCCTCTCTTTCTCCGCTTCCTGTCTTCCTATGAATCCTCTCTTCCTATGAATCCTCTCTTCCTACGCTTCCTGTCTTCCTACGCTTCCACTCTTCCTATGAATCCTCTCTCTCTCCGCTTCCTGTCTTCCTATGAATCCTTTCTTTCTCCGCTTCCTGTCTTCCTATGAATCCTCTATTTCTCCGCTTCCTGTCTTCCTATGAATCCTCTATTTCTCCGCTTCCTGTCTTCCTATGAATCCTCTCTTTCTCCGCTTCCTGTCTTCCTATGAATCCTCTCTCTCTCTCCGCTTCCTGTCTTCCTATGAATCCTCTCTCTCTCTCCGCTTCCTGTCTTCCTATGAATCCTCTCTTTCTCCGCTTCCTGTCTTCCTATGAATCCTCTCTTCCTATGAATCCTTTCTTCCTATGAATCCTCTCTTTCTCCGCTTCCTGTCTTCCTATGAATCCTCTCTCTCTCTCCGCTTCCTGTCTTCCTATGAATCCTCTCTCTCTCTCCGCTTCCTGTCTTCCTATGAATCCTCTCTTTCTCCGCTTCCTGTCTTCCTATGAATCCTCTCTTCCTATGAATCCTCTCTTTCTCCGCTTCCTGTCTTCCTATGAATCCTCTCTTCCTATGAATCCTCTCTTCCTATGAATCCTCTCTTCCTATGAATCCTCTCTTTCTCCGCTTCCTGTCTTCCTATGAATCCTCTCTCTCTCTCCGCTTCCTGTCTTCCTATGAATCCTCTCTCTCTCTCCGCTTCCTGTCTTCCTATGAATCCTCTCTCTCTCTCCGCTTCCTGTCTTCCTATGAATCCTCTCTTTCTCCGCTTCCTGTCTTCCTATGAATCCTCTCTTCCTATGAATCCTCTCTTCCTATGAATCCTCTCTTTCTCCGCTTCCTGTCTTCCTATGAATCCTCTCTTTCTCCGCTTCCTGTCTTCCTATGAATCCTCTCTTCCTATGAATCCTCTCTTCCTATGAATCCTCTCTTTCTCTGCTTCCTCTCTTCCTATGAATCCTCTCTTTCTCTGCTTCCTCTCTCCTCCTTCTAAAGATATTGAGACAAATCCAGCTTCATCATCGGTGTGGAATAAATAAACCAGAAGGAGCAATTATGCAAATCATTTAAAAATGGCTTCCCCCAGTAAGCTAAGTATTTTGGTTAGGTGACAGGTCCTCTTTAACCCTGTCCATGGGATTAACTGACGCCCATTATTGTCCCCTTGACACCTAATTTAGCTTTTGTCATCAAGGACAAAAAGTACCCAATAATAATTTTGTAGTTCTGACCCTGACCACGGAGTGAATGGGAGCCAGGGACAAAAGAGGCATAGACCTGATCAGGGTCTTTACAGGCCCTGCAGGGGGCTCCAATGAGCAAGCTGCTGTTCAGAGGATGTTCTATGCCGTCCTCAAGGTCGTTTGAGATATGTGTTATAGGACGTCGGGAACGTCCATTTTCCCAAAGTGGTTAAAGCGCTGACTTGTGAGGCCAATCAAGTGACTCCGGAGTCCGTGTAGAGTACATTCTTACAGCAATAAGAATGTTACAATTACCTTTATGTCTATTTTTGAAAACACTATCCATGTCACAAAGGCTTCACGCTTCACGCTTTGCACACACACACACACACTACTTAAATGTTTGTTTTAAGCCGTTAATTCCATGCATTGAAATAAGATCTCAGCATCCCCTTCATCGAAATGAACCTAATCAGTCCTTCCTGAAATGACAGAGGTTATTGGCCTCATGTTCTGTACAACAAGTAACTTCTTTGACACTCCCAACATAGTGTCCCACAACCCCACTGGATGCCCCACAAAACCACCAACTGCCCCACAGTCTGTCCATTGTACCACAGCCCCCTACATTGTCCCACAACCCCGCTGGATGCCCCACAGCACCACCAACTGCCCCACAGTCTGTCCATTGTACCACAACCCCCTACATTGTCCCACAACCCCACTGGTTGCCCCACAGCACCACCGACTGCCCCACAGTCTGTCCATTGTACCACAGCCCCCTACATTGTCCAACAACCCCGCTGGATGCCCCACAGCACCACAAACTGTCCCACAGCCCCCTACATTGTCCCACAGCCACCTACATTGTCCCATAACCCCACTGGATGCCCCACAGCACCACCGACTGCCCCACAGTCTGTCCATTGTACCACAGCCCCCTACATTGTCCAACAACCCCGCTGGATGCCCCACAGCACCACCAACTGCCCCACAGCCCCCTACATTGTCCCACAGCCCCCTACATTGTCCCACAACCCCACTGGATGCGCCACAGCACCACCGACTGCCCCATAGTCTGTCCATTGTACCACAGCCCCTTCCCTTCTCAGTCCACATGCCGCCGACAATATGTAATTATTTAATAACAATATATACGACCTTATCTTGCTGTGTACCCATTTGCCTTAATTGTGCACGCGTGTTCTGAACCTGCTGATATAGCGGAGGCAGCAGGAGGTCTGTGCTCTGGTCGTCTAGCACTCAGAGATCATCTTTATATTGCTCATTTGTTCTGCATGCCACCCCATAATGCACAGACTAACCCAGCACAGACTTATCTAGAAACCCTTCATGTTGTGTGCCCAGGTAGTGCCTCGTTTGCCTCTGCTCTGGGCCACCACCATTCTAGTAGGACACGTGTTCCCACCCCCCAGTGGCTGGTTGTAATGGAAATTGACAGACATAACAATCAGTATTTGATTGATGAGAATGAAATGCACAGTTGTGTGTGATCGGCAGTAAAAAAAAAAAGCTGAGCACTGTGCCGTCTGACCATACAACTGTATCAGGAAAACGGTCCCATTACGAGCTTCCCTTCAGACTGGCTCTGTAGGAGGACGTCTCAGCATGATGACTTTCCCATGGCTTCTTCTCGAGGCGCTAAAAAAGAACCTTTGTCCCCTTCCCAGAAGTTCTTTCTATTAACACCACAAATGCTTCAAATTTGGCTATGGGAGGAAATCAGACTGAGCAATTGACTTTGGAGGATTTAGACATACACACGTCTGGCTCCAGGTGAAAAAACAGGGACCGGCATTTTTCAGCCCATCCGTATTAACTGCTTAGTAACCAGGGAAGAGGGACGTGGTTGTGACATCACTGGCTAGTATATGTATGATGTGCGAAATTGCTTTTGCTAGGAATAAGCAGTGTATGCTAAGGTCAATGTGCAGAAACACAATCCTGAATAAAAACTCAACATTCATTGGTATGCCATCAAACCTCATACGCTGCCTACGCCACACACAAACCATTGTTATGCCTTTTTTTAATTAATAAAAAATAGGAAATAGTGGCTCTAGGATGTTTGTCAGGTGCATTATTTGTAGATATGAAGTTTGCGCTCCAGCATCTAAAGGAGTTCACAAATTTGGCTTAATGGCAAAATCAATGGATATATTGAATGAATAGTCCATGATGGAAAACCTTAACCTACCAAACTGTAACCCTTTTCCTTCCAAAGAGATAAGGAATGCATTTCCCTGCCATGCCCATTGACTGATACTGAATGGGATAATAACCTCCAGGACTGATACTGAATGGGATAATAATCTCCAGGACCGAATGGGATAATAATCTCCAGGACCGACACTGAATGGGATAATAATCGGCAGGACTGACACTGAATGGGATAATAATCTGCAGGACTGACACTGAATGGGATAATAATTTGCAGGACCGATACTGAAAGGGATACTAATCTGCAGGACCGAAATGGGATAATAATCTCTAGGATCGAATGGGATAATAATCTCCAGGACTGATACTGAATGGGATAATAATCAGCAGGACTGACACTGAATGGGATAATAATCTGCAGGACCGCTACTGAATGGGATAATAATCTCCAGGACCGATACTGAATGGGATAATAATCTGTAGGACCGAAATGGGATAATAATCTCCAAGATCGAATGGGATAATAATCTCCAGGTCCGAATGGGTTATTAATCTCCAGGACCAAATGGGATAATAATCTCCAGGTCCGAATGGGCTAATAATCTCCAGGTCCGAATGGGATAATAATCTCCAGGACCAAATGGGATAATAATCTCCAGGTCCGAATGGGATAATAATCTCCTGGACTGAAATGGTATAATAATCTCCAGGATCGAATGGGATAATAATCTCCAGGATCAAATGGGATAATAATCTCCAGGACCGAATGGGATAATAATCTCCAGAATGGAATGGGATAATAATCTCCAGGACTGATACTGAATGGGATAATAATCTCCAGGATCGAATGGGATAATAATCTCCAGGTCCGAATGGGATAATAATCTCCAGGATCGAATGGGATAATAATCTCCAGGAACGAATGGGATAATAATCTCCAGGACCGAATGGGATAATAATCTCCAGGATGGAATGGGATAATAATCTCCAGGACTGATACTGAATGGGATAATAATATCCAGGATCGAATGGGATAATAATCTCCAGGTCCGAATGGGATAATAATCTCCAGGATCGAATGGGGTAATAATCTCCAGGATCGAATGGGATAATAATCTCCAGGACCGAATGGGATAATAATCTCCAGGATGGAATGGGATAATAATCTCCAGGACTGATACTGAATGGGACAATATTCTCCAGGATCGAATGGGATAATAATCTCCAGGACCGAATGGGATAATAATCTCCAAGTCCGAATGGAATAAAAATCTCCAGGACCGATTTAATTTCGTATTACTAATTTATGTTCAAATGGCAACTCATTTTGCATTCCTAAACCTGCACACAGAATAATTAAATGCTATCAAATAAATTGTATTATGCATGTAAATACCTCTCCAGCTTAAGAGGATGGAATTAAAAAGGTCAAAGTCATTAATTTCTATTTAGCGGTATAATTTGTTTTTATTGATTTATAATTGTCATTAACTGACATTTACACAGTGTCAAAAATCACTTTATGGAATATAATTTAATTCACACAAAACCAACCAAGGAGACTTACTAACACCAGATATTATGTATTTAAAATACTTTCTCTACAGATGAAGTATAGAAAATGTTAAATTCAATAGAGAAGAAGGCATGCAGAGTACATTTCAAAAGAATAGAAAGAAAGCTAATTAGGCATCCTTAGCCACTGACGAATCTTTAGTAAATTTCTAGAACAATTGTCTACTGTTTGTCTATAACTACAATACAAGTAAACATCAGTGCACCGCCCACAATTTATAAATATATCTTAATTATTTTAAAATATTTTAAAAGCACCTCGCTTGATTCAATAGTCACATATTATGGCCATATCATGCTTAGCCCACCACTGCGTCAAAGTACTTCACACGTCAGGAGGTCCTACTTCTATATATATTACCTGCATTGACCTCAGTCTCTCAGCTAATATAGTTTGCACTACAATGTATACAATTTCTGACTGGGCACCACATATGGAGTCCCTGTGGATGGGTGGGTGTAGGCTGGTCAGGCTCAGTGGCGGATCCAGGGTGGGCAAGCGGGAAATAGCCTGTTCTGTATGCCATGAAGGGGAACCAATGAACTATTTTTTATGTATAAAGTACCCGACGCTTACTGCATTGGCTGCGATGGCGTGATGAAGTGCCGTCACAACCCAGAAGTGCGTTTGGGGCGCACATGGCACAGACTCTGCTTTTTACACAGACGCCTGTTTTTGTTTTATACACAACACTTGACCATTGAGTCTGCTTTATACATTGACGCACACACGCCGTTTGCACCAGTATTTGTCGCAATCTGCGTGTGCGCCGTGCTTATACATGCCCCCCCATGCCCTCTTACTGTAGTAGTTTTTCTACTTTTAAATATAATCTCCTCCTTTATTTATTATTATTTAGAATTATTATTATAATAGCTTAATACATAGATCATAACTGAATATTACACGTGTATATGTAATCTTAACCTATATTGTAATATAAAAACGTTTCTATCATAATATATTTAGCGTGCTATAAGAAGCATTATACTTAATATTTAATAGATTGTAATATAGAAACTTAAAGTCAATAAATCTGATATTTGGAATGTATAAATAATATAATATATATATATATATATATATATATATATATATATGAATTACCGTACATTTAACTCAATTTATTATTTGTTTAATATATTTGTAAAATGTAATTGATTCTTAAGGAAAAGTTATACAAAAAAAAAAAAGAAAGAATTACTGTGTTTATTCCATTTATAAATTTAAATCGGGGGGGGGGTGGTTAAAAGCGATGATTTTTTTTTAAACAAATATTTTTTGAATTTAAATGAATTGCTTTTGGAGGAAACATCTATCTAAATATAATTTTCTACTTAAAATACATTCTAGTTCCAAGTCTATTCATCAGGATAAAACTTACCAGGAAAGGTTAAAGCATCTTAACATGTATAGCTTGGAGAAAAGATGTAACAGGGGGGATATGATAGAAACATTTATATACATAAAGGGAATCAACACAGTAAGGAGGAGAGTATATTTAAAGGAAGAAAAACTACCACAACTAGAGGACATAGTATGAAATTAGAGGGGCAACGATTTAAAAGTAATATCAGGAAGTATTACTTTACTGAGAGGGTAGTGGATGTATGGAATAGCCTGCCAGCAGAAGTGGTAGAGGTTAATACAGTGAAGGAGTTTAAGCATGCGTGGGATAGGTATAAGGCTATCCTAGATATAAGATAAGGCCAGGGACTAATGAAAGTATTACTTTACTGAGAGGGTAGTGGATGTATGGAATAGCCTTCCAGTAGAAGTGGTAGATGTTAATACAGTGAAGGAGTTTAAGCATGCATGGGATAGGTATAAGGCTATCCTAGATATAAGATAGGGCCAGGGACTAATGAAAGTATTACTTTACTGAGAGGGTAGTGGATGTATGGAATAGTCTTCCAGTAGAAGTGGTAGAGGTTAATACAGTGAAGGAGTTTAAACATGCATGGGATAGGTATAAGGCTATCCTAGATATGAAATAAGGCCAGGGACTAATGAAAGTATTACATTACTGAGAGGGTAGTGGATGTATGGAATAGTCTTCCAGTAGAAGTGGTAGAGGTTAATACAGTGAAGGAGTTTAAGCATGCATGGGATAGGTATAAGGCTATCCTAGAGATAAGATAAGGTCAGGGACTAATGAAAGTATTACATTACTGAGAGGGTAGTGGATGTATGGAATAGCCTTCCAGTAGAAGTGGTAGAGGTTAATACAGTGAAGGAGTTTAAGCATGCATGGGATAGAATAAGGCTATCCTAGATATAAGATAAGGCCAGGGACTAATGAAAGTATTACATTACTGAGAGGGTAGTGGATGCATGGAATAGTCTTCCAGTAGAAGTGGTAGAGGTTAATACAGTGAAGGAGTTTAAGCATGCATGGGATAGGCACAAGGCTATCCTAGATATAAGACCGGGAACTGGGGACTAAATTGGGCAAACTAGATGGGCCGAATGGTTCTTATCTTCCGACACATTCTATGTTTCTATCATGAAATAGAGCTTAGTTATGTAGAATGAGGCTGGATATTGATGCAATATTTATATTTTTGGTAAACTAATCTAATTAATCCGAGTTATCCAAGCTGAGATAACATGCACTTTTTCACAGTAAAAATAGTATAAAATAAACAAAGTTCAGAAAAAGACCTAAATCCCATTGTTACTCTGCAAATCTATGTACAAACAAAGAACACATAACCTTCACACATTACCACTTCAGTTAATAAACCGTGACGTTTAAGCAAATACAAGAATATGAATTCTGTATAATGTTATTATGGTTTTAGTTAGTTCTCCAAATATCTGTGATTACCCCTTAATCAGTTCTGATACAGTGGTTTTACTAATCTGAAAGGTTATTCCAAATATGAAATATTCATCTGGTTGCACACATTAAGGATTATGAATTCCAGCAAGAATGAGTCTTTACATTTAAAAATCATGATTTAAATCAAACCCAATCAGTTTCCCCCTCAACACTTTCCTATCCTCTAAATCCTTGGAGTTCCATCTGGGTGCTGGGGCAAGTCTTGGGTGACATCAGGGTGCTGTTGTAAGTCGTGTGTGCCATCTGGGTGCTGGGGTAAGTCCTGTGTGCAACTATAGCTTTGTTTTTTTTCTTGGTTTTGGAATGGTGCAGGCTATGTAGTTGTGACCCCTTCCTGTAACAGGATGCATCTATACATCTGATGAAAAAGAGCAGAAGGTGCTCCCCTTGCTCACGGTGCGCAATCAGTGGAAGTCTTCCAGGAACCAGCTCTTTCTTTACGAGGCAGATGCTCACGGTAATAACCAATGCAAACACATGCCTAATGCCGACTGGGCTATGTCTGGTCATATGGTCATCATCGCATAGATGGGTCAAGAGTTATATTACTTTTTTTTGCTATCAATGGAGCTTTGCATTCGCTGGTTAGGTTGTTCCAAAATTGACCTTCGTCCACATTGCTGGACCTCTGACTACACCAAGGTGTGGTTTCACGCCTCTCAGTCTTGTGTTTGTTGCCTCTGAGCTTGCAGCTGGGGCCCAGGCACTTGTTCAGGAAGTCCATTTATATCTTGTTATATTAGGTGCTTCATGATCCGCGAGCAGAAGATGATGTGTCAGTTCGAAACGCTCTTTTATTGAGTGTATGATAGGCTTGCAATGCATGGATCAACAGTGTCTCCCAGATCCTCAAGTTAAGAAAAAGGACCAGATGGCAAGAAAAAATGTGTTCGCCTTCTTGTTCAAGTATACATTTTGTTTCTGTGCTATCCGACGTTTTAATATTATTTTACAGATCTTTATTTTTATCGCCGTGACTTTATTAACAGTTCATCAAAACAAATATAAGAAAAAATAAATGTTTCTCCTTACAACTTAATATTTTTAGAATTGGTCTCTAGTAGTATGAAATTCTTTGTGAACATTTTGAGGATGGGGGCGGGATAAGCGTCTGTGGAGATTGGCCGGATCTGTTGCCAAGGCACCTGTTTAAATGTTTACGGGTTCCTCACTGGGCCGTAATTTGCGTTTTTTTCTTTCTTTTGTGGGGTTAAAAAGAGTGTTGACGGCTTGCAGGTCACAGGGAAAAAAAAATCAATTCCACTTCTAACGAATTCGGATGTTTGATGCATCAAGAATTCGTAAAAAAAAATAGTTTTATCTGCTACATAAAATACAAGGAGAAAGGTCACCTTGCCTCACAGGAAAACAAAAAGAGCTTCTTTTTTTCCAGGAAAAGCCTGTAGGGACCGGTGCCTGGGAATTGTTAATTGAGCTGTTTATGTGCACAGTATGGAGCTCCGTGTCCACACGCAGATTCTGGAAGACGTATAATAGTGCACAGCGGTGGTGTTACACTATAGGCCATGTGGGTTACTGCATCAAAAAGTCACCAGAGGCCAGGAAACAAAGCTTCTCCTGTCACTGGCAATACACTGATTAACAAGCCCCTGAACTAAGCGTTCACCAAATTATACGGAGGTCAATATTGTATGCAATCAGGGGAGGGCTGGCAAGTGGGGCAATTACCTGCCAGGCCGCTCTCTAACTCCATGGGCTGGGGTTGCACCACTTTGCATTTCTTTATGCCCCAGTGCAACATGCAGTCCATTAATCCCTGTAATCCCTGTAGCTGCCCAAAGAAGCTGCTCCGTTGGCCCCCGCATATTAATGAGCAAATTATCAGTGGCATATTAATGAGCAAATTATCAGTGGCATATTAATGAGCACATTATCAGTGGCATATTAATGAGCAAATTATCAGTGGCATATTAATGAGAAAATTATCAGTGGCATATTAATGAGCAAATTATCAGTGGCATATTAATGAGCAAATTATCAGTGGGCGATTAATGAGGAAATTATCAGTGGTTTATTAATGAGCAAATTATCAGTGGTTTATCAATGAGCAAATTATCAGTGGCATATTAATGAGGAAATTATAAGTGGTATATTAATAAGAAAATTATCAATGGCATATTAATGAGCAAATTATCAGTAGCTATTAATAAGCAAATTATCAGTGGCATATTAATGAGCAAATTATCAATGGCATATTAATGAGCAAATTATCAGTGGCATATTAATGAGCAAATTATCAATGGCATATTAATGAGCAAATTATCAGTGGCATATTAATAAGAAAATTATCAGTGGCATATTAATGAGGAAATTATCAGTGGCATATTAATAAGAAAATTATCAGTGGCATATTAATGAGCAAATTATCAGTAGCTATTAATAAGCAAATTATCAGTGGGCTATTAATGAGGAAATTATCAGTGGCATATTAATGAGCAAATTATCAGTGGCATATTAATACGAAAATTATCAGTGGCATATTAATGAGCAAATTATCAGTGGCATATTAATGGACAAATTATCAGTGGCATATTAATGAGCAAATTATCAGTGGCATATTAATAAGAAAATTATCAGTGGCATATTAATGAGCAAATTATCAGTAGCTATTAATAAGCAAATTATCAGTGGGCTATTAATGAGGAAATTATCAGTGGCATATTAATGAGCAAATTATCAGTGGCATATTAATACGAAAATTATCAGTGGCATATTAATGAGCAAATTATCAGTGGCATATTAATGGACAAATTATCAGTGGCATATTAATGAGCAAATTATCAGTTGCATATTAATAAGAAAATTATCAGTGGCATATTAATGAGCAAATTATCAGTGGCATATTAATGAGCAAATTATCAGTGGCATATTAATGAGGAAATTATCAGTGGCATATTAATGAGCACATTATCAGTGGCATATTAATGAGCAAATTATCAGTGGCATATTAATGAGCAAATTATCAGTGGCATATTAATGAGCAAATTATCAGTGGCATATTAATGAGCAAATTATCAGTGGCATATTAATGAGCAAATTATCAGTGGCATATTAATGAGCACATTATCAGTGGCATATTAATGAGCAAATTATGAGCAATGCTGGGTAGTATGGTTAAATCTCCCCGCTCTCATCCCTGCACTGTAAAGGACAATGTCCCTAGTATGGTAATTGGTCATACAATGGCATATACCTTTAAGACGCCATTTTAGTCACCTGCAGGCATAGTGTGCATAATGGCTCCTAAAACATCCTTTTTACATATACCATGATTGCTGGCAGAGAGAAGCCTGTACATGGAAAAAAAGCATCCAAGCTCAACCCAAGGTTTTTGGAATTCCAGTTTGCTTTTTATGTATGATTTTTATTGAAGGACTACAAGAGTTTTAATAGTTTCCTGTCAAGCATTTTCTAATTTAGAGTTTATTATTCTTCTGTTGTATTTAATCCTATATTTTTTCATCGTCCACTCTGATACCCACCCAAACCCTCTTCATCAACCTGCGGCCCTCCAGATGTTGCAAGACTACATTTCCCAGAGTCTTCTGCTGTAAGAGAATTTAGCTGTAAGAGCATTATGGGAGATGTAGCTGGAGGGTCGCAGATTGCTTCCCCTCCCTATGTACGTCCCCCCCCCCCCCCCCCTCTCTCTTTTTGAACGATGATCATTTACTGGACTTTGGGACAATTTAATGATGTTCTACAGACCTTCACGGACCTCGACACGGACATTGGCGGTCACTTTCCCTACCCCTGGTTTTAATTGTGGTCCTTTTTTCCTGCCGTGGGCAATAATAAGGTCTATGGGAGACAAACACACATCCGCTTTATAAGATGCTTGGCACAGTATGCAACGTTGAATGTGTCTTTGACTGCCCTTTTTTCCACTGAAAGACTGAAGAGAAAAAGGAAGTCAACACAAAAGGCCTCCACAAAGAGACATGACCCATTCCAAGCTAATACCCAATCGACTTGCTCTTAATACCAGCACTCCATCTCCTCCTGTGCCTCTCTCGTGACGGCTTAGCTTATTCTGGGCCGACGAGACAGCTGGTAATTCTTTGCTAAGCTGAAGCCATGTTATGTTCCTCTCCCATAAGCCATTTACTTTGACTTTGAATAACTCAAGTACCATCAAAATTTGAAATACCAACAAAAGAGTCTCGCGGACTTTTGACATTTTGGTGGTTCCCCGCGCTCTTTCTTTCTTTCCGAACTGATGCATGAAAAGAAAAAAAATGAACTACGCGCCAGAAAACGGATAATCATTTTAATAGCTCCATAGACGGGGAAAATGGATTTTCAATGGGAGTCGACCAGATTACATCCAAGGACCAAGTCACTCTATTGTGAGTGCCAAGGGTCTTGGAGCAGATTGCGTAACCCTGGGCATTACAATGGTTAAAGCATGCACTGATAATTAGAAGCAATTAGTGACTTTGTTATGGTAACGCAGTGAATGGTTTACCCCCCTCGGGGATCTGCACAAGCTTTTTTCGAATTTTAGACACTGCTTTGTTTTCGAAATACGTCTAATGGGACTCGGTGAACTTCCTCGTTTCTCATCAAAAAAATGACGAAAAAGGATCCTGCATATGACATCACCTGCGACTCGATAAGCAAGTGAACAATTTGCATGTCAAGTCAAAAAGGTGATGTCATAAGCTGGAGACATCCCCAGACACATTGTAAGCAGGTTTTTCACTTGTGTTATGCATTTGGTTGCAGTTCTGCTGAGCGACAAGTCCGCTTCCCCGGAGGGCCGTCCCCAGGTGCAAGATTAGCGGTGTTGCTGGTAGATGTTGGTGGATCCAGCATATTCTTACGTCGCAATTGAATAAATCGAGTTGGTAATGAAGGCCACAGGAGTTGTATTATTTACAGTCAGAGCTATGGCGAGACTAGTTATGGGCTGTGCAAGATTCTCACTAGAAAATCCATTGGTGGCCCCTTGGAGAATTGTATATTGCAGACACCAGTTCTGATGATAAGGCAGTCTAACCTATTACCCGGCCATGGGAGGGTGCAATGTGGGGATCCAGTGGGGTGCACTTTGGGTGCACCTCCTGAACAAGGGTGCAACCACGCACAAGGCCGGCCTTAGGTGATCAGGCTCCCTGTGCTGGACACATTTGTGGCGCCTCCCCACCAGCACCCAGTTATAGTCCAATCCAGAACTAACACCACCTGCTGTTAACTACAGTTCCCATGATGCTCAGCCAGACATACTGCTCCCATGATACTGGCTGAGCCTCATGGGAAGTGCAGTCAAAAGTAGATAAAGATGCAGATGTTAGCTGTGAACTACAATTCCCATGATGATCAGCCAGGTGCCCACCATGACTAGGCATCATGGGAGTTGTAGTCCAGAACTAACACCTGTCTCACCATCTCCTGTTAACTACAGTTTCCATAAGGCTCAGCCAGACATACTGCTTCCATTATGCTGGCTGAGCATCACTGGAAGAGTAGTCCACAGCAGATTTTTTTCTATAATTTTTTTTTAATAAAAAGATACATTTTGGTATTAGTCTCCCTTCCAGGATCCTACCTTTCTGGCCTGGGGGGAGGCTCATCTAGCCCCTGGTGATCTGTTGGGGCATCCTCCTGGGCTGGCTGCAGTGTGGAGGGAGTTGCTGGTCTCCCTCTTGCCGAGACCTTCTCCCTCCATTCAGGCTCTCCGCAATCAGCGCTGGGGGCGGGGATACAGAAACATAGGATGTGTCGGCAGATAAGAACCATTCAGTCCATCTAGTCTGCCCAATTTTTTTTGAGTACTTTTATTAGTCCCCCGTTCCCGGTCTTATAGCTAGGATAGCCTTGTGTCTATCCCATGCACGCTCAAAATCCTTGACTGTGTTTACCTCTACCACTTCTGCTGGAAGGCTTTTCCATACATCCACTACCCTCTCAGTAAGTAATACTTTCATTAGTCCCTGGCCTTATCTTATATCTAGGATAGCCTTATACCTATCCCATGCATGCTTAAACTCCTTCACTGTATTAACCTCTACCACTTCTACTGGAAGACTATTCCATACATCCACTACCCTCTCAGTAAAGTAATACTTTCATTAGTCCCTGGTCTTATCTTATATCTAGGATAGCCTTATACCTATCCCATGCATGCTTAAACTCCTTCACTGTATTAACCTCTACCACTTCTACTGGAAGACTATTCCATACATCCACTACCCTCTCAGTAATGTAATACTTTCATTAGTCCCTGACCTTATCTTATATCTAGGATAGCCTTATACCTATCCCATGCATGCCTAAACTCCATCACTGTATTAACCTCTACCACTTCTACTGGAAGACTATTCCATTCATCCACTACCCTCTCAGTAATGTAATACTTTCATTAGTCCCTGGCCTCATCTTATATCTAGGATAGCCTTATACCTATCCCATGCATGCTTAAACTCCTTCACTGTATTAACCTCTACCACTTCTACTGGGAGACTATTCCATACATCCACTACCCTCTCAGTAAAGTAATACTTTCATTAGTCCCTGACCTTATCTTATATCTAGGATAGCCTTATACCTATCCCATGCATGCTTAAACTCCTTCACTGTATTAACCTCTACCACTTCTACTGGAAGACTATTCCATACATCCACTACCCTCTCAGTAAAGTAATACTTTCATTAGTCCCTGGTCTTATCTTATATCTAGGATACCCTTATACCTATCCCATGCATGCTTAAACTCCTTCACTGTATTAACCTCTACCACTTCTACTGGAAGACTATTCCATACATCCACTACCCTCTCAGTAATGTAATACTTTCATTAGTCTCTGACCTTATCTTATATCTAGGATAGCCTTATATCTATCCCATGCATGCCTAAACTCCATCACTGTATTAACCTCTACCACTTCTACTGGAAGACTATTCCATTCATCCACTACCCTCTCAGTAAAGTAATACTTTCATTAGTCCCTGGTCTTATCTTATATCTAGGATAGCCTTATACCTATCCCATGCATGCTTAAACTCCTTCACTGTATTAACCTCTACCACTTCTACTGGAAGACTATTCCATACATCCACTACCCTCTCAGTAATGTAATACTTTCATTAGTCCCTGACCTTATCTTATATCTAGGATAGCCTTATACCTATCCCATGCATGCCTAAACTCCATCACTGTATTAACCTCTACCACTTCTACTGGAAGACTATTCCATTCATCCACTACCCTCTCAGTAATGTAATACTTTCATTAGTCCCTGGCCTTATCTTATATCTAGGATAGCCTTATATCTATCCCATGCATGCTTAAACTCCTTCACTGTATTAACCTCTACCACTTCTACTGGAAGACTATTCCATACATCCACTACCCTCTCAGTAATGTAATACTTTCATTAGTCCCTGGCCTTATCTTATATCTAGGATAGCCTTATACCTATCCCACGCATGCTTAAATTCCTTCACTGTATTACCCTCTACCACTTCTACTGGAAGACTATTCCATGCATCCACTACCCTCTCAGTAAAGTAATACTTTCATTAGTCCCTGGACTTATCTTATATCTAGGATAGCCTTATACCTATCCCATGCATGCTTTAACTCCTTCACTGTATTAACCTCTACCACTTCTTCTGGCAGACTATTCCATACATCCACTACCCTCTCAGTAAAGTAATACTTTCATTAGTCCCTGACCTTATCTTATATCTAGGATAGCCTTATACCTATCCCATGCATGCTTAAACTCCTTCACTGTATTAACCTCTACCACTTCTACTGGGAGACTATTCCATACATCCACTACCCTCTCAGTAAAGTAATACTTTCATTAGTCCCTGACCTTATCTTATATCTAGGATAGCCTTATACCTATTCCATGCATGCTTAAACTCCTTCACTGTATTAACCTCTACCACTTCTACTGGAAGACTATTCCATGCATCCACTACCCTCTCAGTAATGTAATACTTTCATTAGTCTCTGGCCTTATATCTAGGATAGCCTTATACCTATCCCATGCATGCTTAAACTCCTTCACTGTATTAACCTCTACCACTTCTACTGGAAGACTATTCCATACATCGACTACCCTCTCAGTAAAGTAATACTTTCATTAGTCCCTGACCTTATCTTATATCTATGATAACCTTATACCTATCCCATGCATGCTTAAACTGCTTCACTGTATTAAACTCTACCACTTCTACTGGAAGACTATTCCATACATCGACTACCCTCTCAGTAAAGTAATACTTTCATTAGTCCCTGGCCTTATATCTAGGATAGCCTTATACCTATCCCATGCATGCTTAAACTCCTTCACTGTATTAACCTCTACCACTTCTACTGGAAGACTATTCCATACATCGACTACCCTCTCAGTAAAGTAATACTTTCATTAGTCCCTGACCTTATCTTATATCTAGGATAACCTTATACCTATCCCATGCATGCTTAAACTCCTTCACTGTATTAACCTCTACCACTTCTACTGGAAGACTATTCCATACATCCACTACCCTCTCAGTAATGTAATACTTTCATTAGTCCCAGGCCTTATCTTATATCTAGGATAGCCTTATACCTATCCCATGCATGCTTAAACTGCTTCACTGTATTAACCTCTACCACTTCTGCTGGAAGGCTATTCCATACATCCACTACCCTCTCAGTAAAGTAATACTTCCTGATATTACTTTTAAATCGTTGCCCCTCTAATTTAAGACTATGTCCTCTAGTTGTGGTAGTTTTTCTTCTTTTAAATATACTCTCTTCCGTTACTGTGTTGATTCCCTTTATGTATTTAAATGTTTCTATCATATCCCCCCTGTTACATCTTTTCTCCAAGCTATACATGTTAAGATGCTTTAACCTTTCCTGGTAAGTTTTATCCTTCAACCCATGAACCAGTTTAGTAGCCCTTCTCTGAACTCTCTCCAAAGTATCAATATCCTTCTGGAGATACGGTCTCCAGTACTGCGTACAATACTCCAAGTGAGGTCTCACCAGTGCTCTGTACAATACTCCAAGTGAGGTCTCACCAGTGCTCTGTACAATACTCCAAGTGAGGTCTCACCAGTGCTCTGTACAATACTCCAAGTGAGGTCTCACCAGCGCTCTGTACAATACTCCAAGTGAGGTCTCACCAGTGCTCTGTACAATACTCCAAGTGAGGTCTCACCAGTGCTCTGTACAATGGCATGAGCACTTCCCTCTTTCTACTGCTAATACCTCTCCCTATACAACCAAGCTTTCTGCTAATACCTCTCCCTATGCAACCAACCATTCCATAGTTGCCAACATCGCCCATGTTTCCAGGGACACATATTTGTTCCACATGCTGCAGAAAGATCATGCAAAGTTCAGCCCGGCAGTATGTAGGATGGATATACGCACAGACACAATCCAATTAATTAATCAGGGTGGAGATCTCATAGAACCTGCCATGATTAATTAATTGGATGGTGTCTGTGTGTATATCCATCCTACATCCTGCCGGGCTGCACTTTGCATGCTCTTTCTGCAGCATGTGGAACAAATATGTGTCCCTGGAAACATGGCCGATGTTGGCAACTATGCCATTCTGCTAGCATTTCCTGCTGCTCTATTGCATTGCCTACCTACCTTCAAGCTGAAATTATTACTCCTAAATCCCTTTCCTCAGATGATGAGTCATATCCCCTGCTCCCCTCTGATTGGTTGTGTGATGACTGACAGACGTGCTGCTTATCACAGGGCAGGGAGAGAGCACACGTCTCCCCGTTACTCAGGGTCTGCATGCTTATCGATGATCGGTACCTCACAACGAAATATGTGTTTATTTTTTTATTTTTTTTAAACTTGTTGCATGGGGGCAGAGGAGGCGCCAGTAGACAAGAGCCTCCTCTAGCGCCCCCTGGGTGTTGCGCCCTGTGCGGTCGCACAACCCTAAGGCCTGCCCTGGCCCACGCACACTGCTACAAAAGATTCCCACATGGAAGGGGACCTTCTGGTGCATTCCTGCGGATGGTCAATCAGCAACCCTGGCAGATTTGTTTGCACCAGGTGTACACCTCACTTAGTCTGACCAGCCAGATATTTCGCAGATACTTTGGCATGAAACCCCCCTAGCCGAATGTATGCTATCCTCTCCCTTGCCAAATATGTGACATACCTGGTGCCCTGGGAGAACCAACTAATTAAGACAAAATCAGTCCAAACACAGCTTAAATCAATTTCACTCGCACAAAAGTACGTTTGTATTAACCCCTTGACGACAAAGGACGTGCCTGGCACGTCCTGCAGTGAATGAAGCGGTTTTCGCCAGCACCGAAATTTCTATTTTGGGACCCCCACGATCGCCCCACGGAGCGATCGTGGGGAGCCATATTGGCGGAGCATGCTGCTCTGTCAATACGGCTAGGCCCTCTGCCGGTCTGAGCTTCGGAAGTGAAAGTAACTTCACTTCCGTCGCTCTGAATATGCTACTTGACTGCCCCTAGTGGTAGTTAAGTAGCATTGCAATGGAAAATATTTAAAATACATATTTAATTAATTAAAAACAGGTTATATAGCTATATTAGCCTATAGGGTTAAAAATAAATATTTTTTAGCATAAGGGATAGGGTTAAAATTAAATTAAAGTTAAAAAATATTAAGGGATATAATAAGGATTAGAGTTGGGGTTACATTTAGTGTTAGGGTTAAATTTTGGGTTCGGGTTGGGGTCAAAAGGTCAATATAGGAAAAAAACACTATTTTTGGTTTTTGCCACATAACTCGCAAAAAAATACCGAAAATTATGGAAACATGCATATTTCTGAACTCGGGAGAACATATAGAAACTATTTAGACGGGGTCTATTTTAATGATTTTATTTGTGTAAATTATATTTTAGGTCAAAGTTAGAAAAAGTGGGTTTTTTTTAAATTGTTCATCATATTTTATGATTTTTTTTGTAGTAAATTATAAGATATGATGAACCTAATGGTATCTAATGAAAGCCCTTCTTATGACGATAAAAACAACATATAATTTGTGTGGGTACTGTATGTGAGAAAGAAAAAAATTACAGCTAAACACAAACACCCTAGAAATGTCAAAACAGCTATTGTCACCAAGGGAAAGTCAAGGTGAAAATGTCTTGTCACTAAGGGGTTAAAAAAAAAACCAGACTGTTTTATTTCCTACCTTCATCGTTGCCTTGAAAAGCGCCGGGTTTCCCTGAATTAGCAAAACGAGTAAGTGAACGGGCTTAACGGAATCTTCTCCGGTCGGAGTCACCCATTTTTACACATTCGCGTACACATCAGACAGGAGAAATAGTAGCAATTCAGCTTTGTGTCTGTAGCATGCTATGTCAACGGTCTGCCTTTTATTGAAATCAATGGAATAAAAGCCGGGATATTAGCATTCTGGGATGAATTGTGAGATTACGGTTTATGGTATCCATGAATACTCTGCCTGCAGGATATCAGTTCAGAGGACAGTTCATTCCAGTGATTGCCTGTGATTTATCTCTGGTCCTTTGCTGACCCATTGTGGACATCAGGGATAGTGCATCTACCTGACCAAACATATTCATGACATCATACTTACATTTATTTATATAGAGCAAACATTGTATGTAGTGCTAGGCACATAGCATCGATGGGGAACTACATACCATGTTAGGAGAACAATAACAGACTGATATATTCGCAAGTTTGCAATCTAGAGGGAGTGGGGAACGTGAGACAGATTAGGGAGTGAAGAGATCAAAGGGAAGGTGTTGGTAGTAACAGTAGTGTATCTTGGTTTTGTGCTGCCCTAGGCAGACAAAATACCCCCCCCCACGTTGCACACCTACATGCCCCATCACCTATGTTGAACACCCACGACATGCCCCATCACATGCCTCCATCACCCACATTGCATACACACTAAATGCCCCATCACCCCCATTACATGCCCCCATCCCCCCGATTAATTGGAAGGAGCTAAAGCTTGCTGAGCAGTGGGGGAGGGAGCGAAAATGTTTGAAGCACCAGAAGTGTGCTTTAACACCCTCTGGAAAAGTGCCGCCCTCTGACAAAGTGCCGCCCTAGGCGAGTGCCTTGTTTGCCTTGAGGAAGATACACTACTGGGTAGTAACAGTATTAGGGATGGTTGGGTGGGTTTGGCCAGAGATTAACTGTGTGTTCTAGTTTGATGAGTTGTAATCTTTCTTTTCCTGACAGTATTTGAAGACCATGAGAGCTGGGTGGGCTTGGCTAGACGTTCATTAAGGGTATTGTAGCGGGATTAGTAAGCCTTCTTAAAGAGGTGAGTTTTAAGGGACTTTTTGAAGTTTGAGAAAGAGGGATAGAGCTGGAAAGGGAGTTCCCGAGCAGCTGGGGCAAAATCTTTCAAGCGCGAGTGATGAGGTTGGAGGAGAGTCCAAGTCCATTTGAGGAGAGCAGCAGTCGCGCAGGGTAGTATCGGTTAATGCGGGAGGCAATATAGGGAGGGGCCAAGGAGTGGAGGGTTTTGTAGAATGAAGATAACATTTAAAATTTTATCCGAGAGCAGACGGAGAGCCAGTGGAGGGCATTGCACAGACGAGCAGCCGAACAAGAAAGAGGAGTCTGGCAGCTGTATTTTGAATAGATTGCAGGGGAGAAAGAGGAGCCAGAGGTTATTCAGTCAGGTGGGTATTACAGTAACCAAGACCAGGGATCACAAGCGAGTGCACTAAGACTTTGGCAGAAGAACGGGAGAACGCTTGCCTCCTTAGGTGCAGACGACAGACTTTGACTACAGACTGAACATGGGGGAAAAAGGATAGAGCAAAGTAAAAAGCAAACCCAACATATCAGACGTATCTTGTAAAGACAGAATCGGTGTCACTTAAAGGAGGTGGGAGAGTGCAAGCAGGGGAAAACTGTCCTCGCAAATGCCCCAAACAATGTCAATATATATATATATATATATATATATATATATATATATATATATAAACAAAACACAATTCTATCACCAATTATATGGAGCTAACAGGGACTCCTGCAGTACAGATGGAGAGCTATGTTTTTAAGAGTAGAATAACTAGATAGGTTCGAGGAGCACTTTAGTTAAAGGGGGTTGTTCTAATGGTCGGCTATCCCTTACCCCAGCTTATGACTGCCCCCTCAATGCTCCACTAGGAACTAGGGTTTTTATACTGTCCAGTCCTGAGAGTAGTAGATGTGTGCCAGAGGTTTGGGAAGGATGTTCGGCAGAGATGGGAAGGATGTTCGGCAGTGAGGGGAAGAATGATCGGCAGAGACAGGATGGATGTTCGGCAGAGACAGGATGGATGTTCGGCAGAGACAGGATGGATGTTCGGCAGAGACAGGATGGATGTTCGGCTGATACAGGATGGATGTTCGGCAGAGAGGGGAAGGATGATCGGCAGAGACAGGATGGATGTTCGGCTGATACAGGATGGATGTTCGGCAGAGACAGGATGGATGTTCGGCAGAGACAGGATGGATGTTCGGCAGAGAGGGGAAGAATGATCGGCAGAGACAGGATGGATGTTCGGCAGAGACAGGATGGATGTTCGGCAGAGACAGGATGGATGTTCGGCAGAGAGGGGAAGGATGATCGGCAGAGACAGGATGGATGTTCGGCAGAGACAGGATGGATGTTCGGCAGAAAGGGGAAGGATGATCGGCAGAGACAGGATGGATGTTCGGCAGAGACAGGATGGATGTTCGGCAGAGACAGGATGGATGTTCGGCAGAGAGGGGAAGGATGATCGGCAGAGACAGGATGGATGTTCGGCAGAGAGGGGAAGAATGATCGGCAGAGACAGGATGGATGTTCGGCTGATACAGGAAGGATGTTCGGCAGAGAGGGGAAGGATGTTCGGCAGAGACAGGATGGATGTTCGGCAGAGAGGGGAAGAATGATCGGCAGAGACAGGATGGATGTTCGGCTGATACAGGAAGGATGTTCGGCAGAGATGGGAAGGATGTTCGGCAGAGAGGGGAAGGATGTTCGGCAGAGACAGGATGGATGTTCGGCAGAGACAGGATGGATGTTCGGCTGATACAGGAAGGATGTTCGGCAGAGAGGGGAAGGATGTTCGGCAGAGACAGGATGGATGTTCGGCAGAGACAGGATGGATGTTCGGCAGAGAGGGGAAGAATGATCGGCAGAGACAGGATGGATGTTCGGCAGAGACAGGATGGATGTTCGGCAGAGACAGGATGGATGTTCGGCAGAGAGGGGAAGGATGATCGGCAGAGACAGGATGGATGTTCGGCAGAGACAGGATGGATGTTCGGCAGAGAGGGGAAGGATGATCGGCAGAGACAGGATGGATGTTCGGCAGAGACAGGATGGATGTTCGGCAGAGACAGGATGGATGTTCGGCAGAGAGGGGAAGGATGATCGGCAGAGACAGGATGGATGTTCGGCAGAGAGGGGAAGAATGATCGGCAGAGACAGGATGGATGTTCGGCTGATACAGGAAGGATGTTCGGCAGAGAGGGGAAGGATGTTCGGCAGAGACAGGATGGATGTTCGGCAGAGAGGGGAAGAATGATCGGCAGAGACAGGATGGATGTTCGGCTGATACAGGAAGGATGTTCGGCAGAGATGGGAAGGATGTTCGGCAGAGAGGGGAAGGATGTTCGGCAGAGACAGGATGGATGTTCGGCAGAGACAGGATGGATGTTCGGCTGATACAGGAAGGATGTTCGGCAGAGAGGGGAAGGATGTTCGGCAGAGATGGGAAGGATGTTCGGCAGAGAGGGGAAGGATGTTCGGCAGAGAGGGGAAGGATGTTCGGCTGATACAGGAAGGATGTTCGGCAGAGAGGGGAAGGATGTTCGGCAGAGACAGGATGGATGTTCGGCAGAGACAGGATGGATGTTCGGCAGAGATGGGAAGGATGTTCGGCAGAGAGGGGAAGGATGTTCGGCAGAGATGGGAAGGATGTTCGGCAGAGAGGGGAAGGATGTTCGGCAGAGAGGGGAAGGATGTTCGGCAGAGATGGGAAGGATGTTCGGCAGAGAGGGGAAGGATGTTCGGCAGAGAGGGGAAGGATGTTCGGCAGAGACAGGATGGATGTTCGGCAGAGATAGGGGAAACGCGTGAGGCAAGTTCTTGTCGGTTCATGGCTTTTTTCTTGGATGCCTTGATTTACTCATATAAGAATCCCCAGCTCTTTCAGCTAACGTGCAGCTAAGCCATAATGATCTCTCCTGTGCAAATGGGCATCCTCAACTTCTTCAGCTAGGGCATGGAAATTCCCACTGCACGTGTGCAGAAGGCCAGTGACATCACATATTATGTCACACAACTCTCCTGCTCCCTCGGTTACTGCTGTCAAGAAGAATTTTTTTTAAAACTGGAAAGCAGCGACCAGCCTGTGAATGAAGCACATGCGAGGTGCAAGAGGACATGTTGAAGTAAAACCCACCATCTCGCAATGTCAATATAATCAAGGAAGGGGCTAGAGAGTGAACATTTAAAGAGATTTCTAAGGAATTTACTGCATTCAACCCCTCCCTCAACTGTGAAGTATGCAGGTTAGACACTACCAGATGCACCAAACACAGTTTTGATACCTGAAATGTCCCTTTAACACAGCATGCAAACTTTGGAATAGAAATGATACGGAATGTATAAATATTAGTAATTGGGGATACATATACTGTGCATACTGAGGATTAAGAACCGTAAAAGGTCAATTTCTAAATACATTCATGGGGATTGGATACAATGTAGCAAGCACAGTGGATTAGCTCAGTAATCAGACTTTTACTGTTAGTAAGACAGCACAGTAGCACCTACTGTTTGCAATTTTGCAATCTCCCTTTCTTCCTTCAAGATTAACAGAGAACGAACCTTTAAAAAAAAGGCAACGTGTCAAAGCCTGAGCTTCACGGCAGGGGAAGTGGCCTTCGAGCCCAGCACCACTCTTTTATGATGCTACCATTGTTCTTTTCAGACCCCAATTTTGGTGATCGATTTTAGCTTGATTAAATAAAAGCCCACTCCTCCCCCAGCTCCCCCCCCCCCCCCTGCATCACTCATCACCGCGCTTAGCTGCTTTTCTGCTGGGCAGTGTAGCGGTTATATAATAGTTCTGCGTTACAAGCTTGCAGCCAAATCTATGATATCATATAATTGTCTTGTCTCGTGGTAAAAATCCTGCTGGGAAATTTCCCGGGCCTCAAGCCAGACAGCACTAAGGATATGTCAAGAGCAAATAGGACTTGAAGAACGCGCGTTTGCAAATACCTGCAGTATTGCTGTCCGTGCCACTTCCAGATTGTTTGAGTTTTATAATACATTGCCTCAGATAGGCGGCAGTGTTACCGCTGTTGTAACTGATGGCCATTGTCAGAGGAATAATAAGCACATCATGCACTCTTTTAGATACCTTCAAAGAAAATTAAATATTTTCCACTCGGTTCCTGATCTAACAGCCACACTGTTTAAATTCAAGTTGTATGGGGGTATGTGTTGGCATGCCATACCACACAGAGAATTTAAAAGATGCAGAAAGAATTGTGTTGGACAAGGGCTGGACTGACACCAGGCACACATGGTAGCCTCTGTAAAGTACTCATCAAATGATGCTCAGCCGGCTGGCTAAACAACATGGAAATGCTGGCTGAGCATCACGGAAATGTAGTGTGGCGGTTAGCTGGCTGAGCATCATGGAAAAAGGCAGTCCACAGCTAATGTTTAGGATTCCCAGCTGGTGTGAACTACTCTTTCATGATACTCAGGCACCAGAGTGCCTCAATGTAGCCTGGGTGAGCATCATTGCATCTGGGGATCCATAAGGGTAACATATTAGATGTGACTTTTTTTTTTTATTCTTACAGAACATTTGTTACAGGATTATTTGGGATATTTACTAACATTGAACCATGTTACTACTTTAATTTAAAGTCTGTGACTTTGGTCCTCTAGTCAGCTCAAGCATTTGACAATGGAGCTCAAGTTCCCCAATATTTATTTCTTAAGATAAACAGAAATACTTTAGGTGAATACTCAAATGTAAAAGACAACTATCAACAAACACGTACTTATGTTTATCTGAATGACTGTATCAAGTTTAGACATTTTAAATAGAAATAAAGTACAATATAGAGCCCTCTTTACTCTGTGTAGCTCTATCAGGTGGCTGCCATCTTGGGTCAGATCTTTCTTGACCTGACCAAAGATTCTAAACAACATGAATGCTAGAGCTATAGAGAGCAAAATGGGCTCAATAGGATGCTTTATTTATATTGTGCCATTAAATAATTGCTATTTAAAATGCCTACACTTGATGCAAGCTTTCCATTAAACAGAACTTCATTTTTTATTGTGTAGACCTTTAAAGTTCCAAGTTCAACAACATCTGCAGAAAAAAGACCTCTAAGGCATTCCAATCCCTTAAGCAGTCTCTAAAATATTTTTTGAATAAAGACAGCATACTAAGTCTACTCATTTCTTGTTTTATTTGGACTCTTCCAAATATGCTTTCAAAGTACTTTAAAATGCATGTCTTGCATTTTGCATTGCTTCAAATATAAAATACTTACAACTAGAAGAAAGTATGAAATTACAGCAGTTTGCAAGAAACAAGGACTGCCCACACTAGATGAGTAAAAGTAATTTCTTTTTTTTTCTTTTTCTTTTTTTTTTGCTGCAGGAACCACGAGAATAATGCCATTCAAATGAATAATAGAATATTCTGTCTCTCTAGTGATGTAACAATGTGTTGCACTGGTAAGAGATCCTACTGTGTACAAGAGCAAGGTCACTCAGAGGCCACTCAATAGACTCAATTTGAGGAGTACAGGAAGTGACTAAATGAAACAAAACTTTATATATTTAGTGTCTATAGAATCAGTGCTGCCGCACCTGCAGTAAACATGCAGAGTAATCACTGGGGAGGGCTTGAGTCAAATATTAAAAATGTGATTTATACAGAATGCCTGCATCAAATCACACAGGGATAAAAGCCTGTGCATTATACAAGCAGTAATCTTCATCTTGCACCAAAGTGAGTTTGGGGACGAGACTGTCCCTTTAATTGTATTGCAATGGTATAACCCATATGTAAGGCTGCTACAGATAACCTGGAAAAGAGAAACTTTTTTAATTACAATTGTTTTCTTTTCTTAGTTCCTATGTTAAGGATCCAATTAATAACAATGGCGGTTATGTAGGGCAGTGTTCTCAAAGGGGAGGGAGAAACTCAACCAATGCAATGTTCCCGTTGATTACATCACTTTTAGAACTTTGTCCCATAAACCGCGTATGTGTCGCTTTTTCTGTCCTATCAGCTAAGAGAGGAGGAGATGCTCATGTTTAGAAAGAAAGCTATGCTATGTACGAATACATTCTCTATTTCTCCTGAATTATATACGCTCGGTAAACATAGAAGTTGTGTGATCAAAAGCTGCCTTTTTCTTTTGCTAATCGTTTTCTTTAATTGTAATGTTATGTCTATTGACACTCAGATATTTTGTATTTACTATCTCGCTTCCGTCGTCAACGGCCAACTATATGGCTCAGAGGAGACATAGTTCGCTCTTGGGATTTATTCTTGAGAGTTTGCTGACTGCAGAATTGTGATTAACAATTAATATGACAGGCAAGACTCATCAACTTGAGAAATCCCTGGGATACGACAATATATGTTCCCTTGGAGAAAATGGATACAGTACCCAGGAGGTCTATTTATATGTACGTCAAAGCAATCCAAAGCTAGGTTAAATGTCGCTTTGCTGTACCTCTACTGAAATTCCTCAACTTATCTGTAAAAAATGGGGGACAAGCTCGCAAAACCAATATCTGGGGGGAAAAACCTGCACAGAACCCGTATGATGAATATAAATTACAAACCATTTTGCTCCACTCTTAAATTGTAGACAAAACCATGGCCTTGGATCACCAGTACCTTCCAGAGGAATCATTTCACCTCTGGTTGCACTTATTCCACTTTAAAAGCACTAAATAGGGTCTTATCTACCAAGGGAAAACCTGGAGGAGGCCTGGGGCAGCGTGTTAAATTTAGGTCAGTCAACATAGAATCCATTGGTTCTGCAGTATGTTGATGCCAGGTTATCCCTGGAACAATATGGCAGCTTGCTAGAACAGGGACAATAATAATGTTGTATCTGAAACATGTCAATGCTGAGAACAACAGAATACAAAAAGACTGAAAAAAATGCATTTATACATAACATACACAGGAACTTTGGGAATTATTTGTGCACAAGAAGGCATTAAAAAGTAAAAAAAGAAAAAATATGGCATCACCAAGCCTTACAAATAACGACGACTGCACCTTTTCTCTTCTAATCACCCGACGCCTTCTATCTGTCGTTTTTTTTTTCAGTTGTATCTTTAAACAGGAATCCAAAAGTACAGAGCCAGAGCAAATATAATACTAACATATGCCATGTTTAGGCGTTACTTATGTGTGTACCATTTTTTTACACACCGATCAGCCATAACATTATGACCACCTGCCTGTAAGAACAATTTTGCCACCAAAACAGCCCTGACCCCTCGCGGCATGGACTCCACTAGACCTCTGAAGGGGTGCTGGGGAACTGGCATCCAAGACGTTAGCAGCAGATCCTTTAAGTCCTGTAAGTTGCGAGGTGGGGCCTCCATGGCTCAGACGTGTTTGTCCAGCACATCCCACAGATGTTCGATTGGATTGAGATCTGGGGAATTTGGAGGCCAAGTCAACCTTGAACTCGTTGTTGTGTTCCTCAAACCATTCCTGAACCATTTGTGGCAGGGCGTATTATCCTGCTGAAAGAGGCCAATGCCATCAGGGAATCCCGTTTCCATGAAAGGGTGTACATGGTCTGTAACAATGCTTAGGTAGGTGGTACGTGTCAAAGTAACATCCACATGAATGGCAGGACCCAAGGTTTCCCAGCAGAACATTACCCAAAGCATCACACTGTTAAAACTAACCCCGACACTAATCCTGAAAAAAAAACTAAAATGAACCCCACCATGAACCCTAAAACAAACCCTAATATAAACCTTAAAATGAACCCTAAAACTAACCCCGACACTAATCCTGAAAAAAAAAATGAAAATTACCCATAAAACCTTAAAAGAACCATAAAACTAACCCCTGACCCTAAACAAACCCTAAAATGAACCCTAATACTAACCCCAACCCTAACCCTAAAACAAACTCTAAAATGAACCCTAAAACTAACCCCGACACTAATCCTGAAAAAAAACCTAAAATGAACCCCACCATGAACCCTAAAACAAACCCTAATATAAACCTTAGAATGAACCCTAAAACTAACCACAGCACTAATCCTGAAAAAAAAAATGAAAATGAACCATAAAACCTAAAAAGAACCATAAAACTAACCCCTGACCCTAAAACAAACCCTAAAATGAACCCTAACACTAACCCCAACGCACTGAACTGTCAGCTGGTGAGAAGTTTGTGATGAAACGGCCGATCCAAAGGTGCGTCGAAGAACAGTCTCATTCTGCACCTATTTCCCAAATTGCTCTAGGAAAAACCCGAACCCAGGTCATCAGTCTAAGCAGCATCCTTTGCTTTCAGAAGGGAATGTGAGAATGCATGTAATGTATGTATATATTACACTTACTCCAGAAACTCAAACCAAACACAGTGGAACATAGTAACGTAGGTTGAAAAAAAGACAGAGGTCCATCAAGTTCAACGCTGGATCCATCCTTCTTCCTGTTGAGCCAAATAAACGTGGAAAAATTATTCCTTTTTTAGTCCAAAAAAAAAAAAGCCGTCCGATTTCTATTTATATAACGATATAATATCCCCTCCGAGAAGCCGTTTTTTTTTTCTAGCGTGTACAAAAGAACCTGTTTTATTCTCTCTTCATAAATAAGATCTTCCAAACTGCCTTATTAATTGTGTAGCCCTCGCACATTTTCTATATTAACCCTTTTAAGGACTGGTACCCAGAATTTCCCTGCATCTTCAAAGACAAGATGCTCATAAAATTGATTTAATTTTTTTTTTTTTACCCTCTGCATGCAAAAACAATAAGTCCCTGGGTTTCCCTTTTAAAAAAAAATAAAAAAAAAATGTGTTCATCTTCCTTATAGCTAGTTCTTGGGGAGGGGGTGCATGATCATTTTTGAACCAAAGTGTTAACCCCTTCCCACCATGCAAGGGAAACATCAGGACTGGAAGGGTTACGCTGGATTTTGCTGCATGAGCTTCCCTGCAGGTGGCACTCACTGACTCTGTTCCCCATCCCATACACCCCTTCTGTTTTTCATGTTTTGCTAGCTGCTGTAAAAAAAAAAAAAAAAAAACCCTCCTCAGTATCTAGAAGCTCGGAAATCCACTGCACTTGTCGGAAAGCTGGGCAGAAAATGTTACGGGTAAAAGCCGTCTCTTCAACCCGTCCCCTGCCATTCCCCTTCTCGAGGTCCAGATGTGCCATTGCTAAAGCAAGCCGAGGTGGCTCAGCCGGGATTGCAAAAATGTAAAAAAAAAAAACGTTAAGCCAGGGATGTCCTCGGAGCGCAGTATCCTGAAAAAGGTCTGGAAGCAGCAAACGTCGGCAAGGGAGAGATCGGAAACAAGGGTCCGGCTGAATGCAGTCAACCTACAGGAGAAGACGGTGGTCTGTTCAAGGAGTCAAAGGTGGGTTTGACATCCAAGACAGTCAGGTTCGCCTCCCTTCTACCCCCATTTAGCTCGTAAAACTTCTCCTACAGTTTTCCTATCATGTTATTCCCCTTCTGCATTGACCAGATCAACTTATCCTTGTCATTATCGAACAATGAACCAATCACCCACGCTGCATGTCCCTGATATGCACATCTCTTTTCATGTGTGACAACTGATTACTCCAGAAAGCCTATGTTGCTGCTGCTGCCTTCCTGTAGTCTTATTCAGAGTGACAGAGGGTTTTTTTGTTTTTTTTTGAAGATATTCTAATTCTGAAGAGAAAAAAAAAAGCATGTCTAGGACTGACATCCGTTTTTCGTTGTGTATCTGTACAAGATAAGGTCAGGATGATGGACTTAAAGCCCCGGAGGATTGACTTTAACGTCATCATCTGTAATAAGCAGGATTTTCCATACAGGGGTGGGTGACGGAGAGCTGGAATAAGAAAATAAAAAAACAATATTAGAAATAAATCTAATCCACGCATTATTCTTCGCAATGTGCGCGATTACCGGTGTTATTGTGCAAGGGCAGGGTTGTGAGGTCATTGGGGAGAGGGGTACGCATCCATGAATGTGTGAATTTTGAACAAATCAGAAACAAGTGATAATTTGGTTTTTGACTTATGATTTAAAAAAAAATCTGAAACAAAAAATGCGGTCGCTAAAAAGAGGTTGGTTTTCGAAAAGAATGACTCTTTCCATGCAAAGTTATTTTCCTTACAAAAATAGTTTCAAGGGGATACGTTGTCCAACAACCAAAAAATTGTACGTATATTTGCTATACCAGAGTATAAGGAAGATAGAGGTTTTGGTACGGACCTGTACCCTGTACTATATGTAGTATTTTATATATATATATATTTTTTTTTTTTTCTGTACCCCCATTATTATCAAAGTGGCTCTTGGTGCATTCTGGGAAAGAATGGGTCTGTCTCTGTTTATTGTTTGTCTATCCATCTTTTTATCTGTTTGAGAGTACAAGTAATGCACATAAAGCATAACGATTTGTCCCTCGGACTTTAAACAAGTTAATTTCGCACAATAAAGACCCTTTGATGTTGATGTAGTTAATACAACAAATGCTTTGGTTGGAAACCGAAATCATGTAATTGCCCCTCGTTAGATAGTAAATACTTGTAAATAGTTCAAGTTTGTCATCTAAGGATTAGCACAGGGTTTTATTTATTTTTTGATAGACATCACAGAGATATATTTTTTTTAGCTGAATAGAAAGAAATGCTCCAGCGGGGAGGTAAATAAATCATTCCTGGGGTGTTTGTTGTCAAGGTGACTGTAATGGCACGGATCAAGGTTAAATCTTCTTGGGAAAATGTAGGGGGGCATGCCCCATGTGGACATGAAGGATAGAATCCTAGGGAAAGAGGATTCACCAGATTATAATAATGTAGCATAGCTTCTCGCCCCCATCTGAAACAATTACCTTGACATACGCAAAAGGCATGTAGACATGGTGGTCTCCCCCTTGTCCATTAGCATATCCTACGGTGATATGCTAATTGTTACATTAAAAATTGTTACGTTTCAGATAAATCCTCTTATTTTTGTATATTAGATTTAAAAAGATGAAAAAAAGATGGACTGCTGATGTTGAGCTGGCTTGAAGAAAAAAAAAGTTATAACAGGTACCCCTGAGCATTTAGAACTGGGATTATTTAGCACTGGGATTCCCAAACCTTTTTGAGATCACAACCTATTCCAGATTTAACCAAAGCCCAATTTTCATCATAGCACTATATTGATCCCCCTCTCATTTAACCCTCTATTTGTGCGTTGATCCGTATTGACTCTAAGTCATCACTGACTAGATACCCTCTATCAATGGCACTAAGCAGTGGTGTATCTTGGTTTTGTGCTGCCCTAGGCAGTAGAATTCGGGCACCACCCCACGCACGTTGCACCCCTATGACATGCCCCATCACCCACGTTGCACACCCATAACATGCCCCATCACCCACACATGAAATGTCAATCACCCATTACATGCCACCATCACCCTCATTACATGCCCCCAACACGCCCATTACATGCCCCCATCACCCCGATTAATTGGAAAACTGAACGGTGGGGGAAGGAGCGAAAATGTCTGAAGCTTTAACACCCTCTGGCAAAGTGCCGCCTTGTTTGGCTTGTGAAGTTACACTACTGCCATTAAGTCCTGATGCTCGCCTGAAGGGGGATCTGATTTAGTAAGTATTTGCCTATGGATTGTTCAGCTAGTAGTAGTACCATAGAGTGGCTTTTCCTCTTCTCCTGGGCTCGCGGCTTGGTCTGTTCCGAAGCAAGCTTCTTGCTGGGTCATCAGGACTTCTGGTGCAGTCCTAGATGGTTTTATCCCATTTAGGTCCTCTGCATATATGGCAGCCGGTTCAGGTGGTGTTTAGTCAGTACTCAATGCCAAGTAGGGTTGCAACCACTGGCCTCATGCCAATTTTTTACCGGCTGGCGGGTAACTCTAAGGTCAAGCCTCAACTCCATGTCTACAAGTAGCTGACCGAAAGATCTGCATGATAGGGCCTGTGGAATTCTATGTCTATGTTATTTGTCTGCAGCTGTTGAGCACATAATGTCATCCCTCGTTACATATGTGAACTTTGTCATCAGCGATTAATAAGCCGCAGGAGGCTGAGGATACAATACTGTGCCACTTGGGGTAGAAAAGGTCACGTGCAAATGTTGAACCTACCAGCCTAAGTGGCTGGATGAACCCAGGAGATGCCTGGTGTATACTAAAATCATGGTGTCTTCCATTAAGCTAGGAGGGCACCAGGGTCCATCAAAGGTAGGGGTTATCTTTCATAGACGAACAGAAAAGATTATCCAGTTAGCCTTTGCGTTAGGTTTTCTAGATGAATTACTGCACAGGCAATCAACAATACAACTGCAACAGTCAACATGGACAGAAAACCTCTAGCCTGGAGCCTTGGAGTATTGTACGCAGTACTGGAGGCCGTATCTCCAGAAGGATATTGATACTTTGGAGAGAGTTCAGAGAAGGGCTACTAAACTGGTTCATGGGTTGAAGGATAAAACTTACCAGGAAAGGTTAAAGCATCTTAACATGTATAGCTTGGAGGAAAGACGTAACAGGGGGGATATGATAGAAACATTTATATACATAAAGGGAATCAACACAGTAAAAGAAGAGAGTATATTAAAAAGAAGAAAAACTACCACAACTAGAGGACATAGTCTGAAATTAGAGGGCCAACGATTTAAAAGCAATATCAGGAAGTATTACTTTACTGAGAGGGTAGTGGATGCATGGAATAGTCTTCCAGTATAAGTGGTAGAGGTTAATACACTGAAGGAGTTTAAGCATGCGCGGGATAAGCGTAAGGCTATCCTAGATATAAGATAAGGCCAGGGAGTAATGAGCGTATTACTTTACTGAGAGGGTAGTGGATGTATGGAATAGTCTTCCAGTAGAAGTGGTAGAGGTTAATACAGTGAAGGAGTTTAAGCATGCATGGGATAGGTATACGACTATCCTAGATATAAGATAAGGCCAGGGACTAATGAAAGTATTACTTTACTGAGAGGGTAGTGGATGTATGGAATAGTCTTCCAGTAGAAGTGGTAGAGGTTAATATAGTGAAGGAGTTTAAGCATGCATGGGATAGGTATAAGGCTATCCTAGATATAAGATAAGGCCAGGCACTAATGAAAGTATTACTTTACTGAGAGGGTAGTGGATGTATGGAATAGTCTTCCAGTAGAAGTGGTAGAGGTTAATACAGTGAAGGAGTTTAAGCATGCGTGGGATAGGCACAAGGCTATCCTAGCTATTAGAAAATTGGGCAGACTAGATGGAACGAATGGTTCTTATCTGCCGAAACATTCTATGTTTCTATGTAGCCTATCGCTTCTGTGGAGTACAACTCCCACAATGCTCAGACACTATCTCAATGATGATCCTGGGTTTGATTTTTTTGTATTGTTATCTGATTGGTTTTTTTTTTTAAGTCTATGTTGAGAGGATTGGTAAAAAGATTAGTGAAAAATCACAATTCCCGTGAGTATTAGAAGCTCGTCGGTAGAAATCTAACCCCTATTAAAGCTGCGTCATTTAAAATCCCCCCCCCCCCCCCTTCTTGGGAACATCAGTCTCCCGTTTTGGCACATACTTGTTTTCGACGGATGCCATACCTGTTACAGTGGACCCCTCTGCTGTTGCTTAGCAACCAGTAAACAAAATGATACAGTATGAGCTTTGAAGAGCGTCTGCCCGTGGCAACAAGGCTTGATTTGCGAAATAGTCAAACATTTTCCCAGGAATTTACACTGGCAGTGTTGACAGTACAAATGCAGGCTGTCGAAACTCTGCAGAGCAATGCACTCGATAGTACTGCAAACTAAACTAACTATAAACGTTTGACAGCATAAAGTACCGTACTTTGTAACGCAGCCTGCACAGAGCTGAATTCACAGAATCCAAGCGTTAGGGACAGGGCTATGCCTAGAGACACTGACGCCTGGGTGCAATGCCCCAGGTGGGTGTGGGAGTATTGCTAACCCCCCCCCCATTTACAAATATAACACTTCTAACCACACCCGTTTTCCAGGACAACCACTCCACCTCTTTTGGCCTCCAACTTCACCATGTAACATGGCAGCCACTGCCCCCAGTGCCAGTGTTGCTCCCAAACAGCTTGACAGTGCAATATTTCCCCCCAAACAGCTTGTCAGTGCATACTTTACCTCCAGATTGACAATGCCATATTTGCCCCCAAACAGTTTGTCAACGCCATAGTTGCCTCCTAACAGCTCGGCAGGGTCATCTTCAAACAGCTCGTGAGTGCCATGTTTGTGCCCAAACAGTCTGGCAGTGCTATATTTGTTCTCAAAAGTGTGTCTGTGCCATTTATGACCCATACGGTTTGGTGGCCCCATCTAGTTTATTTGTTGTATGTTGCACATGCATTAATAACAGTGGCATAAAAATAAATTTAGCCACTGTAAGTGGAACTTCCCCTTTAATCTATTACATCAATAAGGTATTATAGTCTTCATCTGGATTTTTAGAGTGTTGCTGATGTTTTGTATACTCAGTGTACATATGAGAGATGTAAATGAGATTCTGTGCATGTTGGGGTAAGAGGGCACTACATGGCAGCACTTGCCAGCCCCATTTCTCGGAGTGGAATCAGACCAATTTGGGGGCACATCAGGGCATATTGGGGGTGCTCTAAATTTGGTTCTCAATATGTCTCCTATGTGCCCCAAAGGGGCAAAAAGGTCATAGTAGAAGAAAATGGTTAGGAAACAAAAATAACTACTTTTGGTTATTGCCTCATAACTTGCATAAAACAACAGAAAACACTCATATTTCTAAACTCAGGAGACATATTAAAGGTTTACTCAATATCCACAAATCCATTCCAAAAAGGATTCGGATTGGGTATATCACCCTGAATCAAAGGGATCCCCAAAATGTGACTTCTCAATATGCCACGATTCCAAATCGTCAGTTTGGGCCATTTGGGAACAAAATCCTTGGAGGCCTCCAGATCGGGACGAGATTGCCGCGATGAGCTGTTTAACGCTGGACGTTCTATGCCGTCTTATCGTCCTTTCAGTCCACTAAAATTAGCACAGCATATGTTTGACATTAAAATAACCCAATCTACGTTTCTTTCCACACGGCTGCCTTAACTAACGAATGTAAAAACTGTAGAACATTAAGAGAAGCTTTAAATGTGTCTACAAATGATGTCTGCGGAAGCACATTTCTTTATTCTTCCTTCCATCCATCTTGTGTTTGCACTAGTTAAGCTTACGTTGCAGTATAAGTTTACCCCAGAGTAAATTTGAGGCTATATAGCTTTGTCAGTTAATGGCGTATTTTTTTTTTTTTTTTTTTCAAATTATTTTTCTTTTCTTAAAAGTGTTGCAAATTCTGTTGATAGCCAGCAGCACAGATCCTGCTGAGAAGAAAAGCTGTAGGAATGTTTATTATCTTTAAGTAATAAATAAATTGCTGAATTTTATCTTCAAAAAGCCCCCCAGCACTCTGGAATTAAAAAAATGTTAACAAAACAAAAAACAACAAAAAAGAAACTCTCTATGAATTGTTGCAGCCTGGAGTCAAAATTCCAATCCAAAATCAATGGCTCAAACAGATTGAGTTAGAATAATACTATCAGCAAACGACACAAGTTCATTTGCTCAGTAGGTCCGAGATCATTCATTAAAGATTCAGTGGTGGCATAGCCGAAATCCTATTTGGATAATAAATAGATCACTGTCACCGTCCATCAGGGGCGTTGCTAGGTCTTCAAATGATCTGGGGCTAGAGCCCAGATGAGTTCTGTCAAACACACTCTGTCTCTCTCACATACACACACACACTCCGTCTCTCTCTCTCTCTCTCTCACATACACACACTGGTCTCTCTCTCACACACAACACACACACAGTGTCTCTCTCACACACTGTCTCTCTCTTTCTCACACACTTTCTCTCTCTCTTTCTTTCTTTCTCTCACACACCGTCTCTCTCTCTCTTTCTCTCACACACACACTGTCTCTCTCACACACTGTCTCTCTCTTTCTCACACACTTTCTCTCTCTCTTTCTTTCTTTCTTTCTCTCACACACCGTCTCTCTCTCTCTTTCTTTCTTTCTCTCACACACACACTGTCTCTCTTGCACACAGTCTCTCTCACATACACACACACTGTCTCTCTGGCACACAGTCCCTCTCACATACACACACTGTGTCTCTCTCTCACACACAACACACACACAGTGTGTCTCTCTCTCTCACACACAGTCTCTCTCTCACACACACCTCTATGCAGTGGGGATTTAGGGCTATAGTCCCAGTAGCCCACCCCTAGCAACGCCACTGCCATCAATGCATACACTATAACTTGTGATTATAAAGCTACTGTTTAGGACAGTAATAGTGAAATTGTTTTAGCCAATTTTCTGCAGCAAACCAAGTGAAAGATGTCAAAGTGTCTTCTTCCCATTTTGCCCACTTTCCCCCACTTTCCTCGTGTTCTTTCGCACTATTGTTTGTCCTTCTTCTCTACATCCATACCTGCCTGGGAACTCAGAGACTCTTCCCCCAGTCCCCTGCCCTTTTTTGTAGTGCCTGATTCCACCCTCCTTTTTCCATTCAGGCATCTGCTCATTTTTAAACTTCCAATCTCGTGTGGTAGAAGCCCCACCTCTGGCCTCCGGAGTTGCTGGTCGTGGAATCAACTGGAAAAGGTTGTGCATATACACAAGGAAGGAAGAAAGGAAAGTGAAACCCTAGTGACAGAAATAAATAGCTGCTACCAACTACATCATAGACAAAAGCCAACGCATTTCGCCACCATGCTTGGAACTTCTTTGGAGCCAATGGTAAAATGATGGATTTAGAGATAGCATATAAATAATAAAATAATATAACACTAAAATTGTAGTGGTGGAATATATAATCAAATGGTGATCAATTCTAAGAAAGCCTATTATCATAACCATGGGATACAGGATTAACCCCCAAAAAGTGATGCCTAGGCAGAGTGTACGTTCGTGTGTCATGAAAGAGATGATAATAAAAAACATAACTTTGCTTAGGTATGCAATAAAAACATATAATAATAACTCACAAAATATAATAAAACAAATTAAAAATAGTCAGACCAGGATTACCGAAACATTTTAACTCCAAATATAGTGAGGAGGAGGGTAGAAACTCTTGTCATGTATAGTAAATACAGATCGAGTAATTCTCACATAGTAATGTGTGATCTTTGTCCTAAAATAAGTGACCTAAGGTGAAATCTGTTATGTCTACCACACATCAGTCGCCTAAAGGAGCGCTATGTGTTTGGCTTTAAAAGGTACTGATAAGGAGACCAGCTTAACACAGTATAGTGAGAGTATTACCAGAGACTTAGCGATAAGAAAGAACACATGAGTGATCTCGCTGGCGATTGAGGTGCGCTAGATAGAGCAGATGTTTTTTTTTCTTCTTCTATGTGAGCTTCTTGGCAGGACCCGTGTGTTACCTATTTAACGATCAGCCCTGAAGAAGCCCCAGGCATGATGGCGAAATGCATCAGGGTTCCTCTTTATTATGTTTATGAGATACGTACCGCAGACGCAAAAAAGATTACAACTATTTTTATGTGGAACGTTTCAACGGTCTCTGTGGTATAGTCTAGAATTTATTATTTTTTTCCATGACACAGTTCTGTCCAATATATAAAAAACATATGGATTGAATATGGAGCATTCTCACCCTTTTTTTCTGGCATTCATATATACTGCTCGGACTTGATGCTTTGTCTGCGTATTAAAAAAAAACAACAAAAAAAACATGTTGCTTTAGTCCGACCCATTATCAATCGCCACGTCGTCAAAGGGCCGTCTTTGTGAGATCAACTCTATTTCCCTTTTCATACATCGCTAACGATTGTTTGCGGGGTTTCGTTTATCCTATTCTCTTGTGTTAGCAAAGAACTCCAATGCTTTACGGCATTTAGCAAATTCTGGATGGTTATAATATCGCTCATTGCTAATAAGGGAGATTTAATGGTGAGTGGAAAGAATGGAGAGTGAGAAGCCCATGTTCTCACCAGTGAATCTATCACGATGTACTTAGCAAGTCATTTGTATACTTGCTGCCAAAACTGGGTGGGAGTCTCGGGAGGAAGTTGTTATAACACATTTACTTTTACCACCTGATGCTTGAAAGGTTACCATCTGCTACTTAGACAATAATAATGATAAATAGTTGCAGACAGGATTATGGCACATTTTCTTACAAATATTTGGTAGCGATTTACACCGTCTCCAGAGTCACCTGAATATTGTATTTAAAGGGACTGTCTGGTGCCCAAAATGGATCTTCCAAATATTAATGCATATTAATGTGCTTTCAAAGTACTTTAAAATGCATATCTTACATTTTGCATTGCTTAAAATATAAAATACTTACAGCTTGATGAAATTCTGAAATTACAGCAGTTTGCAAGAAAGGACTGCCCACACTAGCTGAGTAAAAATAATTTTTTTTTTTTTTTTTTTGCTGCAGGAACCAATGAGAATAATGCCATTCAAATGAATGGATTATCCTTTCTCTCTAGTGATGTCATCAGCAATGTGTTGCACTGTTAAGAGATCCTACTGTGTACAAGAGCAAGGTCACTCAGAGGCCACACAATAGACTCAATTTGAGGAGGACAGGAAGTTACTAAATGAAACAAATTTTTATATCCTCAGTGTCTATATAATCAGTGCTGCCGCCCCTGCAGTAAACATGCAGAGTAATCACTGGGGAGGGCTTGAGTCAAATATTAAAAATGTGATTTATACAGAATGCCTGCATCAAATCACACAGGGATAAAAGCCTGTGCATTATACAAGCAGCGATCTTCATCTTGCACCAAAGAGAGTTTGGGGACTAGACTGTCTCTTTAACTGTGAATGTAAAGAACAAAAATCTATATTAAAAAGAATAAAATACATTGTGTTAACAAAATCACACACAAAAGCTTAAATTAAGAGCAAAATGTGTGTTAAAAGTACAACTTTCCCCCTAAAGCAAGTTATATCCTAATGTTTCCAGGGATACATATTTGTTCCACGTGCTGCAGAAAAACCATGCAAAGTGCAGTATGCAGGATGGATATACACACAGACAGGATCCAGTTAATTAATCAGGGTGGAGATCTCATAGGACCTACCATGATTAATTCATTGGATTGTGTCTTTGCGTATATACATCCTACATACTGCTGGGCTGCACTTTGCATGCTCTTTCTGCAGCATGTGGAACAAATATGTGTCCCTGGAAACATGGCCGATGTTGGCAACTATGCAATCAATACACTGGGCATCATGTGAAATGTAGTTCATAAACAAAGTGAGATCCAGTGCAGGTATCATGTGATGAGGACATGACCCTGGATGTGCAAGTTTGTCTTTAACAGTGTGATCTGCAAAATTGGGTACTGGTATGCAAATGAACTGGTTTTCAATGGGAAATGTGATGTCATAAAACATAGACATATGTAAAACACTTTTTTTTCTCCTAATTTAGGCATTTGAATGTCATGCTGCTAACATTGTGTATCCATCATTTTAATTTCATTTTTTTTATCATCTACATTCACAGTATATGCAATTTTTAGTCCCTTTAAATTACTTCCTGGACCAATTTGAAGGGGCGCTCCACTTCCCTCCATTATCATATAGAACCATGAACAGAACTTTTCTTTGTAATTGTTTGTGTTTGGATCGTTTTATCTTATTGCAGAGAAACACTTAATTCTATAGTGTCCCATTCCTGTAAAGCTGGGGCAGGCAACCTTCGTCACGCCAGATATTGTGGACTACATCTCCCATAATGCTCTTACAAGCTATGATGCTGGCAAAGCATCAAGGGAAATGTAGTCCACAGCATCTGGAGGGCCAAAGGTTGCCTACCCCTGCTTTACAGGCATGACAGACCTCCATAACTCAAGGGGGTAACATAGGCAGGCAAGCTTGTATTCAAAAATAATACTGCCACTTGTAACCTCATGTCCCCTGCAATTCCCCCACCAGTATTATAACTCAAAAAATAATGGATTGCCTGTGATTACATCATCATACGAAGCCGCCCATCACACTTTGTAATGTAGATTCATTGTTCTCTTCATTTTTTTTTTTTTTTTCGCCCTCCGCTGTGATGTTTGTAAATGCTGTGATGGATTTTTCATGAACGGCTGTGAATCTAGATAAAATGGAAATATGTAATATTTGTATAGTGACTTGTAACATTGCATCACATAACAAATCCTTTTACCATAGATATTCTGTGATGGAATTCCAGGGATTTGGGGCAACACGTTTGCTCATGCCTCACGGACCTTGCCACGGACATGACGTGTTTGTACAGACACTTTGGTTATCCGGGGCCAGAATCAGAGTGAGGCATGTCATGGTGGGCCACAAGCCACAAGCCCATCACCCCGGAGAAAGGATGGTTAGAGCAAGATTGTGGTGCTGAATCCCGCTATACTGCCGAGTTCTACCTCTGTCCCGAAAATGGTGACCTACACCATGGGCCGGGCAAATGCCATAATTGGGCATGGGCTTGTGTGCTGGGGGCTGGATAACATTGGCTGGCTGGGGGGCCGAGAGGCTGCCGACACCTGCTGCAGAGCCATAATTCTAGATACCTCTCTCCAGTATAAATACAATACAGTTTCTAAAACAGTAACCCGATTTAATCAAATCCAAGGGTAAACAAAAACAAATGTGCTTTTTCATTTAGATTTGGAACAATATTGGCCGATTCCCGTGTCATGAAAAATTCAAGTTCCGAGGGGGTGGGATCTTGGAGGGGGCGTGTCAACGAAGCATCACTGACATCCAAATCGGTTGTGACGGCACACCAGCTCTGTTTAACCAACTGTTCGCTTGTGCTTTGCGTATGCATGCCATGGTGAACATTTACTGGACTTTGAAGAATATGTTCTGTGGACCTTCACAGACTTTGCCACGGACACTTGTGTCCGTGTACTGACACTTAGCCTATCACGGGACATGGTCCCCAAGACATTCTGGAAAAGTTCCTCCCACTAAAAACACTTTATAAATAAAACAAATTGTAAACGGATGTAAAGGTCAGCAAGGTACAGCAGACATGAAGCTAATGGAAAATAGCTGCTTCACTTCAGCATCTCTAAAAATATTGCACAGCTCGAAATCCATAAAAATTAAGTGCCCTGGCAGTTTCAGAAAGTACATATAATAGGAGGTAAGCCACGAAAAAATATAAAAAGTGAGCAAGATGTTCATTGCTACAAATTTCTTTTAAAGGAATCATGGTTTCCAACCACTTCCCATCAGCGTTTGAGAGTTTTAAACAAATAGGGGGAACAGAGAAACCTGCCACCAAGTGGCAAGAAAGTAGCCCAAAACAGCCAAGCTAAAATAAAGTAGCCACATCAGAGAATTTGGCTCCGCTATTTTTACAAAAAACCTGATTGGTTCAGTAAGTAACCTATGTATTTTACTTTCTTTTTTTCTTACTCCAAGCTAGCTTTGTTCAGTTATTATATTGTGGATAAGGGTTTAGCATAAGCTGCAATGGGATCTATTTGTTTATATGCTTATAATGCATGTGTTGGTGCCAGATCTACTTTTAAAAATGAGTTGTCTTTTCCTGCATCCATTGATTTTATTGGACATTTTGACATGCACTCACTGGAGTGATTTGGTGACTTTCTGTAGGGAAAGAAACACCTAAGGTTAGTACAACTGGGATTGTGCAAATAAAGTATGATTTTAATTATAAAGAATTCATTCAAACAGTACATAAAAGATAATAATGTAAAACAAACAGCCCCTACTGATAAAAGTGTGCAGAAAGCCCCTGACGCGTTTCGCCGACAAGCTTCCTCAGAGGTGAAGGTTAAGCAATAGCCTGGCTGATGGTGCATATACAAAATTGGAGAGGTAAAGTACAAAAAAAAAAGGGCACTGAGGATGGACCACAACATTTTCACATTTAGTATTTGCATTGTGTTTTAGATTATTTTTCCGAATCAGGGTTAATTAAGGACATAACACAGTCACTGGCCAGTTTATAAGGTAAGTGCAGGGTCAACCCTCCTTTAAATTGTTCAAGCTGGCACGAACCCACAAATTGTCAAATAAACACTTCTTTCTAGTGGTGCGTAGAACTGGGTTCATCTAAGCACACATCACCTCAAACCTTAAAAAGTCTGTGGGCTCCAGCAGCAGATGAACACCAAGTGTCCCATTCCTGCCAGCTAAGAACAGAAGGCTGATCTCGGCTTGATTTGGTCCAGGAAGGAGGGGGGGGGGGGGGGAATAGAATAAAAGTCGATACTATAGAAAAGAAAGCTAGTCTAGGGGGTCTGAACATCAAAAAAATGCTACCAAGCAAATACCAAGGAGAACCCTTCCTCCGAACCTTGGTATTTATTAGATTCGGAGATGGTGATGTCAAAAAATATATATATATAATCTGATTTTGGATCAGACTATACAAGAGTTACAATAAATTAAGAGATGTATTTCACAAAATAAAATACTGACCACATTAAATTAAAGGTTTAGAGCCAAACATGGTGGACCATCTCACTGCAGGGATGGAAAGGTCTGGACAATTATTCGATACGAAATAATGAACTCCTTAATTATCTCAGGGTCAAGAGTTTCACCTTATACGACGAAAGTCAAGAGCTGAAAGGGCTACGTAACGAAACCAAAAAGCAAATAAACTGCTCCACCTTATAAATAAGTCCGAGATACAAGAGATAAGATCAGTGGAAAACTGAAAATGAAAATAGGCACAAAGGAATGAGACAATCCATTGTCTGAACATAGCAGAGAACAAGTTTACCCTGGCAAATCGTTGGTATCTCGTTCCAGCGAGAGGGAATAAGATGTATCCATCTTGCCCAGCTAATTGCTAGAGATGTGGACAGCCCATTGGCTCCATTTCTGCATCTTTGGTGCGAGTGGCCATTATCTATTGCCTTGTGGAGATGGGCTTTGGACTTATTTACCCAGATTACTGCCGAGAAGGGTTAAACCCTCTCCTGAGTTGACATCTAGGGGCTAAAAACGCTACAGTTGAGTCAGAGGCGGCACAGATACATGGCATGGTAGCTGCTAAGTCAACAATGGCACGTAATTGGAAATCGAGTTCATAAAACAAAGACGTTGCATTCCAGATGAAGATGGAAAGGGATGTTGGTTGGTCCAGCCAGCAATCTAATAAGATGCTTTCCAGATACACTAAGTAGTTAGACAAGCTTTGATTGACTTCTGGGCATTCTTCTACCCAGTTACTGTCATTGTTGTAAACTTAGTTTTGTATTGTTGTGCGTATCAACTTTGTAATGATATTATTGGTTCAATATTATAGGCGCTACTGCTGTTTCTGTATGTTTATTTGTATAGAAGAAAAAGGTAAATTATATTGTTGTTTTATATATATATATATATTTTTTTTTTTTCTCTCTACAAATTAAGAATATAAGAGTGAAAAAAATCACGCTCTGAAAAGATAACAAAAAAGAAAGGAGGCTGAGAATTAGGGTTGAATGAACGGATTGTGGATTTCTGCTATAATAAGCGGTGGTAATGGGTTCATCCCGCCTTGTGTCAAGAATATGGTCTGCTGATGGTTGGGGACGTGTTCTTTGCAGACACTAGGCTATTCATTCTCAATGGACCATGATGCTGACCATGCACATCCTTTTCCATGGGATAATTCTAGCAGGATAATGCACCATGTATCAAAGGGAACTTCACAAGCTGACTTTACTCCTTCCCCAAGAATAAATGACTATCCTAACATCTGCAGGAGTCACATGGTGGCATCTAGTCAGCCTGGACTCAAAGGTTTCCAACACTTCCGATTGCTCTGGAAGATAAATGGGGGCCTACTTGTTAGGTATGGTATTTAACGGCAGTGGAATTTATATACAAGCCGAATTGCATTCATTAGGCTTCATAAGCAAAAATGGAAACTCTCTTTTTCATTTCAGCCATAATTTTTTTTCTTCCACCATGACACCAGTATCTCATTAACATTTGTACACAGATACTGCGTGTCACTTCCGAGGCTTCTGAGTGCCTCTGCTGGCACCTGAGCCACAGGTTTTCCACCACTGGGCTAGAGTAAAGAAACCCCATGGATGCACGTTTGACACAACTCAGTCCAAAGACTACCTAATGACCTTGAACCAAGGATTGTCTAATGACCTTGAACCAAGGATTATCTAATGACCTTGAACCAAGGAATGTCTAATTACCTTAAAACAAGGATTTTCTAATAACCTTGAACCAAGGATTGTCTAATGACCTTGAACCAAGGATTGCCTAATAACCTTGAACCAAGGATTGTCTGATGACCTTAAACCAAGGATTATCTAATGACCTTGAACCAAAGGTTATCTAATGTCCTTGAACCAAGGATTGCTTAATGATCTTGAACCAAGGATTGTCTAATGACCTTGAACAAAGAATTGCATAAAAAAATATACTTGCACTTTCCGTTTGTAGGACTTCCTTACTTCAGTCAATGCATTGGTATTAGTATTATTAAAAGGAGCAACATCAGAAAAATTCTGATCATTTCACAATTGTTCTACATACATGTACAGATCCCCGTAGCAAGAGCTTTTGCCAAAAACCCTCAGTAGATATCATTTCTGGCTACTAACATGCATAATTACTTTAATTTACGGATTTCTCCTCTTCGATGATATCTGAAGTCAGTCGGGAAGAGAAATTATAAATTATATTATCTTGTTCTTTGGCGGCAGTGGGAAGAGTGACAGAATACATTAGATTGGAGAGTAAAGGTTGTTTGTGGAATATTAATATTGATGTTCTGCCTTGCTGGTAGACTGTCTGACATTTTCTTGTACCGTTGGCCGAGTTCCTTGAAAACATTTCTCGATATCATTGCAGCCTTCAGCTTCCCACGCAAGTAGCAGTTTCACGAAACGGGGAAGGAAGCCTGAAAGCGAAAATCTCTTCCGATTTTCGCTGCACTATCTGAAACACACCAATCACCTTAAATCAGTTTTCAGTAAGTGATGAGAACAGTCGAATGAGTCTGTACATTGAACGTCTCAACTACGAAACTCTTAGAGTTTTGTTTAATTAATCACTGACACTGTTTTAATGGTATTGCGTGTCCATAAACCAGAAAGTGTTATAGTTTATCGACATATTTGTTTAGGATCATTTATTGACTGAAGGGACACTCCAGACATTAAACTAACTTTGATGCATCTGATGGTGTTAAACCTGCATTTTTCTTTTTGCATGCAATTGTACGTAGCAAATCCCTGAGAATGTTTTTCCAAAGATTTTTTGAACCAGTCCTCTTTTGTTTAAAATTGTTTTTATATTGCAAGAGGATCAGTGCAGATGATCTGGGTCCTCTTGCATGGTGCATGTACAGTACCAACTTACTTCTGTTTTTTTTTTACTTTCTGACACTAGTGACTTGTGGAGTGTGAACATTGTGCAAGGTCACTGGTGACAACATAGACATGTGCAGGGAGATGCGCCTCTACTGGAGGTCATAAGATGCTGGGGCTGGTCCAACCTTTAAATTGAACCTTTAAATTGTATTTCTCTGGCTACAAATAAAGCTCCTTATATAATTTGGTGGGTATTTTTTGATCCTCGTTCGTTCGAAGAGGGCACTCGGTGTGACTTGAGTTAGGCTTTGTCACAATGACCATCTGACAAATGGAAATAATCTCTGTGGTAAGGTCTTTTAGTCTAGACTGATATTCCTGGTGTTAGTGGTCAGGGCACGTATCTGGATTTAAGGTCAAACGTAAAAGCCCAAGGTCATAATCAGAATCCAGTGCAGAGTCAGATGAGAAGCACTTTATTCTCCATTATCAGTATAGAAGCAGTGGGTTTTACTTGTGCACTTTCTGTTCAGGTGATGATCCGACATTAATTTTTTTAAATAAATCTTTTTTAAATATAACAAAATCTCCAGATTATATGACTTATGTGTTCTTCAGGGGTGAACACGGAGGTCTTAAGTTCCAATGCAGGAATTTTGGGGGGGGCCATTCAATATTTTTCCAGCTTATCCTAGGATTTGTACCGTACTTTTTCTATTATGCAAAGCCAGCAAAAGTCCTCTCTGTTCAGTGATGAGGAAGCTGAATCGGGGGGCCCTCCATTCAGGGGTCTCTCGAGTCTGTGAGGCTTTCTACTCTTGGCTCGGAAAATTACACTCAATAATTAACCTAATGGGGGGGTCGTGTTTGGTGTGACATCCCTCCAAAAGCTTGCAGTCACTGGACAAAGGCGCAGGAGAACTGCGAAGGAGCACAACCATCTACTCTTATTCTAAACAGGCCCTGCTCATGGTGTGGGCTCCGGGGATATATATGTACTGCCTCTAACACCAATTGTTTTGCCCCTGTTGTCCCTTTTTTTGCACACATCCCAATTATTCTAGAATTAATTTACAGTATATACTAACGCTACGTGAAGGCTTTTCCAGGTTATCTGCCACCCACTCTTGTATGTAAGTTTTTATGTGTACCATTTTAAACAGGTAGCATGCATTTCTTAAACCAATAACATTTTGTCTTTTTTAATATATATCTTTCTTTCCATATATTTCAGAGGCCGGGAACTGGTCCTAGAGCACATCTGCACTATGTGCTGGACAATTGCGTTATTCAAGACCACATTTTGAAAGTCAAGAAATGAAATCAACAAGCCTATAAAATAAAAATAAAAAAATAATTGAAAAAAATCCAGTGGCCGGGTGAAGCACCTTTCTCGGAATGTTCAACCAAAACAGTATGGGAAATGGAACTATCAGAGCCCCTCGAAGGGAGGACAGCTGCCTCTCGTCTAGGAGGCGAGAACACTCCTCGGGGGCCTTTGCAAAACTGCAGGAGACTGTACTACTTCTAGAGGAGGAGCTAAAACAGAGATGGAAAGAACTCCAAGAAAAGGATGACAAAATCAGGCAGCTCGAGAAGGAACTGGAAGTAAAGTCCATCCAGGTTGACAAGCTCCAGGATGCTATTGGATATAATAAAACTCAGCAGACCCCAGAAGGTAGTCAGAAGAAGAAACTGCTAAGTGTCATTAACCAAGCTCCTGCTCTATATAATGAGAAGGCTCCGGAGGTCCACAGACGTCAGAAGGCGAAGGAGGGGGTGTCGGCCGAGCCAACGTCCCGTCATTATTACAGCCCCTCGTCACAAAATGCTGACGTCACGTGTGTCCGTAAGGATTCTAGGTAAGATCATATGAAAGATATGGTGTGTACATAATTTAGACCAAGGGAGGGCTGGTAAGGGGAGGGGGGTCGAAGGACACTTGCTGCCTACTAGCTTGACTCAATGGGTTGGGGCAGCACCAATTTTCCCTTCTTCACATTCATTCTTTCTCTCTAATTATCTTGCATGTCTATGAACATTTCTGCTTTGCCAGTCAAGTTGTGTCCATCTCTGAGGGTGGGCTAGTAAACTTGCACTAACGGCCACTAAATTGTTTTTGCTCTCAGGGTCGCAAATTGCCGGTCCTCCCCTTGTTGAGACACTGACCAATATCCATGCACTTTTTTTTTTTTGCCTCAATTGCATTTTTAGCACAACAAACATAGCAGTCGATTAATCCCGCAACTGTATACTGAAATTAAGTATGTAAGTATATAAGGGGAAAAAAAGCTAAAACGTACCAAAGACCGCACAAAAATGTATAGTCATACCACAAATTCTCAGCAAATGACAGCAACTCGTGTTTAGTAGTTACAAAAAATATCGGACAAATCGATTATTCTAAAAAAAAATTTAAAAAAAATTGTAGGTCAGTAACGGACAATATGTTTTTCATATATTTATATATACACATATTCTTTATTTTAATTTTCAAAACAACACAAATCACAAAAGAAAAAATGCCATGTGCGCATAATAAATAAAACAAGACAGAATAGATAAAGCAGAAACGATAAACAATACCAAACAATAAGACAAAAAATAAGCAAGCCAAACAAATATGTACCAAAACAATAAAAACATAAAAAAACAGACTGTGTAGATTTCAGATATATGAAATTAGTTATCTATTTAGCTTTTAGATTAAAAAAAAAACCCACCAAACAATTAGCCAATATTTTTAAAAGGTTGCAGTAGAACGGAGTACATTTTATTTGACATTAATGATCATCTTCGGAAATGTCATACAGTCAAACTCTCAGGGGGGGAACTATTTGGAATAATTTTCGGCATTTAACAAAATGACTTTCTTTTAGTGGTTAAGAGTCCAGAATAGAACATTAGGTGCTGTGTCGTTAGAAGATTAGGAGGTACATCCCCCATATGGGGACAGATCCACGAGTATATCGTGGTATTCTTGAAAGAGCCTCCTGTGGAAATTATAGCTTTACAGTGATATTTATTTGCCACTTCTGTACAGACCAGCACAAATATTTACATTTGCTCAGACACGTTTATTGGAGACACGTTTATTGCTAGCAGCGACACATTGAGCTGATTACTCATATACCATGTTTAATTGTTATTCGTGCACAACCTAATTAATATATCGGGGAACTATAATCTATGTGGCTCTCAGCATGAACAACACAAAGTGATTTTCTTTTTTAGACCAACCACCTCACTCCCCCTTTACTTATTTAAAACTTATTTTACATTGAATATTGAAGATTTTACTTATGACATTACAACATAAATTCACAAATCAGGCTTCAAACCCTCAGTGACATGACTTTTTGTTGGCCGTGTCTTACCCTTTGTGACATGGGCTGCTTTAACATTTCTGCGGTTTTTCTGTTTAGCTGTAATTTTCTTGTTTCTCATTAACTGTACCCACACAATATATATATATTGTTTCTTTTATCGCCATGGAAAAGGGCTTTGGTTAGATACCATTATTTTCTGACTTATCATAAAACTGACTGTTGAAAAATAATATGATAACATTTAAGGGAAAAAAAACACTTTTTCTACTTTTTACATGAAAAATCTTTTACATATCTACAACTGCACATAACAAAAATGCTTATAAGATTCTAATATTTGTCCTGAATTTACAAATAGCCCATGTATAGCTGTTGTTTTTTTGCAAGTTACATGGCAATTCCTGAAAGTAGCCATTATTGCTGCTTAATCATTTTCTCCTACAGTGATCTTTTGACCCATGCCTTAACCCTTATGATATCCCTCACCCTAGAATTTAGGATAATTTCGCCTTTTTTTGTATTCCAATGTTGCTGACTGCCTCTAGGGGCAGTCTAGCAACACAACAGAGCGATGAAACCGATCACAGATCACAACAGGGAAGCACCCTTTTGAAGTGTATATTGGGTAGACCCTAAAATTTGCTCCACATAGCTCTAACAGGGAGCAGACATGTTTTTTTAGAATCTTGGGTCAAATGGATCCGATCTATCCTTCATCTGACCCATGGTGATGAGGATCTCACACACAATTCCACACATGTCGGCCACCTTATGAATAGAACTTTATACTCTTACACACCAACATTTCTATGTAAAACCTCTACATTTGATGCAAACAAAATATGGAAAAACATTCAAAATAAGATAGACTCTCTTGGGCTGTGATGCCAACAACATGCCTCCCAAATGTCCCTATTTAGGAGGGACAGTCCCTATATTTGCCCCCCAAATCCCTCTGCCCCTCTTTCCCCCTATATTGTCCCTATTTTGTAGGAGCTCCGGATCTTGTATGAGTGTATCACAGAGCTTCAAAGCAATAAAACTAATCATATTTGGGGTTATGAATAAAAATGCTGCACTGCAACTCGTCGGGAGTTTTATTAGAAAAAACGCAATCACTGTTTGATATGTATTATTTTTATAACTCAAGACATCAAAATCCACGCATTTGGCGTAGATAACGCAGACTTGTGAGTCTGCTTTATACATTGGCGCAGACGCCGATTGCACCATTATTTGGCACAATCTGCGTGAGCGCCGTGTTGGAACATGCCCCCCATAGTGTGTTTAAAAATACAACACCACTGTCGGTTTTTGTAAATAAAATGCTTTATCCTTATTCTAAATGGCCTAGTAAATTTCACAAATAGCCCTCAATCGGCCAGAAAAAAAATGTCTTCTAAAAATGCCCCGCCCCTAGCCACACCTTCAGCCACTGCCCCCCGGATAATAAATATAACAGTAATAATAAAAGATCTTTAGGGAGCTCTGGTTTCATACAAATGGGATTTCTTGGTCTCTCTCCTCGATCTCCTTGACCAATAATGGCAAAGCTTTCTCATTTCAATTTGTCATACGGTTTGCATAGTTAGCGGATGTCAAGATTTGTTAATCTCTCAAGTTACTAATTTGTCTGTCAGCTAATAAATGAAATTGTTCGCTAAAGTACTGGGTTCTACCGTATGAAAGAATGTTGTGACTTTCACAAATACATGGCTGGCTTTGGGAGAACTCAACATATCCAAATTAGCATTTCCTTTGTATTCACTATACTTTACAATTCGCCGAGTCTTCAACAAAGGAACTGTGATAGATTTTTTTTTAGATGCAGTAGGCTCCTATTAAATCTTCTGTTACAGTCAAGAAGCTAGTTTAGGCTACTGTGTCTGTTGACCTTCAAGTGGTCCAAGCTGGACTAGGTGATCTAGAACCAGCCGTTAGGCCACGGAATGGTTTGATAATGTCCCTGTGAGACTGTAAGATGGGGAAAAAAAAGGGATACTAAAAAATTTTTTCAGTGGCCCTAGTGTGAGGGCCATCCTTGCCTGGTCTAGTTGCCGACTTTCTCTCTCTCTTGTCACGCAGTGGGAATAGACCTAACCAGAGCCTTGGCTAGATTTTTCTGCGACCGAGGGAAGAAAAGAATAACAGAATAATAGCGAAAATATGGTGGTGATCAGCGGTGATGAGGGAGCTTTTAATCATTATCATTCATCCATAAAGCCGCAAGTTGACACATGTTAGGCTGGGGTTGCGGCGATATGGGTGCGGCGATATGGCTTCATATCACACACATGTTCCCGTGTGCAGAATGATTGACACTATAGAGCACGCCAGATGGGGCAGAGACCTACAGCTTTGTTGCACGAGTGAGCACTAGACGTCTAGTCTATGTAGCTTTCATCATGGTGCCTCAATCGCTTCACCCTCGCGACTGCTCTGGACCAAACGAGGTCCCCTCGACTCATTACTTGCAAAATGAAGGCCTCACTCTCTAAAAATGAACCTAAGAGACCTCTGTCCAGCACTCAGCTAGAAGCAGAGCTCAATGTCCACCCACTTCCATTTGCAGAGATACACGTTGGCTTTACCTAGTACTCTAATGCATTAACCTTTTTCCACTAAAACACATCAATTTTCTTTTCTAACGAAGCCAAAGAAAATAATTTTTTTTTACAAGTTTGTGTCCCTTGTGTTTGGCAACAAATTTGAGCTTTTTTTTTTTTTTTTTTTTTTTAGTTATTGCAAAAGACATTTTAAAACTCATTTTACATCAAACTGTCCCCTGTGAAAAGTTTGTCATGCCTGGTGCTATAAAACAGGAACGGCACTACTAATTAATTGTGAGGTGCAGATAACTAAAGTTTACCCAGGCCAACTAGCGTTAAAGACAGGCCATCGATGACCAGGAAAGACTGGTAATTAAACAACAATGGTGCTTCCTGGGATTAGCAGGAGGTTTTAATTAGCTGCCTGGCTAACTCAGGACTCCATTTATTGACCACAGAATATCCATAATGTCTGCTCTGTTAATAGAGGACAAAGGGACGACTACAAATCACCATATACATTATTGAAATGAGTCCAATGCACTCTAAAGGGTTGCCTACCCGTGCATTTAAGCTATACCGCATTCCCACCATGTTGAACTTTTTTAATGTTATCTGGGATAATGAGCAATCCTCCGTCTGGGAGATTAATGTGCTATCCAAAGAACTACACACATTCAATAAAGCAAGCCTGTGTAAGCCCACCTGAACTAATCTGTATATGTCTTACCCTAGTGCCAAGAAACTAATCACTGGTGCCATCATGAGTAATGACTTTCTGAGGCAACTCGAAGCGTCGCATGTCCGACGAATGGTGGACTGTATGTACGAACGGGTGTACAGCCAATCACAGCTCGTTATCCAGGAAGGAGCGGCAGGCAACCATCTTTATGTTTTAGCCGGTAAGTCATTGGACATAAAGGGGAGTTACGTGTGAAGCAGGCACATGCATGCGCTATATGTGCCAGTTTGGCTCTTCCAGGTCTAAACCCAAAGTAATTCAAATACAAAATGGTGGACAAGCTTCACACCAGAACTTGAAAGTTTTTGTTTAAAAACAAAACAAAACATCTAGACACTTTTTATGAGTGGGAGATTTATGAGCCATGCAAGATGAGGTGATGCTCAATGAGACAATAATACAATTTAATACTTTATAACTGTATTAATACTTTAATGTTGGGTTTTTAACTACTTCCTTTGCCCTGCCCAGAAGTGCCTGACCTGCAGACCTATCAAGGGGCATGGGGTGGTTTTGACCACTTGTGAGGCTTGTTGGTTAGGAGACGAAACGTTTCACTCCATGTGCTTGGGTCAATAATAGTCAGGTCATGTCTTGATTAGAACATGTGCAGCCCAGGTGGATAAGGCTTGTTTAGGAAAGATAGAAGATACTGTATTAGTTGTGTTTTTGCGACAAGCCTTTGTGCGGAGGACATAAGAAGGCTTATGCTTGCATAATGAGTTGTTATTTTTAGAAGAATGCCTTGTGTTCTTTCGTGGTTCCTAAAGAAGCAATCATTTTTGGTTGGTCAGCACAGCTGGTCACGTACACCCTCTGCCAAATTCAAAGTCACTCAAACAGATGCTCATCTCGAATCTTGGGGAAAGGCCAGTGTCGTCCGTAAGGCCCAATTCCAGCTATTCCATCTGAACCAGCCAATTCCACACCCACTGTCCAATGACTTCTTCTCATCCAAGACACTTTCTACCAGGCAGTTTTGGCCTGTGACAAAGGGATCCTTTAGAGAGGTTACTGAAAAATCACTCCATAGAATGTTTAATGCTAGAACACTTTACCACTCCAGTAGACTATGCGTTCCAAAATAACTAATTAGCTTGGGAACTGTAGCTCATACAAGCTGGACTGCCACAGATTAGCTGCCATTGCGCTCCAATGTGTTGAAAATCCTGAATAATTTTTTTTTAACTATGTGCAAAGATGCTGAAATCATTCTGCCGTGTAAACCCTCGCACTGTGCGGATGAACGTGTCGACGTTAGCGATGTGGAGCACACATTCAATATTTATATGCATTTTAAAAAGGTGTTGTTTGTTAGCTGTTAATGGGATTTATTTATTTCCTACAGAGGGTTTACTTGACGTGATTCAGAATAGCAGGCTGCTCGGACAGATGCACCCAGGGACTGCATTTGGCGAACTAGCTATTCTGTACAACTGCAAGAGAACAGCTACGGTGAAAGGTATGAGTCATTATCACTGGTCTCCCAGCGAAACACACGCACATTCTATTTGAAAATAAATAACAGCACTACACTATAAATCTATCTACTTTGATCTTTCTTTTTTTTTCTCTCTCTTCGTTCCTTGCGGCGCTGGGTCTCTAAACAGCTGTCAAGGAAGACTAAATAGTCGAGAACTCAGGGATTACCAAAATCATACTGGAAAGGGGGGAATATTGGACTATTAACAAAAAAAACAAAAAAAAATATACAATGCTAATAAAAATCGCCAACGTGAATGAATACTCATTACATAAATTAATTCTATTTGTGTAATAAAATAGAATATAAACTAGCGACAAATCCTTTAAAGTGCATTCCAGAAAAATACTTGTACTTGACCCCAAATTTGGCCTTATTCAGTAAAAAAATAAAATAAAAGAATAATATAAAAAAATAATTAGTTATGTACATAATTTCATAAATCACTAAGTGTTGGAAAATATATAGGGAATTTAGTGTGCTGAATAAATATAGATTTTACAGGGATTTGGTGATTCATGAAATCAGGTCTATAATATGAATTATTAATTTCTTAGCGCTGTCTATTGCTGACGGTATTGGACTAATAGATTAGAAATCTTTAACCTGTGCTGTTCTTTAATTAGTTTTTTGTTTGTTTTTGCATTAAGAACATGTGGGCAGTTAAAATATTAAAATTGGGGACACAAGCATCTTTCGACGGATGATATTTAGGAAAGAAATGTCTAATATTTATATTGAAAAAGACACAGCGTTCCTCTACAGGATTCTGTATAAAATATTAAAAAAAATGTTTTTATTTAATATCATTTGCCAGCTGTCCCCAATAAGCTTTGTCTAGGAGTTCTCAGTAAAAGTGTAATGTCACCGCATTAATGTTAATTTCAAGGCTAGGCACCAAACTTGTTCATGGTGGACATCTATTGGGGTTTGTGGTGGACAGTTGAATGATGTTCTATTGACCTTCACTGACCTTGCCACAGAGAATGTTCTCCTTGTATAGAAAGGTTTCCTATTCTTGGTTACTTTAGACTTGCTTAATAAACGTTATAAAATCGTTAACATATAAGCAAGTGAAGGGGTTGCTTTGGTGCCCCACACCTCCTATCAGAGTGGAGGCAGTTAGGGGTAGATGGTAACAGGGCCGATCCTAGGGTGTCGGGCGCCTGGGTGCAGGTTTTCCTTTGGCGCCCAAGGGTGGGCGTGGCTATATTATGAACTCCTCCCCTTTAGACATTTCTGTTCCAGACATGCCCATTTCAATATTGGGGAGAGGGGGAGGGAGAAAACTGTATTTTAATGTAAAGGACCAACGTTTATTTTAAATAAAGATATATATTTTGCCATAATACTGTGTAGTGGTTTTATTTATTTCTATGATGCTCAGCCAGCAACATGGGAGACTTTTTGCTGGCTAGCAAAATGAGTTTTAACTACCGTTCCCATGATTCCCAACCAGCCAAAGTCTCTCATTAGTCTGGCTGAGCATCATTGGAAAATAAGTACATAAGGAGTGATAAATAATATTCCACCAAGTCAGTCACTCACGTGTCTCTCTCTCTCCCCATACCCTCATGTCTGTCTGTCTCTCCCCCCCATACCCTCATGTCTGTCTGTCTCTCCCCGTACCCTCATGTCTATATCTCCCCATACCCTTGTGTCTGTCTGTCTCTTCCCCATACCCTCATGTCTGTCTCTTTCTCCCCATTCCCTCATGTCTGTCTCTCTCTCCCCGTACCCTCATGTCTGTCTCTCTCTCCCTATTCCCTCATGTCTGTCTCTCTCTCCACTCATGCTCCATGTCTCTGTCTCTCTCTCCATTCATGCTCCATGTCGGTCTGTCTCTCTCCACTCATACCCCATGTCTGTCTCTCTCTCTCTCCACTCATTCCCCATGTCTGTCTCTCTCTCGCCACTCATACCCCATGTCTGTCTCTCTCTCTCTCCACTCATACCCCATGTCTGTCTCTCTCTCGCCACTCATACCCCATGTCTGTCTCTCTCTCTCTCCACTCATACCCCATGTCTGTCTCTCTCTCTCTCCACTCATACCCCATGTCTGTCTCTCTCTCTCTCCACTCATACCCCACGTCTGTCTCTCCCCTCATCCCTTATATCTTTTTCCATCTCTATCTTTCTGTTCTCCATGCTGGCCTCTTGTACACACAGTCATACATAAACACACACAGTCACACAAACACAGTTACACACTTAGTCACCCTCACAGACATACATTTACACAGACACCCTTATACACACTGTCACACATACATAAATACACACAGTCATACATAAACACACACTTAGTCACCCTCACAGACATACATTTACACAAACACCCTTATACACACTGTCACACACATACATAAATACACACAGTCACACAAACACAATTACACACTTAGTCACCCTCACAGACATACATTTACACAAACACCCTTATACACACTGTCACACATACATAAATACACACAGTCATACATAAATACACACAGTCACACAAACACAATTACACATTTAGTCACCGTCACAGACATACATTTACACAGACACCCTTATAGAAACATAGAAACATAGAAACATAGAATGTGTCGGCAGATAAGAACCATTCGGTCCATCTAGTCTGCCCAATTTTTTTTTTTTTTGAGTACTTTTATTAGTCCCCCTTTCCCGGTCTTATAGCTAGGATAGCCTTGTGTCCATCCCACGCATGCTTAAAATCCTTGACTGTGTTTACCTCTACCACTTCTGCTGGCAGGCTATTCCATACATCCACTACCCTCTCAGTAAAGTAATACTTCCTGATATTACTTTTAAATCGTTGCCCCTCTAATTTCAGACTATGTCCTCTAGTTGTGGTAGTTTTTCTTCTTTTAAATATACTCTCTTCCTTTACTGTGTTGATTCCCTTTATGTATTTAAATGTTTCTATCATATCCCCCCTGTTACGTCTTTCCTCCAAGCTATACATGTTAAGATGCTTTAACCTTTCCTGGTAAGTTTTATCCTTCAACCCATGAACCAGTTTAGTAGCCCTTCTCTGAACTCTCTCCAAAGTATCAATATCCTTCTGGAGATACGGTCTCCAGTACTGCGTACAATACTCCAAGTGAGGTCTCACCAGTGCTCTGTACAATGGCATGAGCACTTCCCTCTTCCTACTGCTAATACCTCTCCCTATGCAACCAAGCATTCTGCTAGCATTTCCTGCTGCTCTATTGCATTGCCTACCTACCTTCACACACTGTCACACATACATAAATACAAACACAGCCACCTTTACACACTTAGACATAGGATACACTTGCACAGACACTCATGTACACACACTTACACAGACAGTAACACACACATAGTTATACACATTGACACACACATACACACTTATACACATACACAAACACTTACACAGACAGTAACACACACACATAGTTATACACATTGACACACTTATACACATTCACAGACACTTCCACACTTTCTTTCTTTTTTTATTTTATATTTTAACACCCCCCAAACCCCCCCCAACTGTTATTACCTCCTCCTTCTTGTTAATCCAAGCACAGAGCAACGGTGGAAAGCTCCGCCCCCGTCGCGTTCTGTGATTGGCTGCAGGGAGGAGGATGTTCTCTATGGTGTCTTGGCAGATACTCTAGAGAACGTCCTCCTCCCGGCAACAGCCAATCACAGAACGCGACGGGGGCGGAGCTTGCACCCGTCGCGCTGTGCTTGCTTTAACAAGGAGGAGGACGGCAGGGAGAGAGCTCCCTGCTTCAGCGCCTCTCCTCCCGTGCGCCTGGGCGCGGTGCACCCCGTGCACCCGCCAAGGATCGGCCCTGGATGGTAAAGAGCTGACACTGGGGCCCTCCATCTGGTTCTCCACCTAAAATCACCCCTGATTAGTACGAAGAAATTCTCATCCTGAGCCAAAAAAATAAATTTCTATCCAAGTGTGACAGCAAATACCAGCCCCTCTGGAGATGTAATTGAAACTTGACTCCCTCAACCCTCCTTTTATTGAAAAATTCTGCCAATTTTCAAAATCGTTATCTCTTTTTACCCACTTTTCTAACTCATTAGCCCCAAAAGATCACCTCCTACCACACTAATTACGCACTCCCAACTTCTACTCCTGGCAAATCTGGACTCTGAGGGGGCGGAGCTTGGAGGGGGGTCGAATGTACAAAAAAAAGATGGTTTGCATCAAGGCTCAAGGCTACTCTAGATATAAGATTGGGCCAGGGACTAATTAAAGTATTCCGAAAAATTGGGCAGACTAGATGGGCCGAATGGTTCTTATCAACACATTCTATGAATGTCGTCACTCAAACTGGCAGAGAATGAAGTATGTATTATGTAGCATCCCAAACACTGGATAATTAAATCGGGAGCGTGGGATTGCATTTCCGAATCCCGCCGTTCCACCTCTCTCGACCCTTAGTTTGCAAATTCAATGTGTCATATGAGCAGGATATTCCAGTTTTCGTTGCAAGTTATTGTGTTTGTTCTACAGCGGTAACCGACTCTAAGATCTGGGTGCTGGACAGACAGGTCTTCCAGAATATTATGATGAGCTCGGCACAAGCCCAACACCAGGAGTATTTCAGTTTCCTCCGCAGGTAAGGGGTTTTTTGTTCGATTTGCTGGGATGAGAATGAGCCCAGTAGGCATACGGAAGATTTCAGATGGTTTAACCACAATAATGCTAGTCCCGAGAACGAGCATGTGTGCGGGATTTGTTTTACTGCATTTTTGAAGGGGCCAAGAGGAACGACATCAGAAATTGCAATGTCTCAGCGGCAAAAATGGCGGTGAGCTATGGCGTACAAACACAGAAAGGGACAAAAATAAACAGGGGCCATTAACAACCATTAACTAGAGAAAGCGCTCATCAATAAAAAAAAGAAAAAAAAACTTTATTCCAGCAAATAACCTCGAGCAAAGAAAAAACACCAATGGGGCTATAGGACACGATAACAGCTTACAAAACAAAAAGCATATGCAAGCAGCATATATAGTGCTTTATCCACGTAAGAGGGAATTACAGGGAATTTTTAACTTAAGGCCAAAGTAGTCGAGTTGGCAAAAAACAATCTCCAATTTGGAATAATAAATATTTTTCCAAACTCGGCTACTTTAGTCTTATATTTGAAATTTCCCTTGTCAATCTCTTGCAATTTACGATTAAAGTCCATATTTGTCATCCTTGTTTCTGCCAGATATATCTCAGGCTGTCGCCAAATTTACAAATGCTTGACACATTTGAACTACAATAGTTCTACCCGTTCTTGGCAAACATGGCGGTAATTTTACAGCTCAAGCTACAAAAAGACTGGTAAAGCATATGTTGGTTTTAATTAATATAAATCAGGTCAGCTGCCTGAAACAATGTCCAATTGTTAGTTCAACAACAAAGTGTCCTTGTCTATACCAGACAGTGCTTCTCAAACCTGTCCATCAGACCCTTCAACCATCCAGGACTTACCCAGTTGTGTTTAAATAAGAATATGTATAACTCTTGGTGTGGTTCCCTAACCATTAAGGGACCATACCAGGTGTTATACGTGATCTGACTTAAACACAACTTGGTAATCCCTATATCTTGACCCATTGGATCGTCTTGAGGATAGGTTTGAGAAGCATCTGAGATGCTGAAGTTCCTGGTTGTCGGTTGCTGATGGCACAGCCAACGTCAGCATGCACAGCCAATCAGAGCGGGGGCTCGCCCTGCTCCATCTGCCAAATGAGAGGGTCTCTCGCTGCTAGGTAGTCAGCTGCGCTAGCAGAGAGTGTAACGGTCGTGTTCAGGAGATGGACCACAAGTGGAGATGAGGCTATCGGGACACTCACTAAGTACCGTAGGTAGCAAGTATTGGTCTTCACCTTAATGACTACACACCCTTGGTTGAGCCGCCGGTGGTATGTCACCAAGGATTTTGCTGGAACACTTACTACCGGATACTCAGCAAGTGGAGCCCGTATAGGATCGTACAGGAATACAGGCAAACGGAGAGTCAGGAGACAGGCCGGGTCACGGACAGGAGAGATACGGATAAACAGGTCACTAGCAGAAATCGAGGCAGGCGGCGGACGGAGAATAGTCAGGAACAGCAGGGTCATACACAGAATAATCAGGAATGCAGGAACAAACGGATGGAGTATATAGGGACGAACCGGGTCAGCAACAGATAAACGGAGTCAATCAGGAGTCAAAACGCTAGTGAGATACACAAGGCACTATCACAGGCAAAGGTAACCTGTGAAATGACTGTTTAAATACACTACCAATTGATCAGGACACACCTCTGATCAATTGGCAAGGGAGGGGTTAATTTAATAAATAGCCCTTTAACTGGGCTCATGAATATTCATGAAACACCCGTTCGCGCATGGCAGCTGTCGGTCAGGGGATAAATTGGCGTGTACTATCAAAAACACCTACCCGTTTATCCTCACACTAGGAACAACTATATTAGAAGGACAAGTGAAATATAAAGTTAAGTGTTCCTTTACGTTTGAAATTTCCGTCTCAGCTCCATTTAATTCTCTCTTTATTGAGTACACCCTTAGTTCTATTGCATTTATATACATAAGCTAAAGTATGCATTGTGTGTGACACACCACTAAAACTAGAACTCTGATTTAAACAATGCTTACTACATTTTTTTTTTGCAACTGTAGCTTTCCTTTATGGTATTGCTGTTCATGCATTTATTAATATTTCCTGTCTGCTAGCTGGAGCACTTATCTGTAATGTATCAGATGAGATGCTAATGGAATGCCAGACGCAGGGGGGGGGGGGGGGACATTTAATGTTTTCAGTATTGTTGCAAAGCTAACCATTAGCAAATCCTTGCCTGGCAAGAGAGTACTGCAGTCACTTCCTTAAATGACCCTACAGGCTAAATTTAAAATTTTCCAAACTCATTGCAGATGAACTAAAATCACTGAACCAAAATAAAGAAAAGCTTAGCAGGGAGAGTATATGGATGATTTCTATGTATCTAGGGCAGGGGAGTCATCCTATATAGTTAAAAAAAAAAAAAAAAGTAATGTGGCACATGAATCAATGCTTCCTCTCAAGACGTCATTAAAGACCACAGACATAAGTGGGATAGAGAGTGGGAGAAAATCTATACTAGCAGAGAATGAATTATGGTTCTGCCAAAGAGCGTTTGAAAGCTTACTTCCAGAAGAATAACTTTTTATTTTTTATCTTTCTCCCCCTGACTTCTTTTTTCAGCGTTTCTCTTCTAAAAGACTTGCCTGAAGAAAAGCTATCCAAGATAGTGGACTGCTTGGAAGTTGTACGTATTTTGGGACTTGCAAAACGCATCTGGGCTTTGTTTGCGCGATTATAAATATCCCTTATGGTTCAGGATTTTCCACGCACAACAGAATGAGGTCAATGTACTTAGATGGTTCCCGAGTGTCTCATTCAGGGAAGGCTTCCATTGCGTTTCCAAGATGGACCACCTTTGTAAGCGGTTTGAAAGAGTTTTCCTTCGTAGCTAGTCAGGATAGGTGGATTGGTTAAACTTGATGGACTTAGGTCTTTATAGTGCGCTCCGTCCTTGGTTGTGCTTCCTACATTCTCTTAGTAATAATAATTATAGCTCTAAACCACGTCAAGGTTGAAAATCAACTATTCGTTCCCTTTGCTCAATAGTCCTGCTATAACTTACTTTTTCTGATGGTTATAGACAAGGTTGTCTAGCACAGTGGTTCTTAAACCTGTCCTCAAGGACCCACAATGGTCCAGAATTTAGGCATTACCCAGTTGTCTTTAACCCCATCGTGACGTTAGGACATACTATGCCGTCCTGACTTTAAGTGCCTTAAAGTCGTTAGGACGGCATAGTACGTCCTGTACTAAACAGCTCATCGCGGCTCCCCGCGATGAGCTGTTTTCTGATCCCGCTGCAGGCACTTACAGCGGGATCCCACCTGTCAGATGAGGACACTTTGAGTGGCCTCAGTCTGACAGGGAAAATGTAGCCGGTACTCAAAGGGAGCACCGGCTACATTTTGCTAAATCACGCTGTGCCCGAACTTCCTGGTTCGGGCACGCCTCCGTGACGTCACACGTGACGTCCGGAGGTCTCGCGATTTTTTGTCAGGGACCCACAGGGTCTATTAAGACCCTGATCGGGTCTCTGCCAGAGTGTTCCTGGCTACCAATCACTTTGTGATCGGTGGCCTTGGAACAAATCGTGACGTTTTGGTGCTTGCGTCGTTTGGGACGCAAGCACCTTGCGTCACGAAGGGGTTAAATATGTATAACACCTGGCATGGTTCCTTAATGGTTAGGGAACCACACCAAGTGCTCTACATATTCCTATTTAAACACAATTGGGTAATCCCCAAATCCTGGACCATTGGGGGTTCTTGAGGACAGGTTTGAGAAGCACTGGTCTAGCAGATACAAACCCTCTTGTGTTGCTACTTCCGAATGATGAACAGCTGGAGGTCGGTCCACGTTATAAATGACAGAAAACACCAAGAGAGGTTATGAGTCGTATCATAGAAGAAAAGCACAAACAGAAAGGTGCAAAGCAAGTTAAATATAGTAAATTCAGATATTAAAAAAACACCTACTAAAAAAAAAAAATAAAAAAAAAATATCAATATAAAAAATACAGCAACCGTTCAACAACAACAAAAATGTAATATATAATATAGTCTCTAAAAGCAGATGGCAGAGGATAAAAAATACACATAATGTTATTAAAGGTTAATAATTCGAACGGAAATGGAGGTGAAGACTCACTGAAGAGCCACACTCCAATCCCGCAGAAGGAATGATGAAAGTACAAGCCCAAATGAAATGGGTAATTCATAAACACTGGATTTATATACACCTACTGCAGCTGTTTAGTCTTCTTTAATAACATTATGTATAGTTTTATTTCTGGCCTCAGCCATACCATCTGCTTTTAGTGGCTATATATTTTTTGTTGAATGTTTGTTTTTTGTTTATTTATTGATGTTTAATATATATTTCTACAACTTTTTTTTTTTATACCAAGTTTATTTGAGTTTAATATATTTCCCTAGTTTTGCACTTTTATCACATTGTTTTTAGTTTTCATTATATGGGGATTTATAATAATGCAGTTTACTCCTTCCCACTAGATTGTTTACATTTAGTTTGAATTATAACTTGTTTATTGTTATTTTTATTTGTGGGATTGCATTTGCTTTCTTGTTTTCGTTTATCTCAGGATATATATAACAAACTTGTTAATTTTATTATTTACAGCAAGATTCTTTATCATTCCATATTTTTAATTCAGCGCAGGCTGAATTATCAACTTTTTTTTTTTTAGCATAAATAGCTTAAAAAAAGTGAACGAAAAATACGTTCATTTTATATTCCCAGAAGGAAATGGCAAATATTATTCACTTATGTTGACAACCTGGGATTTTGTAATATTTTGAAAATATCTGAAATATTCTGTGGATCACCACTCCAGGGATCTACAGCTCAATTCCATATATCAGACGAGGCCGCTCTTGGTGGTTACATTTCGGGAGCTCACCGGTGACTCTGTTGGGCAGCATGATGTCCCATCAGAGACCCACAAGGTCTGTAGACCCCATGAGTAAGCCTTCTGCTTCGTTGTTCTTGGAGACCGGAACACAATATTGCACGAATGAAGTTTAGGTCTTTGGATCTTTAAGGGGTTAATAATAATAATATATGTTTGGGAATAGGAAAACAGACAAAACAATCCCGACGACAAGGTTAGAACTACCTACAAGACCAGAGAGCTGTTTACCTGGGATAGATTTCTCAGCGATTTAAAATTAAATGAATCATTATAAAATCAGCCTCACTGACCGTCTTCCTACCTGTGCATCTTTCTACAAGCCAAACACTGGCATTTATGTGTTATTCTTAGACGAGCTATGATTATACTCTATCCTGCTCTAGTTTATTACAAACAGAAGCAAGCAGCATTCTAAAGGGGATGGCAGAAAACAATATCATAAAAATAATTATACCATACAAGGGATCTAAAAAATACACACAGTGACATGATGATAAATATCAGAGTGTATAGTGATACATTAATCTGTTATCGGTTGTCCAAGATCTCACCACTGTGATAGTTCTCTGCCTCACTTATTTAAAGGGTCTGTCTGGGGGGGGGGGGGGGGGGAGTTCAATAAAGCACGTCATGAGCTCTCTTTGTTTGAAAATCATGATCAAATCAGGTTGGGTCAGATCTTTTTTTTTTTTTATTTGTCCCAAGATTCTAAACCACATGTCCGCCCCCTGATAGATCTATACAAGCGCGAGAGAGCTCAATAAGGTGCTCTATTTATATTCTTTCATTAAAACATTTCTATGTAAAACGTCTGCCTTCGATGCAATCTTACAGTTAAACAGATTTTCCACAGAGTCGCCCCTTAATTAGAATGTCAATATCTGTATTCACAAATACAAGGTTTGTAGCCCCTACTGATCCTCCCCCGCACATCTCAGCATTTGGCTGGAGATTTCTTCTTTTTTTTTTTTTTTTGCTGACAGTTGTCCTTTAATAAAAATGACGGGGTGTTATTCTAGGAACAACGCTAATACAGTACAAAAGATTCCAGAAGCCCCTAATTTATCTCACTAATTTACAATAGGTTCCAATAATACATACTTTCAGTTTGTATATATATATATATGAACAGATACACAGAAATGCATTACACTGCCTGAATACTGCAGGGCTACATTCCCATACTCCTCCTTTTATCTGAAAGAGCATTATGGGAGCCAGTGTTTAAATTAAATAGGTCTGTGGAATATCCTGCTGATGACATCACCTGTGCAAACATTTCCCACTGAAAGCAGTTCATTTGGTGATGTCATAAACAGAAACACGTTTTTCCTCTTAATTGAGGCCAATAGGTGGGATTTTTAGCAAACCTGGATCCCGCAACAGTGGCATTTCTTTTAACAGGCCTTTTGCTTAAAGGGGAAACTGATTGATCGCCATTAAGTACAGTGTACGCAGACATGGATACACTGCGTATCTATTGCAGGAAGACATGTGATTACCATTCGTAGGGATGCCCGATGCAGAAGTAGGATTACTGCTGACATTGCAGTACAGCACCAAACTCCTGATCAAGAATAAAGAGAGCAATTACTATTTAGTAGCTGGTGAGAGCAACGCTGCCTGACTAATTGTTTGTCCCTCACTGAGCAAATGACTCATTCTCCGACAGACACTTGCAAATAATTCCGTGAATGGGATGCTGGCCTGAATATTTTTATGGAGCTTTTGTTGTATGTTTAAGGCTGGGAAAGTATATGGACTTCATTTAAGTGAACCCCTTTATCCACACACATACACAGACAGTCTGTCACTCACACTTGCACACACACAGACTCATACTGACATACACACACTCATTCTGACATACACACATACACTTACACTGGCATATACACACACTCACTCACAATGACATATACACACACTCACACTGACATATACACACACACTCACACACTCACACACACACTTACACTGACATATACACACACACTTACACTAACATATACACACACTCGCTGATACTGACATACACACACTCACACTGACATACACACACACACACACACTCACTCTGACATATACACACACTCACACTGACATATACACACACACTCACACACACTCACTCACAATGACACACACACACACTTACACTGACATATGCACACACACTTACACTGACATATACACACACACACTTACACTGATATATACACACACTCACTGATACTGACATACGCACATACACTTACACTGGCATATACTGACATACACACATACACTTACACTGACATACACACACACACTTACACTGGCATATACACACATACACTTACACTGGCATACACACACACACTTACACTGGCATATACACACACACTTACACTGGTATATACACACACTCACTCACACTGACATATGCACACACTCACACTGACATATACACACACACACTCACACTGACATATACACACTCACACTGACATACACACACACACTTACACTGGCATATACACACATACACTTACACTGGCATACACACACACACTTACACTGGCATATACACACACTCACTCACACTGACATATGCACACACTCACACTGACATATATACACACATTCACTCACACTGACATACACACACACTCACTCACACTGACATACACACACACACACTCACACTGACATACACACACTCACTCACACTGACATACACACACACACTTACACACACACACTAACACACACACACACACACACACACACACACACACTTACACACAGACACTGTCTAACTGTTTAAATTACCTGGTACAGGCATCTCTGTGCTTTCAGCTCCTCGTTTGAAGGAGGGACTGAGCCAATCACTGGAGGCTTCTGAACTCTCAGCTAATCAGAGTTGAGATGTCTCACCTGATTGGCTGAGACCTCCTTCAATCAAGCTACCCCAGACACAGGAAAAAAAAAAAAGATAAAGACAGCTGCATGGAGCAGCAAAGTGCCGCCTCTGCCGGGGTGCCGCCCGGGGCAGCTTCCCCACTCTGCCCCATTAAAGGGTCGGCTCTGGTTGAGGTCATAAACAGGAGACTCCACAGACACATCTAAAACACATTTTGATGTAACATGTAGGCCTTTGCATCAATCATTGCATCGCTGTTATCACTTGATCACCAATTAGTTATCAGCAAAATATATTCAAGAGCGTAAATGCTTCAGAGGCAATCAGCATTAGACTCACTCTCTATCTTAGACCTCATTCTCTCCCTGTACATAATTGTACCTAATATGCTCTGTCTTCACAGGACTTTTATGATAAAGGAGACTATATAATCAGAGAAGGAGAAGAGGGTAACACCTTTTTCATCATTGCCAAAGGAAAGGTAAGAATTATTCATTTTTAGACATGGGTTTTTGATTGTGCTCATTGTTTGTCATTTTCCTGATTGCGCCAAACCGTCGGAGTGGGTCTAATCAGGTCACTTGAAAACTATGACACTGACAATGGCAGTAATAATATAATGTGGTTATGCTAGGCCATTTTTCGAAGTCGCTGCCTCTTCATTCCTTAACGCACCTCACTAGTATGTACAGATACAGGTCAGGGTAGGGACACAAGCGTCCGTGGCACGGCCAGTGAAGGTTCCGTATACCATTGTTCAATTATCCACTACAGACCTCAGCATATGTTGGTGCCTACCCCTGGTTCACGATCTGTGATCTCTGGTGCTGAATGGACAGGGAAAGGTCTGTTCTGTTATATCTGGGAAATAACATTTTAAATAGGGCATTTTATAGCGAGAACTAAACTACAGCTGTAGTAGTACACTACGACAACGGGGCAGAGGGAGATTCGGAGTTTTCCCTGACGCATTTCAAGGAACATAGGGGCTTCTTGTAATAAAGAACTCAGAGATGGCGGCATACTTTCCCTTAGTCCCTGCTACAGGGTGTGCGGAACGACAGTCGTGATTTGGTTGCGCTTGAGGGTAAATTTGAGAAATGTTCGACTTTGGGTTTAAGATAGACGATGACCCATTGATTGATGCAGAAAATTATGACTCCTAAACTTTTTCACTGCTTGACAGGATAACGGACTACATTTTACAGCTCAGTTATTGACCGTAAAGGTCAGGGAAAATAGACCCGCTTATCTAAAGCTATTACTGAGAGCATCTCGGAGGAAGAGATGCTCTCAGTAAAATGACCTAACTTTGTCATCCGTCTCAAAGTTAAATTATTATTTTGATAAAAACGTATGTATGAAAAGGAAGACAGTAAAAAGGAAGTTCTGATTAATCGAAAGTGTATGCATTTAAAAATAGAAATGCTTTAATTAGAGGGTTCAGTTGGGTGTTTTATTTGTATTCTTTCATTAGAGCATTTCTATCTAAAACACATATATTTGATGTAATATTTCAATCAAACTTACATTTTTCCCAACAGCTGTCCTTTAATTAAAATGTCAATATCTGTATTGTAAACATGGTGCATGGTTTGCAGCCCTTACTGATCCACCCACGCAGATCTCATACGCACAGTACAAAGCATGCAGGCCTCTTTCTACCAGTTGGCTTGTCAGATCAGACAGATTTTCTGGAAGCATTTAACTTTTACCTGCTCCCCTGCAGGAAAAAATTCCTCGATTGTGTGTGTGTGGGGGTGGGGGGCATCGGAACTACTTGATTAATTAACTCTGAACACTTATGAGTTATACATTCTGCAGGGCAGCACATTACAATTTACAGTATGTCCCTCAATAAATGGATGGTCATTAGTCTTGAGCGAACCCGAACCGCATTTTTCGGGTTCGTACCGAACATTACGGTTTTTGGACCCCGGACCCGAACACGGACATTTCACTGTATGTTCGGGTTGGAGTTCGGGGTTCGGCGATTACATTGTATGTAATAAGAATAGGGACTCTTTAATAATTGACCTATTCGTATGAATGGGGACACTCTTACCCACATTTTACTTCATTTTGCAGCCCTCTAGCTCTTTTCAGGACTTTTTTCGAGACAGTTTAGTGGTCAAAAGTTCGTGTCCCCATTGACTTCAATGGGGTTCGGGGTCAAGTTCGAGCACGGACCTGGACATTTTTTTCAAAGTTCGGCCGAACCTGCCGAACATCCAGGTGTCCGCTCAACTCTACTGGTCATAGATGGAATCAGTGATGTATTTTGGTTTTGTGCTTCCCTAGGCAGACAAAATTCTAGCACTCCCCTACCCATGTTGCACACCTATGACATGCCCCATCACCCCATTACATGCCCCATCACCCACATTGCAAACCCACTAAATGCCCCATCACCCCCATTACATGCCACCATCACCCTCATTACATGCCCCCACCATGTCCATTACATGCCCCCATCACCCCGATTAATTGGAAGGAGCTAAATCTTGCTGAACGGTGGGGAGGGAGCGAAAACGTTTGACGCACCAGAAGTGTGCTTTAACACCCCCTGGCAAAGTGCCGCCCTAGGCAAGTGCCTTGTTTGCCTTGTGGAAGATACACTACTGGATGGAATCATTAGCAGGTGATGCTGATGCAAGCACTAGTCAGGTTAACAATACAACTGTAGCATTTCAGAAAGTGTGGTTGAAAGGAATGGCTGCTTAGGATACAACTTGTACTTGGAGATGAATCAGATTACCCAGAACAGAAAAAAATTGATAAATACATACCTATGGGCACTGGTTACTGCAATCCATCCCATATAACTAGTGTTCTACATTACCAATGTTATTGAACTAAACAAAATATATATACACAAAAATCACTGAATGGAGTTCGAGGAGACATCCGGAACTGCTCCTATTTCAGAATCGCTCCTTCTGGTGTTGATGCAAATGTAATGCGTTTGGCTTTTTCTTACTTGCCAAGGGATCTGCCAGGTCTTAGTTTAAGTAATTAAGAGCCTAGTTCCATCTGATTGGGTTTCTGTTTCGCAATAAAAAGATGTACGTGGCCACATGCTAACTTGAAAAAGGTGGGGTCAAGGGATTCCTCAACAAACCATAAAGCGTGGGCCCAGCTGTTTACATCATGGTTGTTCATTTAAATGGCAGGGTTTTGTATTAGACCGCTGGCGATAAGCAACGGTAATAGCTTGGTAATGGGATTTATGCCAAGATCCACCTGTGTTTTGTACAGAGATAGGCAAAGCTTCTATAGAATGACATAAATGTCCATGGCAAGGTCTGTGAAGATCCACAGAACATCATTAAAAATGTTGCAAAAAAATAAAATATATATTACGTTTAAAGATTGCATCAAGTGTAGGCATGTTAAAAAGAAATTCTTTAATGAGTGAATACAAATAAAGTACCTTATAGAGCCCTCTTTGCTCCAAATGGTGCGGGCCGACATGTTTAGAATCTTAGGTCAGATCTTTCGTCTTCTGAACCAAGTGGAAGTCGACCCAAGGTTCTAAACATCATGTCTGCCCCGTTAGAGAGCAAAGATGGCTCAATAAGGTACATTATTTATATTCATTTGTTAAAGATTTTTTTTTTTTATAAACCACCTACACTTAATGAAATCTCTCAATAAGATATAAGTTAACATTTTCGTAGTCTTGTTAATGTTCGCTATAAACAATGCTGGTTTCTACCCCTCGACATGTTCACTAGCTTGAGACAATCTCAAAGAGAAGATTTGTATTCTGGGCTATAGTCCAGAAAACCAAATGTGTTCAGCTAACCTTTACAAACACAGGAAGGGCGATGATTAACGTACAAAATACATTTTGGATACGTGACTTATAAGCTTTATCTTGTATGCTCCTGTGCAGGTATCTGTAACGCAAGCAGTAGAAGGATCTCAGGAACCACAACAAATCAAGACCCTAGGAGTTGGTGACTACTTTGGGGAGAAAGCATTGATTAGGTAAAAGAGGGGAAATATAAAAAAATATATATATATTAATAAGGGTTGACTCAATGTATACTGAATTGTCATGAAATGGATTCGGGATGGGCACTTTGGTCTGATTTCACAAATTTCCGGAAAAAAAGGGGCCACTCAATATCGGGGCCAGATCTGCTGTTTGGACCATTTGGAAACAAAGCATCGGAGGCATACGGATTGTGACATTTTTGCAATGAGAACCTTACACATTCAGCTACCAAATATCACCACTGAAATCGGGTAACGTTACTATAATAGTATATGTACATTAATATATTTTTTTTTAATTGTACAGATTTTTATTTTATTGCACTTCAGTCCATTTTGTGAGGACTTTTGGCTATTTCAGATATAGCCGTTGTCCTCCCATTTTTCCGTAGTACGAATTGTCAATTTTGGCCTAAATATATAAACAATGGTTCCATCCACTTGGCATTATGTATTATGTTTTCTATGTCCCATTTCTAACAATCTCCCACACCAAGGGCTATAGATCCCTGAAGCCTAATTTTAAATCTCAAAGAGACTTACGGGGATTCCGTTACCTTGAACACTTTATTTGCTTCTTTTTAAAATTCCAAACTAATTGCCAGATTAAGAGTAAAATGTGTTTTTAATCGGTTATGATGTCAGCCGTGGCTTGATGTGGAAATGAACTACTCAACGGGAAATGCCTAATTTGCAGATCAAGACACAAATTATGTCATAACCAGGAAACACCCCAGACGCACTTAAAAACACATTTTCCCTTAATTTTTGCCTTTTCTTTCAATTATAAAAACGACCAGTATAAAAAGGAATTTAAGTAATTTGGCGAGCTCTCGGAATCTCCTCATTTAAATGTTTCACACACTGGTGTCATACGGTTGGTTAACCAATATCTACCAGGCGTGTGAGTCGCATCAAACGTATCTTTTGTCTTCTACAAAGATAAAATCACTACCTTTCTAGGTTATTCAGTTGGAAAGATGTACGCCGTGGAACTACGTTTTTGATGCCGTAATAAAGTGTTATTAAAATCGAAACGCTTGATCGGTTTACATTCGCGGCCAAGGAAAGTTTAAATGAAAAAGGGACTCTCACCTACACATTATATATACTGTGACACAATTATTATAAATGATCTATACATTGTGTTGGCAGGATTGAGAGAAAAATGTGTGTTAACCATATTTGGGGATTTTCCTGTCGGGAAATGTATCATTTGCATATTAAGCCACAGAGTGATGTCATATGTTTGAGACACCACAGATATGTTTAAAAAACATATTGCTTTAAACCATGCATTTGCTTACAATTTGGCTAAAACGCTATATATTTATTTTTTTTTTAATTTTTTTTTTTAGTTATTTTTTTTTTATATTTTATATTCACAGTACAATATTTGGGTGATATAGTCGATAGCAGTGAGGCATGGGGACAGGTACAAGTGATTAGACATGTGCATTCGTATTCGGACGAATGCATTTTCGGACGAATGCATTTTCGGCCGAAAATAGCATTTTCGTCCATTCGTCCGAAAAATGAATAACTAAAATGCTAAACTAACGAAAGCCGAATGAACGAATGGTTAATAAAAGAAAATCATTTGTCCATTCGTGCTATTGGCATTCTATAAACTGATATAGAGTCGGTTTATAGAATACCAATAGCATTACATACATTCCATAAACCGACATAATGAACGACTTTCGGTTTATGGAATGTATGTAATGCTATTGCTATTCTATAAACCGAACTAGAGTCCTCATTCATACGAATAGGTCAATTGACCTATTCGTATGAATGGGGACTCTATTTCGGTTTATGGAAAGCCAATAGTATTACATGTATTCCATAACCCGAAAGTCTTTCGGTTTGTAGAATACATGTAATGCTATTGCTATTCTATAAACCGAAAGTCTATAAACCGAACGTCGTTCGGTTTATAGACTTTCGGCTTATGGAATACATGTAATACTATTGGCTCTCTATAAACCGAACTAGAGTCCCCATTCATAAGAATTTCTATGTTCGGTTTATAGAAAGCCAATAGCATGTATTCCATAAGCCGAAAGTCTATAAACCGAACGCCATTCGGTTTATAGACTTTCGGTTTATGGAATGTGTAGGTCAATTGATTCGTACGAACGAATAAAACTAAACGAAAATAATGAACGAAATTAGTTTTAGAATGGACGAAAACAAAATGAAAATGTTAGTTTTGCACATGTCTACAAGTGATAAAGGTTTAATTTTCTTATGAAGTCCCCCCCTCCTCCCCCCCCCCCCCCCCCACTTGATGGTTAATGGTATTATTAAAGGATCTGAGATATAGCTAATTAAATCTCTCCCGCGTGGTTTCTCACATTGTGTTGTTCTCTGCTAGTGAGGATGTACGTTCTGCCAACATCATAGCGGAAGAAGATGACACTCAGTGCCTTGTGATCGACAGAGAGTGAGTATTGCACCCAGCATGCTTTGCTTCACACAATCATGGACAATTTCCCACTAGACCCTATAATCATGCTGAACGGAAGGAAACGGGTAACGCTTGTCAACAAATGTGTAGGACAGCTTCCGACCCGAGGCAGATCACATTAACGTGTGGGGGGGGAGGGAATAACCAGGCTTTCCAACTCATCAACCTACTAGTTCTTACATCTCCTCAAACATTTGTTTCCTACATGCTTTGTGTTGGTTATCCAAGTAAATCTTCTGCTAAAAGTTGTATTTTTTGTTTGAACAGTACCTTTAACCAAATGGTTGGCACCTACCAAGAGCTCCAGACTTACCTTCGGGAATATGTGTTCCAGCTTGCACTCAATGATCATGACCGAAGGAATGCAAGGTAGGGCTTAAAGATGTGTTTTTTCTTACAGGTAAAATGGCGTGAGCCCCATAAGACACTGCACTGTGGTAGGTCAGCATGGTGAACGTCTTGTAATGTTAGCCCCTCTCGCGGAGATACAGATTCCGGAATCCGACCATTCAGCCAAATTGTCCAAGTCATCCAAAAACAGTCTGGCTATGACGGAGTATGTATATAAGCTTTATTTGAACATCATGTTAAAACCATAAACGTGACCATATACCTAGGCAATGAATAATTTATTTACACGGTAGACTTGTACCTGAAGTGCTTTGCAGGCCTTCGTATAAGTTCAGAGAGAGTTACCGGGCTCCACCTCTTTCCTGGTGATCCAATGACAATCCAGCACCATGAAAGAATCGTTGGCACTTAGCACTCGGTATAAAATATTGTGCTTAATGTCAAATTATAGACTATGGGTCTCATAGACTGTGGAAGCGCAGACACACCTAACTCATTTCGTGTTAGGAAACACTTACTCATCATAAAAAGGACACGAAAAATTAGTGACTCTGTTGCCAAATTCACAGCTGCTGTCGGCCCCTCGGATGTATCTTGTGTATTTCCGGGGGTTTGTGTGTTGGCTGTTCGCAGCACACAAACCTGTCACTTAGGGGCACGATACGTCCCTGATGTCCGCCCTCTGTGAGAACTATACAGAACAAATAGGGCTTAATAAGGTACTTTATTTGTATTCTTTTATTAACACAGTTCTGTTTAAAATGTCTCAATTAATGTGTCTCAATTACACAAGTTATTTTTTTTTTTAAATGTTTGTGCTTTAAGTCACTGATGTCTCAACGTGGCACAGACAAGGTATACCCCAAACAGACCCCCATAACATTCACTATGACCGGAGTCTAAGCTACCAAAGTCATTAGTTTAAACGCAAACTATAGTGAGCCCATTGACTATATTTCGATATCCTATGTGCTCGCCAAATGCATTCCCCCCGAGGCTTCTTTCCACACATTACTAGAAGCACCAGCAGTTCCAATAACATGAAACGCTTGGCAGCCACCCTAGCAGTGAAGGTGTTGACGCACACGAACGAGACCACAACTTCTGCCACGGTGCATAATTATGTCCGGCGGTACACGTTTGTGATGATGGAGATTCTGAGTCGGAATCTAACCATTGTCATTTACATTGTTGGCCAGTCCTGCGACATTTGTTATGTTTCTATTAGCAACAGGCCCCATCTATTAAATGCATTAATACGAGTGCTTCTTTTTTTTTTTACTGCAAGCAGATTGCTATCAGTTGATTGGGTTATTAGCAGAGGCAGAACGTTTTATTAAATCGCATCAAATCTAAAATGAGAACTGCTTCCGGAAAAAAAAGTCCGGAAAAAAAAAAAGGACAGAAAAAGCGAAGGAATGTGATGTACAACCAAATGAAAAGGTAGAGAATTTTCTAGTGTCACTATCAGGGGAGTGCTGGCAAGGGGGAAAAAAGGGGCAACTGTCCCTTGGGCGGCTCTCTCACTTAATTCAGTGAGCTGGGGCTAGGGTTGCCACCTGGCCGGTAAAAAGTTGGATGGAGGTCGATGTTAAGTCTACGGAGGCGGTAGCAAGGCCGGTATTTTTTGTAGAAAGGGTGGCAACCCTAGCTGTGGCTGTACCACTACTCACTTTTAAAATGAGTGTATAGCACTTTCTATATTTATATAAAAAATGTCGATATCTGTCTTGCCAGTCTATCTGTGTCTACCTCTGATGATAAAGATGAACCATGGGCCACTAAATAGTTTTTGTTCCCCCCTGGACCAAGCGTTACCAGTCCTTCCCTGGTCACTAACACAGCTTAACGGACTGTTTAATGTAGGAAAACTTGGTATATGAATCGCTGCAACCGAAGCTCTAGGTTGGGCCAGCAAAACGTTATGCCATCGTAGCCTCTTGCGGTAAAGAAAAAGGTGCGAAAAAAATCGAAAATATCTCCAAATCGATTTAGGTGAAGGTAGAGTCATAGCTCTCCCTTGATACACAACTAGGGTTGCCACCTGGCCGGTATTTTACCGGCAGGCCGGTAAAAAATTGGCAACAGGCCAATGTTAAGTCTATGGAGACAGTACCAAGGCCGGTATTTTTTTTTTTTTTGAAGAAAAGGTGGCAACCCTATACACAACCCTTTTTTTTTCATCCACAAAGAAAAAACTATGTACACAATTCACTGTAAAAACGGTGCAAGATGAATCAATTTATCATACAATTTATCATACTCAAACAAGACTGCAATAAAAAAACAGCACCATCTCCTTAAAGGGACTGTATCACATAAACATTGGTTGTTTTTTTTTCTGTGAATGCAGTGAATAAAAATGTATGAAAAGATGTTGTGTTAACAGAATTGTGTCTGTGGCGTCTCTTGTTGATGACATCACCTGTGGCCTGATATGCCAATGAACAGCTTTTCAATGTAAAATTTGTAATTTGCATATTAGGCCACAGCAGACACCCCAGGCACATTTACAACACTCCTTATTTCGGCGTTTGCTTGCACCTTTGCTAACGCAATGTATAGATTCTTTTCGATATGCACAGTACAAACAATGTTTAGGTGATACAGTCCCTGTAAGGCATGTGCAGAATGGGGCTCGGAAAAAAAGGGAATGGGAAAACCAGACAAAAGAGAGCAAAACAATATCAAATATGGGATGTGCTATATCCATTTAATATATAGAGATATGGAATTACCCTCATAATCCACTGAATAACATTATAGGCAACACAGATATATATTTTTTAATTCATATTCAATAAATACAAAAATAATAATAAATAACAAAAAAATAAAAAATAATCAGAATGTCTCATAGAAACATAGAAACATAGAATGTGTCGGCAGATAAGAACCATTCGGTCCATCTAGTCTGCCCAATTTTTTAAATACTTTTATTAGTCCCCCGTTCCCGGTCTTATAGCTAGGATAGCCTTGTGTCTATCCCACGCATGCTTAAACTCCTTCACTGTGTTTACCTCTACCACTTCTACTGGAAGGCTATTCCATACATCCACTACCCTCTCAGTAAAGTAATACTTTCATTAGTCCCTGTCCTTATCTTATATCTAGGATAGCCTTATACCTATCCCATGCATGCTTAAACTCCTTCACTGTATTAACCTCTACCACTTCTACTGGAAGACTATTCCTTGCATCCACTACCCTCTCAGTAATGTAATACTTTTATTAGTCCCCCGTTCCCGGTCTTATATCTAGGATAGCCTTATACCTATCCCATGCATGCTTAAACTCCTTCACTGTATTAACCTCTACCACTTCTACTGGAAGACTATTCCATGCATCCACAACCCTCTCAGTAATGTAATACTTTCATTAGTCCCTGGCCTTATCTTATATCTAGGATAGCCTTATACCTATCCCATGCATGCTTAAACTCCATCACTGTATTAACCTCTACCACTTCTACTGGAAGACTATTCCATACATCCACTACCCTCTCAGTAAAGTAATACTTTCATTAGTCCCTGGCCTTATCTTATATCTAGGATAGCCTTGTGTCTATCCCACGCATGCTTAAAATTATTGACTGTGTTTACCTCTACCACTTCTGCTGGCAGGCTATTCCATACATCCACTACCCTCTCAGTAATACTTCCTGATATCTTTCTAGGTGCAGCAATTTATATAGATCCAGCTGTTGACATTATCTATTATAATAAATGTATTGCTTTGTGTGTAATGAGAGACCGCCATGTATATTTAATGAAAAACTGACAAAGGTAAAAAAGAAACCTTCATTCACATATACAAAACCCCCCCATCTAATTCATAAGCCAACAAATGCGAAAACGAAATTAGGTCCCTTAAGAGACACTTTTTCCGAGCATAGTATATGTTTATGCGATCTTTGTAATAAAAAAACTAGGTTTGAAAGAGATGGGAAAGAAGTTGCCATGGGAACCAATAGCTTGCTCCTGCAGATTCCTACACTTTGGGAATATTGCCCAAAAAAAGTGTTATATATACATAACGCACACCGTGCCCAAATCGGAGAGAACGGGAACATTTTTGCCCACAGTGCTGCCAGTCTTCAAAACAAAATGTCCGCCATCCGTGGCCAGCCCCAGAAATGGAACCGTTCCTGTCTTTCCTAGTCTGGCGGTGTTAATACCTCAATCTGTATTGCTACATGCAGTGTAAGCCCCCCTGCCCCCTTGAAGCAATCATTTAAATCTATTTGTATTCTTCCCATACATTGCATTTCTGACGTCTGCCACCGTGGGGAATGGTGTTTAGTATAGCTTACAGTGCAGATGATTGCGATAAGATGGCCGCCTCAATGGGGCTCCCACATCTGAAGGGTTCTCGAGATTGGCATACAGACGAGCATTCAAATAAGACACTTTCAAACATCCATCTCCATACACTCCTTGTGGAGTTCAGCATGCTGAACGGACGACAAACACCTGGTGGACCTAAAAGGCCTAATCTGGGCCTAGTCTTCCAATCATGGTTTGGATGGTTATATTAGTATGACAATTTTTTTGCATTCGGTCACTTGTAAAGAGATATGTTATATTCCAGACAAATACAACGCCACACAGTGTCTTTGAGTTTAGACAGTTCTTAAGCCAAACAAAATATGTCCGAGGATAAAGTAGGGATTATATTTCACTGAAGAACCACATTATACATAGCCGTAGGCTTTCAAATAGTGCTAAAATGCTATATAAATATATTATTAAATCACTAGTTGCTTTAATGGTGAAAGCGAATTGAGATGCTAATTTCAAACATAAGTAGCTCAGTTGGAAAAAAAAATTCAACTCTGGTCTTTAATTTGCAATTCCCTTCTCCATTGGCTACAATTCCCTTTTTTATGAATCTAGCCCTAAGGGTTGTATGATAATGTCTTAGATCGGTTCCTTCACCTCCGTAGTAGCGAGAGACCCTCCCAGCTGAGATGGCGCTCTTGTTTAAAAGGCAAACGTAGAAGAACGCATGAAGGGTTAGTTGTCCCTAGTGTGTGGCGTGTACTTTTGATAGTACATGTTAGTTTATCATATTACTGGCAGCTGCCATACTTCCATAGGAAGCAGGAAGCTGTCTGGTCGACGACCGGCTCTCTCTGCTGGAGCAGAGATAGACCATGGTTTTTGCATTGGATCACCAGAGAGGGGCCTTAACTAGTAGAATACATACCCCAATCAGACTAGCAGGGCAAGGCAGCATCCAGATCGACTGTGTCTCCGCGCACACCAGCTGTGAGACACAGCCGAGAGTAAACCCGCGTGTATCTATTAAGGGGCCTCCGTCGGGCTTACTCCGGAGAAGCGGGACATGTTTATTTAACCCTAGCAGGGCCTCTTCTTACATTACATACACGTATATGTACAGTGCGTATCTCATCGGAATTGTATGAGATGCGTTATGAAGAACCACTTTTGTTTCTATGTTAGATAACGGCGGTATTCATGATAGAAGTTATACAAAAAGATTTGAGAAGTGTAGACCATGTAATACAATGGCAGCCAAGGTAGAGATTACAAAAGCCTCTCTACATGGAGTCAGTGGTAGTCTGCGGGTTGTACATAGGGTGAGCAATAGGAAGTATACCTAGACAGAACAAAGAACAAAAAATTAGATATTTATGGTTATAGCTTTCTAGTTATCCATGAAACCTACCTCCAAGCATCCTCACAATAAATCAACAGATACAAATAATGGTATCCAAACTCAACAGTGGCTCGCGTACTTAAACAATACAAGAAATGCCAAGCAACCGAAACCCACTCAGTACCACTGTCATGACGCTCAGCCTTCCACACTACCTTGCAGAACACCTAAAATGGCATTGTGAAATATACTTGTTTAGAGCACCATTCAGAAGGGGTTTACATTTATTTTGGAGGCCAAGATAAAGACGGACTTTCGGGTTGCCATGTTGCTGAGTTGTTTATCCAAGATCAGTTGGCGCTGACTGGTGTGCAATGTCGACACCTCCCGCACCTCTAGTGGGGGAGGGCATTAATTCACACCTACACGCTCTTAGCTGTGAGCCACATGACTGACACGCACACAGACCAATGACAGAGGGAGATGGCCATTGGACATTGCCTAGTAAGATGCAAGCCTTGTAGTCTTTGCTCTTGAAAAGGGGTATCTTTGGAAATGGTGTACAATCAGTGCGCCCTATAAATTGCACTTTTAAAGAGACAGAAGTCGTCTTCTACATCATTAAAAAAAAGGATTTAAAAAGTATACACCTTTTTATCGCCTCCCAAGACACCAGTGTGCTTAACTATGAAGCACACAAAGACCCCTGTTTTTATTTCGAATATTTAAAAATAGGCCCCCTGCTAGAGTTAGATGACATTAATAAGAAATTGCTTGTGAGCTGGCCAATGAATGGTAGGTGCCAAAGAAACAATGTTTCGCTGGTGGTTTCACACCTAGTTGTGATGTGTTGGGGAGTAAGCTTGAGGGTCAACTCAGATGACTCCCATTTTCTCAGTTTTGGACCCTCTTTTGTGATTTTGGGCTCCTTTCAGGGGATTTTGGCCCATCTTGGGTAGGGCGGGGCTGGAATCCCCGGCTGAAATCAGCCATACTGAGTAACCAAATTACAGGCCAGGTGGCTCTTTATTGAGCATAACCTTTGGTGTGATCTTTTGCCTTACAGGCGGAAAAGCCTTCATCATTCAGTTTCCCGGGATAACTCCGAGGTCAACCAGCTAAGGGAACTGGTTTCTAGGTTCTCCAGCACCTCCCCATTCCGCTACTTAGATGTTATCACAACTCTTGGAACAGGAGGATTCGGACGCGTCGAACTGGTAAGTAAAATGGTTTAGTCTAGACGCATTACGAAATAAAAAGCAGAATGATGTGTTGGCTGCTACATCATCCTACCTGTGGCTGTCTCACTGGATCCCAATACCAGCTTTATCATGCCATCAGTACACAGTTAGCCAACCACAGGTGGCATAGTTAGTGAGCCACTGGTGAGAACATGCGTTGAATTCAATGTGAGACAGTCACAAGCAGTGTGGTATAGCGATTATCAGCATGTGGCTAATCAGCACAGTTGGAAGGTTATAATTCGCATCAATATATAATAATATAATATAACAATAGTCCACAGCAACTGAAATGACAAACATTACCTGTGAACTACAATTCCCTTAAAAGGACACCATTCGGCAAAAAATGTGTTAAGTTAAAAGAGTGCATCAAGTGTAAATGCTTTCAATTGAAATACTTTAAATAAATAAAATACCTTATTGAGCCCTTTTTATTCAGTATAGCTCTATCTGGGAGCAGCCATGTTGTTTAGAATCTTCGAGTCGTGTGAAGGAAGTTCTGACCCATCTGCTTCAAGATTCTAAACAACGCGTCATCTAGTACGATACAATAACTATAAAGCGTGCGGTAGCGTCAGAGCGAAGCCTCATGGCTACATATCAGTGCATGGAAAGACTGATGAGTGTCCACAATATGAAGGATTTTCTTTTTTAGGTGAAACTTAAAGATGAAGACATGACCTTTGCACTAAAGTGCATTAAGAAGAAACATATAGTAGACACGCATCAGCAGGAACACGTGTACTGGGAGAAGAATATTTTACAGCAGATAAACTGTTCATTCATCATCAGGTAAAAACCTTACACCCAACAATCATTCTAACCCGGCTCTCGCCGATCACCCAAAACACACTATCCACCAAAAACTGGACTGACAAACATCTGGCAAAGCCGGAACAATTTCACTTGCTACAACAGCCCCCTTCCTTCCATTACCACGGGTCACTCACCCCACCTTCCTTCCCAAGGATGCAGTCTACATGCCCAACATACACCCTTGTAGTGACTCCCCCCCCCATTGTCACCCCACCCCGTAATCTCTCCATCTCTCTTCCCAAGGATGCAGTCTACATAGAAACGTAGAATGTGTCGGCAGTAAGAACCATTTGGCCCATCTAGTCTGCCCAATTTTCTAAATATGTTTATTAGAATTACATGCCTTAACACACACCCTTATAGCGACTCCACCCACATTCAGTCACCTCCTGATTGTCACTCTCTCTTCTAGAGGATGCAGTCTACGTGCCCCCCAACATACAACCTTATAGTGATCCACCTACATTCAATCACCTCCAGATTGTCACTCTCTCTTGCAGAGGATGCAGACTACGTGCCCCCCAATATACAACCTTATAGTGATCCACCTACATTCAGTCATCTCCAGATTGTCACTCTCTCTTGCAGAGGATGCAGACTACGTGCCCCCCAATATACAACCTTATAGTGATCCACCTACATTCAGTCACCTCCCCATCACCCTCATATGTTACTTCAACAATAACCACATACATAAACTCAGGTCAGCCCCACGGTAACTTAATTTGCCTTGCCCCTTTCCCAAGTTACCCTAAGGTAATTTGCAGCCGTCAGCACATGATTATTCTCATCTGGCACCTTATCACCAGACGCGGATGCTCCATATGTGCTGGGCTTGCGCCGCACACCTAGCACAGGAGCAGCCACACTGTGTATTTCTGGGGTCTGTGTGCTCCAGAGAGAACAAAACCCCCCAGATATAGATCTGGGAGACAGACGGCAGCTGAGAATTCAGCAACAGTCTCTCACCAGCACGAAAAGTATATGAAAAATCGTATATATATTTTTAGTGCTGGTAAAAATTGGCAACAGAGGGAGTGACTCTTGCCGAATTTTGGAGCTGCGAACAGCCAGCACACAAAACCCCGGAAATACACGAGATACATCGTGCCCCTGAGAGACAGGCGTGGTCCGGGCTGGCAGCACGCCTGTCACTCAGGGGCATGATACACCCCTGCTTCTCACCCACCACCACTGCTAATTAATTCCCGTACCCTCATCAGCGATCCTTATGGTACCTTCAGATCAGTGTTTCCTAGAGAAAAAAACTCTGTAGACGAGTCCCACTGAGATATTACACATTACAATAAACGTATCAAAGAAACCAACTCGGAGGAACAAAATAGATTTGTGAGACCTTTGTTAACCTGAAATGTCACCAAACAGAAGTGCGACAGCAAATAAACGTTTAGCTTGGATCGCTTCTCTAATTTGTTACCAAGGCTCCGAAACAGTACGCTCTGCACTTTCCCACTGTTATATAGATGGTCTCATTTTGCGCAGACAATGAGTCTGTCGTGTGCTCCATTGTAACAAAGCAGGAAAACATATGTCATTTTCCCAGACGCAAGTACCGGGAGAGAATTCAGAGCAGAATTGCTTATTTTCTGCCAGAACAGATGCTATTACAATAGACATCCTTAATAATAATAAGATTGTACAGTAAATACACAAGACTGCCTGCGAATACGCCAGACACAGTAGGATATTAATGACTAGAAACAAGGCTCGGCGAGGCCGCAGTTTATTTATCCTGATTCTTGGCAGCATGAGGGGAAGTGGCAGATGTTAGGGGTTTTTTTTTTTTTTTACTTCTTCTTGTTCCCTAGGCTGTATCGAACTTTCCGGGATGCCAAGTACGTCTACATGCTTCTAGAGGTGTGTCTTGGGGGAGAACTGTGGAGTATTCTCCGGGACACGTGAGTGGTTTATATTTGCAAATTATTCATCTTCATCTATAGCTTTTATCCTTCTTGACTCAAGTAGAGCCCCTTAGACAACCTCAATGGGCATTCAGAGTAAAGGGGTTAAGAGGGGGTGCTTCCAAGTTCACCCCACACAAAATATCTAAGGTACTCTTTTATGCTTGGCCAATGGAGGACAATAACCCACCCAGCTTATGTTCAGTGCAAAAAGGCAGGGTCTATACTTCTTGCATCATTACAAACTCTCGCTAGACTGCCCCCTTGATTTCCCGTATTCCATCTAAAGTCTGAGTGGCCTGTGTCATGTGACAAACACGTGTGTGGGATACGAAGCTTCTATGTAGAAGCCAAGATAAAGGCTAAATTCTCCTCCCAAGCCAAGATAGGTAAGGTAGTTAAATGGGGGAGACAAATTATACGTGTTCTTTTGGGGTGAGGGGGCTAGAGGGATGTACATGAGCATGCAGTAGATGGGCACCTCAGTTAGTTTTGTCACTGGTTTGTGGGAGACTAGTCCCCTCCCAGCTGGTGTGACATCCACCAACACTCAAACACATCAAGAAGCTATAGCTACATGTATTATTTCCATGACATGGCAGCCTATGAGTCTTTCATAGACCTCCCTTTTTCATAAAATGTGTTAACACTTGTATCTTCCTCTATGTTTGTTTTGGAATGTCAACATCATATAGGATGGGGCCTGTATTTTTTTCTTTTTCTTTTAAATGTTCGGTATTTGGATGCTGATAAGTGTTAGGGTTGGATACAGGATGAATATTATGGAATGGTTTGATTGTGAATCAGAATTGCTATTTATATATATCACCATGCTCTTGGTGGGGTTTATTTGAGGTAAATAATTATCACACAAAAAAAAAACTTAATTAAAAAAAACCCTCAATTAAAGCTACAAGAAATCCATTCATGAAACAATGATTATCTTTTTTCAGATTCACAAAGTGTACAAACGCACAACCCCACGGGGCAAATAGAGAATCTCAGGACTTCGATGCAGTGTAGGACAAGGATCCATAAAACAGTTAGCCACTAGTCCAAAATGGTTTACCCTACGCATTAATTCCATTGAGAGAGGGTTTAGTCCCTATATTTACTGACACAGGAGGAAATAGAGAGTTATTTGATAACATTACATTATTTCTTAGGTCTTTCTTCTACAAAACGACACCCAGCTCAGCTCCCTCGCTGCTTTGCTGACAGATAATGTCAAAATAATATAGTTGTTTTTTTTCTGCGTATCGGTGTTTAATGCAATTGTTATTCCCACATGCTGAATTTAATGCAGATCATTAGCTTTCGAAACTTTACAGCTGAGAGAGGGAAGGAAAAAATAATGATGGGAACTGATATTATAATTGCTACCTCTTGCAAGTCTTCCTCGATGACCACTGGACTCCCACCCAGAACACAGTGACATTGATAAGATGATACATCCGATGTAGACATGGAAGAATGCCTTGCAGGAAGCTAGATGCACAACGGCTGTATCTTAATTTGAAGAAATACACACATTAGCTGTATTTCAGGCGCTAACCCACTGGTTTAAATGGGCTCATAGAAATGCAAATAAATCAGGCGTATTAAAAAGGATCTCTTTTGTGTCTTGAAAAGGTACTCCTTCATCTAAAACAGGTTCTGTTATGGTGAATGTAAAGAATTTAAACAAAAAAAATTATGAAAGATACATTACCCCTTCAAAGTAGTTCATTTGCATATGAAGACATCAAGGTGATGTCATAAAAAGGTGACAACAAGAACACATTGTTCTCATAATTGATACAATTGCTTGAAATTCCTCCAAGGCAACGTATAAATCAGGTTTTCGATATTGTTTATTCTCTGCCTTCAAAGTATAAGAATAATCAAGTATTAACCCCTTCCCGACGCTAGGACGTTGTATTCCGTCCGAATTTTAGTGGTCACAAAAGACGCTGGGATAGAACATCCAGCGTTTAACAGCTCATCTTGGCTCCCCGTGATGAGCTGTGCTCAGATCCCGCTGCAGGGACTTGCAGAGGGATGCCGCATGTTGGATGAGGCCACTTTGAGTGAGTCAAAGCGAGCACCAACTACATTTTACCGAATCGCGCTGTGCTCAAACTTCCGGGTTTGGGCACGTGACATCGGGAGATGTTGCAATCTTTTGGCAGGGACTCTGAGAGGGTCTCTGCCATTGTGTTCCTGGCATGTAGGTGGTCAGGCACTTAAATTGGCGTTTCGGTACTTGCATCGTCTTTGACGCAAGCACCACACGTCACGAAGAAGTTAAGGATTGAAGCAGAAAGGGTTAACAAACATGTCTTGCTTCTCCCAAGTAAACCCGATGGGTATCTTAATAGATCTCTGCTGTGTCTCACAGCTGAGACACAGCCAACGCTGACAGTGTCCATGCACACACAGCAAATCAGAGCGGGATGGCTTGCCCCGCTTGTCTGATCGGGATCTCTCTCTGCTGCTGCAGAGGGAGACCCTCGTCTTTGCAGGGGAACAAGGTCTCCTCTGCAGAAACCCTGACATGACGTGGGTCTCTCTCTGTTGTAGCAGAGAGAGGCAGTTGCCAACATGACCAGGCTCCTATAGAAACATGGCAGCTGCCGGTCAGGGTATAAACTTGCGTGTACTGTTATAAGTCCTGTTATAAGTACATTGCCAGTAGATCTTTATACTAGGAGTAACAAAAATAAAGTTTAGTTGTCCTTTAATCTTGAAAATTAAAATATAAATATTGAAACTACACAACTATAGTCATCCCCCCTTTAGTGTCAGCAGTGTTTCTAAGATGGACTTTTATTTTTTTCCCCTTTTATTTTGGTTCACGACCTCCGCTTTTATTCTGTCGTTTTTCATACGCCCACCTGGCCACGTATATATGTATCGCATTGCTTCGTTAACAAATGAGCAAAACCTAAACGAGCACAAGACCTCATTAACGAAACCCAACAACGCTAATGATCGATATCAGACGGTCTTTCTGCAATACATTATCAAAACAGTTCATGAAAAATGTGGGCAAAAATGTTAAAAAAATCTCCAAACCGTGTAATTAAATAAAAACCATATAAAAGAGTGGCAAGAATTGACCCCTTAAGGACACGAGTTAGATGATTTTTTGTTATGTGTGTGTTTGAAAAGTAATTTTTGTTTGTTTGTTTTTAAGAAATGTGTGGCTTCCTTATGATGCCCCATTTATGAAGCTAAATTTAAGGGTTTAAGGAAACCCTGAATAGGGAAGCAGGTGCTGAAAAAACACTTAAAAAGTGCAACATATAAAAGTGCTAGGATGTACACAATGTGCATTCTCCATTATAAATAAGGTACTGCTGACTGACGCATGGTGCTTGCATCCCAGATGACGCAAGCACCAAAACGTCAAATTTTTGGCAATGCACAAGGTGATCGGTGGCCAGGAACACTGATGCAGAGAGCTGACCAGGGTCTTAATAGACCCTATGGCTCCCTGCCAAAAGATCGCGAGACCACTGGACGTCACGTGTGACCTCAGGGAGGCGTGCCCGAACCCGGCCTCGGGCATGGTGTGATTTAGTGAAATGTAGTCTGTGTTCGCTTTGAGCACCAGCTACATTTTCCCTGTCAGTCTGAGGTCACTGAAAGTGGAGTCATCTGACAGGTGGGATCCCGCTTCAAGTCCCTGCAACGGGATCAGAGCACAGCTCATCGCGGGGAGCCACGATGAGCTGTTTAACGTTGGACATCCAATGCCGTCCTAGCGTCTTTTAGGCACTGAAAATCCTAGTGTCGGGAACGGGTTAAAAAAATAAATAAATAAACATCTCTCCGATAAGCTCATGTGCTGGACCTGTATATATAATTTTGTCTTCAGAGTTACGCCTCTGTAACATTATTTATAAAGTAGTTTACCAGGAAGGATACATTGAGATTTCTGTCGTTTGTATCCTGCGTCTACAAACATTCATCCTGCGTCTACAAACATTCATCCTGCGTCTACAAACATTCATCCTGCATCTACAAACATTGCAATAATATTAAAAATACTAAATAAGTTAGCTTGCGTGGAAGAGTTGGATAGCTGACTAAAGCAGAGGGCAGATACTACCCTTGTAAAAGCAGCTTGTATTTAGGGTAGTCACCTGGCCGGTATTTTACTGAATAATTGTCTTCGGGCCAATGTTATGTCTATGGAGGCGGTAGCATGGCCGAGATTTGTTTTTTGTCGAAAAGGTGGCAACCCTACTTGGATTGGATCACTGTCCAGAAAAACGAAGCATTTATATAAACTGGTTTCATCACTGTTTAAACCAATGTTGGTTTGTGCATGATATTTGTCCTTCAATATAGCACAGGGTTTCTGGTGTTTTATTACTAGGCAGCATAGGCCCCGACGATACTACTGTTACTTTCGGGGGAACTCGGAGGCCAGGAAAGAGAGACAAAATCGAGTCCTAAGGACCAAGACAAAAAAAAAAAAAAAACTACACAAATATATATGGTTTGTTTTGTGGTTATTTTGGCAGCCTCAGGGTTGAACCAAGCCTATCAGGAATGGGATCTTCAGGCTTTTAAAGGATTGTTCATTTTTGATTTCTGTTTTGTATTTAAGGGGTTGCTTTGAGGAAGGCACTGCGAGATTCTGCACTGGCTGTGTTCTTGAGGCCTTTGATTACTTGCACAATCGAGGGATTGTCTACAGAGACCTCAAACCAGAGAACCTCCTGCTGGATTCTGACGGATATATAAAAATGGTTCGTTTTCTGGGATTTTTGTTTTTTTCTTTTTTCTTTTTAAAAAACGTCTTTATGAAAGAAAAATAGGTTATTTGCAAGTGTTTGTAAATTGTATTTATATTCTGTACTCTCCATCGAACACAGCTTTAATATCTTCATTATTAAGATTGTATCCCCAGAATGTCTGAGGTTATGTTTATCAATGCTTTAAAGAAAAGAAAAAAAAAAAAAAACACAAACTAGTGGCAATAATGCTCTGGATATTCGGAAACTCATTTAAATAGGTGATTGTCTGTACGCTTTAAGGTGCTTTATCTCTAAGCTTAGGAGAAAGCTATGGTAACAGCAGGCTATAACAGCAGGCTATAATTCAAAAATGTTTTTTTGTTTTTTTATGTTTTAGATTGTTTTCTGTTTTACATTAATGTGAGCCAGTCTTAGAAGGGAAAAAAAAAACTATATTTTATTATATTATTTTAAAAGTATAATTCATGTATTGTATGTATGTATATATATATATACACACACACACACACACACACACACACACACACACAGCCATGGATAAGGGGGTTTTACTGTACCTATATACACTCTCACCTATACATCTAACTAAATGCTTACACACACCACTGAGCACCCAGAATGTTGCTTTATTTTAAAGAGAACGGTTATGTAAAATATATATATATATATATATATATATATATATATATATATATATATATATAAAAACACAAACACGTATAAATGTATATGTGTTAGAACTTCACGTTAGTGAATTCCAGACATCTAGTCCTTCTATAAAACACAACTTTACAATAGACCTCAGTCTACGACCCTTAAAAGTTGCTCTAGATCCATATGGAATATCTGATGTTTTTGTATTGAGTATTCGAGTACAGGGAACACTCAAAACATAAAGGCATTGGCCTAATGTTGCTCTAGTTTGTCCTGTGTGTTCCAGACAGGGTAAAGGATTGATGTCCAAGTTTCACAACTGTCTCTACTCTCTTTCTATCCTTATTTATGATAAGGTCCATTCAGTGATCGGCATTATAGTACATTTCATTACATTACAATATTACTCTGCTGATATTTGGTTCTTCCAGGTAGATTTTGGGTTTGCCAAAAAAATTGGGCCTGGAAAAAAGACTTGGACCTTCTGTGGAACACCCGAATATGTGGCTCCAGAAATCATCATGAATAGAGGGCACGACTTTGGTGCAGATTACTGGTCGCTGGGGATCCTGATCTACGAACTGCTGACGGGAAGGTGAGATTCTAACTATATAACTAGAACCGCGATTCTATTGGGTCAGCAGCGGAGTATGAGAACGGAACTAACGCAAAGGGTCTAAGGCACAATATTAAGCCAACTGAGGTAAAGGAACAGTTATATGTGTTTTATTAGGATTGCAAACAAAATGCATGTATTACAAACCTGTGGATTGATATACAACTGAACTGCTTTTCAATACCCCTTAAAGGCACTGTCTGGTGTCCAAAATATATGTTCCACATGTTAATGCATATTAATGTGCTTTCAAAGTACTTTAAAATGCATGTCTGACATTTTGCATTGCTTAAAATATGAAAAAAGTGAAATTACAGCAGTTTGCTAGAAGCCAGAACTGCCCACACTAGCTGAGTAAAAGTCAATGTCCTTTTTTTTTTGCCGCAGGAACCAATGAGAATAATTTCATTCAAATGAATGGGATTTCCTATCTCTCTACTGATGTCATCAGACAATGTGTTGCACTGTTAAGAGATCCTGCTGTGTACAAGAGCAAGCTTAGTACATTCCACACAATGTATTCTGTTCCAGCAGCACAGGAAGTCTTTAAATTAAACAAAACATTATATCCTCTGTGCCTATATAATCAGTGCTGCAGCACCTGTAGTAAGCATGCAGAGCAATCACTGGGGGAGGGCTTGAGTTAAATATTAAAAATGCACACTGCCTGCATCAAATCAGACTGGGGGGGGGGGGGGAGGCTGTTGCACCAGAGTGAGTTTCGGGACTAGAATGCCCCTTTAAGCAGTGGTTGTGTTTGCAGGTTCTGGCGAGGGTAGGAAGACGTGGACAGTGAGCAAACCATTAAGAAAAAGATAAAAAGTATATATAGGGCTTCATTCGTGAAACTTAAGACCAAAGTAGCAAGTTTGAAGTATAGATGAATGAGAGAATGTCTCCACTTCTGCTACTTTGGCCTTAAGTTTGAAATTCTCTTCTCAATTTGCTCGTCCATGAATAAAGGCTCATAAGGTATGGTGCCTAAACACAGATAAAACTGCATGCAATACAGGACCTCTGGGGTGCAGTATAAGAACAAAACTGCAGTGCATTTGATTGGTTATTGCAGAGCAAAAAAAGCATATTATCTTATAAAGAAATGGTACGGCATGGATCAAGTTAACATGCTACGCATCTCTGCACGGACCAATCCAGTGGATATATATGGAATAATGGAGTGCCGCATAGTATCTATACTGAATCCAGGAGGTCCTGTGTCATGTGGAAGTAGGCAGTATCTTCTACAATACCTGAAAAGCATACCATGCAACGTTTACACCCCGGTGATGCCGTGGAGGCTGGGAAGTCATGTGCCAGCCTACCACGCAATGCCCGGCAGCACAGTCACTTGTCCTGACAAGCTCTACTGCACATCTTCTCTGGTGATCCAGGATTGGGGTCCGGAATCCCACTTTCCTGCCTGAGTACTACTTCTATCCTGAAAAGCGGGATAGAGTTATAGCTCATATCGGGACAGACCCCTTAAATCAGGACTGGGGGGGGGGGGGGGTATGTCCAAATTGTTCTTAATTTATACTCAGGTCCCCATTGTTTGCTAGGACCTATATAGATGCCCACATCTCCTCCTAGCTTCCAGGCCATTGACATTATCTTTAGATGGTTATTTAGAGTGATGTGGAGCAGTCAGAACTAGCCTTCTATTGTTTACCATGGTGACTGCACCATATATACATCTTTGCCACTTGTATATAACTCTCGTAGTCTCTGTGGGTTTATGACACATGGCTTCTTCACACCTAACCGTGGCTAGCATTATCAGAACACAGGAGCATCGTCATTGTGTCTCATCTGACAATCTGTGGCCCATTTCTCTCCTCAGTCCTCCGTTCTCTGGCACAGATCCTATAAAAATATATAACATGGTGCTGAAGGGAATCGAGAAAGTGGACTTCTCGCATCGAATCGGACGGCGCTCTGAAGACCTGATTCGCAGGCTGTGCAGGTAATGACGATTGAATTGTGTGTTCGGTCTGGAGGAGAGCGTGTATACTCAGGGGAAATGTAAGAAGAGCTTCTTCACTGAAAGGTTAAAGGACGTCTGAAAGGCTTTCCCAGAGGAAGCAGTGATGATATATCCAGCCAACAGGACAGAAAAATGCTGTACACAAACAGCATGCACAGAGTTAGCAGACAAGCAAATAAAACCGTGCTGTTGCTATGCTGTAGTATATGAAAAATTGCAAATACCGAACCTTAATCATATTTAATTTCATTATGATTAGCTAAGTGCATTGGTATTTTTAGACTATAAGTCCAGGCAGACTACTCTACACCTTTTTTACAGTATGTGTGATGGGTTGCATTATCCCCCACACCTCACATGTCTTGGCCCCGGCCATGGGGCAGAGCATAGGAGGTCAAGTGTCAGCACTGACGCCCATGCTTGCTAGGCACCGTCACTCACACCGGCAGAGCTACTGCGCAGGCATATAATGCTGAGATCGCGCACCGGAGACTTCCATTTTAACTAAGGATTGATGTCTTAAATCCAGCCAAGCTCTACCTTTGTAGAGCCACCCCTTCTTCAAAAAATGATAATACTGGGGTTAGAAGGGGTTTCTTTTGCTCTCATGTAATTTACTGTAAAAAAAAAAAAAAATATGTGGCAAAATAAAAATAAAACACTTTCTGACTTTAACTTGAAACATCTTGAAACTCTATCTACAAAAGCCAATGAAAAACAGAATCTAATATTTGTCCTGAGTTTGGATATTGTCATGTTTTTCTGTTGTTCTTTGCAATACTTAGGGCAATAACTGAATTAATATATCGCTATTTCCTACCCTACTATATTGACCCCAACTCTAATAATCACCCTAACCTATGCAGAGTGCATGCGTAGAATTGGGCACAATTAACCGCAAACCTAACACATTTGGTGGGTTAAGTGTGATGCATCTGGTAGTGTTTAGCCTGTACATTGGGGGAATTTCCTTTTGAAACTGGTCATGTCTGCGTGCATCACCACTTTCACTGATGATGCTGACATTGCACACATGCACATTAGACATTCCCATACATTTCTACGTGAGCCCTTTGACTGGCTTCCAAGAAATGCTAGGTTCGAACCATGGGACGTAGCCTGCGAAAGGTATGTTTTTAATTGAAATATGAATACTAAAACAGATAGCATTTGTTGGAGTGTATCACAGGAGATGGGGTCCCCTACACATACGTGTGTGAGTACTATGCACATGTGTGATGTCACAGTAGGGGAATTGCTGGGCATGTGCAATTCTTAGTGTACTACTGTATGCTCAAGCCAGCCAAATGGAGCCTGGGCATGGTACATTAGTTAATGGTATTTTTCAGTGTCCATCAGTAGGTTAGCACTTTTAAAAGTCCGCTCACTCTGTATAGAACAGAACAGCTTTTTTTTTTTTAAGTGCTGTCGGCCAAATGAAGAGTGTATACAAGTAAACATACAGTCCCAACGCTGCTCAATAACTCTAGTACTTTTCTGAAGAATACTGCGTCTAAGATGTTGCTTCACCATCCAACCATGTGTGTGCGGTTTACAGCATGCAACCCCGTGTTAGAGAACTGAGCAACATTCCTACTGCACACATGTAGCGCTGACACTCCAAACCCCAACCCCAGCATTCTGTGTAGCCAAAAGTGAATGTTCACTTGTGCGTTGAATAAGACGTCGATTTGGGTTGCTCGGCTCTTGTGCAGACACACGGTAACATTTTTACCATTTTAATTCAGCCTCTGCTACTACTTCACTGGCACAGCTGGGATTCTGAAGCATGTACTGGTTGAGAGGTATTCTCATTTTAGGACAGTAAGGGCAGAGGAACCAGAAAATGTAACAAATAATCCAAGTGCAGAGCTGATCAGTAAAACCATTTATCATTTTGGCGAACAGTGAAACTAAAACCAAATCCAACAACGGACACTGCTACGGGAACCAGTTGTGCTATTCTCATGGGAGGATGATGAATGATGCTCATTCCAGAGCTGAGGTTGCAGAGCAAAGTGCAGAGCAAAGAAGTTAAAAAGTTCCATCCGCTGCAACAATATCGATCCGTCAAACTAGAAGTCTTAAAAACAAGACGTTATTGTTCCATATTAAAAACAAGTTATATTTAAGTCTTTTAGTTTGACTGATCGGTTGCCGTGTCGCTTGTGTGTAAAAGTGTGGGTTTCTTAGAAAGACTCTGTTCATATTTTATGCTAGGAATGAAAAGAATACAATATTTGTTCCACCTGCTGCAGAAAGAGCATGCAAAGTGCAGCCCGGCAGCCTGTAGGATGGATATACGCACAGACACAATCCAATTAATTAATCATGGAAGGTCCTGTGAGATCTCCAGCCTGATTAATTAACAGGATTGCGTCTGTGTGTATATCCATCCTGCCGGGCTGCACTTTGCATGGTCTTTCTGCAGCATGTGGAACAAATATGTGTCCCTGGAAACACGGCCGATGTTGGCAACTATGAGATACCGTCCCTTTAAATCTCTGAATGCCTAACCAAAAATGGTAATTCTTTTAAGTGCCAGAGTGTTCGTGAGATCCTGGTCACCCCTCAAGGAATCAAAACTGAAGTCATCTTTCTCTAAGCAGTTTGTTAGAGATGCTGAATTTGTAATTAGGTTTAATTGAGAGAATCCCTAATGGATTAGTAAGATCTGAAACCATGACTCTCTTAAATAGAGAGTACAGGGCCAGGGGCATGCAGCTGTTAATTCCTAAAACACATTCACTCATCTCCAAACAACACCTGCAAAATATTTTTGTTTTTTAAATCGACATGTAGGGGCTTAACTTAACAAGATCACCTCTGTTGGTGCCTTCAAAAACGAGGGTCTCTCTCTGCACTAGTAGAAACACTACTGGACCAGACATAAAAAACGACTGGACCAGACAGAGCCTGATCCAGCACATGGGAAGAGCCCCTGCTGTGATTGGCTGAGCGCACGCTGACAGTGTCAGAATCCAACGAGCTCTGTCTCAGCCGAGAGGCAGAGCTCGGAGTAAATCTGCTTGTATCTGCAAAGATCCACATCAGGTTTACTCTAGGCAAGTTTTTAAGTTTTGCTTCCTGCCAAGAGAAGTCTTCTTTCACAATTGGAAGATTGGGTTTCCCTTTTTCAAACATAAACCCAAATAGATCATTTTTATAAAAAAGAAAAAAAAAATTCTGGTTCCCACCCTGATTTATGGCTGTAAAAACAAAGACTCTGTAGCGTCCATCAATAAGTAAATATTGGTTGAAAATCCAATTTTTTGGCTCTTTTGTTTATTCTTTTCTCTTAGAATTAATCCAGCAGAAAGACTTGGGAATCGGAAAAACGGCATCAGTGACATCAGGAAACACAAGTATGTATTTAACATATTAAATTAAAAATGTATGTGATCATTAAAACTGGAATATCTGTATTCTAATCACGCTTAATTTCAATATCAGAGGGTCTGCTCAATAAAGGGAGAATTACTAGGAATTGAGACAGAAATTTCAAACTTTGAGCCAATGTAGAGGATTTGGAAAAATTCCCCCGACGGAGCTGAATGGCGGAATTATTCGAACTTGGCTCTCTCGCCGACCGGAGTGGACTCCCTGCTTCCCATGGCAGCTGCCAGTCAGAGGTTAGACTGGCATGTACTATTAAAAGTACACGCCGGTTTATTCTTAGGATAGGGAAAACGACTTTTTCACTTGTGCTTCAATATCGGAAGCACAACTGAAAAATGACGTTTTTTTTTTTCTTTAACGACATGTTGGCTACCTCATTCTATTGATACGTTCATTCGAATGATGTACTCTCTCCCCATAAGTGTAGAAAACTATACGGAAATGAAATGACATAATCCAGGGATAGGATGTGTTCGATGGAGCTCTAAGAGACAGATTACAACAGTTATCATTTTTCCAGGCATAAACATGTGCCTGTGGCTAGGTCGGTGAAGGCCAGAGAACATCATTAAATTGTCCATCAAGAAATCCAGTTCAAATTGGTTTGCTGAAATAAATAAAAAAACTCATCTTTTCTAAGACTGGGTGGAATACTACTTTTGGAATTCACAGGAGATACTTTACTTATGCATATTAACAAACACTATATAAATTGTTGCTCCTGTATAGATCTAAAATGAATCATCGGCTATGTTTTTCAGGTGGTTCCAAGGCTTTAATTGGGAGGGACTACGGAATCGCAAGCTGATCTCGCCACTGAAAAGAGAGGTGGGTGTTTCTTTTCTAATGTACCTCTCATATCCCTACCCAGAATCCCTTGAGGTGGTGTGAACTAGAATGTCCATTTTATTCACGTGAGACGACTGCTGTCAAATCTAGACTTGCCACCAATCCAGAAAAATCTTAGTCTGTGCCTCCAAGGGGTTTCTCCTTGGAAAAATGTGTCCAGTAAGGGGCCCTGAAATTCCTGGTGGTGGCCCTGGTTAGTACCAAAATGAACCTAGTTTAAAACATTCTAAAACTGGTACATGCAAATTCTACCGATAAAATCTGCATAAGTTCTTCAGCACCTAGGATTTAAACGGACAGATTCGCATGAGGGTGCATGAGGTAATGCAATGTTCTGTGACATCAGAAGAATAAGCTCCAACCTCTGCGGTATAGATACTGGGTGTCTGGTGCTCAGGTCTCCTCTTTTAGATGATGTATGTCTGTCAGATATACACAGTTTAAATGCAATGATGTCTGTGGACAGTGCTAAACACTATGCGTAGGCAGTATTAATGGGATAGGTATAAGGCTATCCTAGATATAAGATAAGGCCAGGGACTAATGAAAATATTACTTTACTGAGAGGGTAGTGGATGTGTGGAATAGTCTTCCAGTAGAAGTGGTAGAGGTTAATACAATAAAGGAGTTTAAGCATGCATGGGATAGGTATAAGGCTATCCTAGATATAAGATAAGGCCAGGGACTAATGAAAATATTACTTTACTGAGAGGGTAGTGGATGTGTGGAATAGTCTTCCAGTAGAAGTGGTAGAGGTTAATACAGTGAAGGAGTTTAAGCATGCATGGGATAGGTATAAGGCTATCCTAGATATAAGATAAGGCCAGGGACTAATGAAAGTATTACATTACTGAGAGGGTAGTGAATGCATGGAATAGTCTTCCAGTAGAAGTGGTAGAGGTTAATACAGTGAAGGAGTTTAAGCATGCATGGGATAGGTATAAGGCTATCCTAGATATAAGATAAGGCCAGGGACTAATGAAAGTATTACTTTACTGAGAGGGTAGTGGGTGTATGGAATAGCCTTCCAGTAGGAGTGGTAGAGGTTAATACAGTGAAGGAGTTTAAGCATGCATGGGATAGGTATAAGGATATCCTAGATATAAGATAAGGCCAGGGACTAATGAAAGTATTACTTACTGAGAGGGTAGTGGATGTATGGAATAGTCTTCCAGTAGAAGTGGTAGAGGTTAATACAGTGAAGGAGTTTAAGCATGCATGGGATAGGCACAAGGCTATCCTAACTATAAGACCGGGAACTGGGAACTAATAAAAGTATTACTTTACTGAGAGGGAAGTGGATGTATGGAATAGTCTTCCAGTAGAAGTGGTAGAGGTTAATACAGTGAGGAGTTTAAGCATGCATGGGATAGGTATAAGGCTATCCTAGATTTAAGATAAGGCCAGGGACTAATGAAAGTATTACATTACTGAGAGGGTAGTGGATGCATGGAATAGTCTTCCAGTAGAAGTGGTAGAGGTTGATACAGTGAAGGAGTTTAAGCATGCATGGGATGGGTATAAGAGTATCCTAGATATAAGATAAGGCCAGGGACTAATGAAAGTATTACTTTACTGAGAGAGTAGTGGATGTATGGAATAGTCTTCCAGTAGAAGTGGTAGAGGTTAATACAGTGAAGGAGTTTAAGCATGCATGGGATAGGTATAAGGCTATCCTAGATATAAGATAAGGCCAGGGACTAATGAAAGTATTACTTTACTGAGAGGGTAGTGGATGTATGGAATAGTCTTCCAGTAGAAGTGGTAGAGGTTAATACAGTGAAGGAGTTTAAGCATGCATGGGATAGGTATAAGGATATCCTAGATATAAGATAAGGTCAGGGACTAATGAAAGTATTACATTACTGAGAGGGTAGTGGATGTATGGAATAGTCTTCCAGAAGAAGTGGTAGAGGTTAATACGGTGAAGAAGTTTAAATATGTGTGGGATAGGTATAAGATAAGGCCAGGGACTAATGAAAGTATTACTTTACTGAGAGGGTCGTGGATGTATGGAATAGTCTTCCAGTAGAAGTGGTAGAGGTTAATACAGTGAAGGAGTTTAAGCATGCATGGGATAGGTATAAGGCTATCCTAGATATAAGATAAGGTCAGGAACTAATGAAAGTATTACATTACTGAGAGGGTAGTGGATGCATGGAATAGTCTTCCAGTAGAAGTGGTAGAGGTTATTACAGTGAAGGAGTTTAAGCATGCATGAGATAGGTATAAGGCTATCCTAGATATAAGATAAGACAAGGGACTAATAAAAGTATTACTTTACTGAGAGGGTAGTGGATGTATGGAATAGTCTTCCAGTAGAAGTGGTAGAGGTTAATACAGTGAAGGTGTTTAAGCATGTATGGGATAGGTATAAGGCTATCCTAGATATACGATAAGGCCAGGGACTAATGAAAGTATTACTTTACTTAGAGGGTAGTGGATGCATGGAATAGTCTTCCAGTAGAAGTGGTAGAGGTTAATACAGTGAAGGAGTTTAAGCATGCGTGGGATAGGTATAAGGCTATCCTAGATATAAGATAAGGCCAGGGACTAATGAAAGTATTACTTTACTGAGAGGGTAGTGGATGTATGGAATAGTCTTCCAGTAGAAGTGGTAGAGGTTAATACAGTGAAGGAGTTTAAGCATGCATGGGAGAGGTATAAGGCTATCCTAGATATAAGATAAGGCCAGGGACTAATGAAAGTATTACTTTACTGAGAGGGTAGTGGATGTATGGAATAGTCTTCCAGTAGAAGTGGTAAAGGTTAATACAGTGAAGGAGTTTAAGCATGCATGGGAGAGGTATAAGGCTATCCTAGATATAAGATAAGGCCAGGGACTAATGAAAGTATTACTGTACTGAGAGGGTAGTGGATGTATGGAATAGTCTTCCAGTAGAAGTGGTGGAGGTTAATACAGTGAAGGAGTTTAAGCATGCGTGGGATAGGTAGAAGGCTATCCTAGATATAAGATAAGGCCAGGGACTAATGAAAGTATTACTTTACTGAGAGGGTAGTGGATGTATGGAATAGTCTTCCAGTAGAAGTGGTGGAGGTTAATACAGTGAAGGAGTTTAAGCATGCGTGGGATAGGTAGAAGGCTATCCTAGATATAAGATAAGGCCAGGGACTAATGAAAGTATTACTTTACTGAGAGGGTAGTGGATGTATGGAATAGTCTTCCAGTAGAAGTGGTAGAGGTTAATACAGTGAAGGTGTTTAAGCATGCATGGGAGAGGTATAAGGCTATCCTAGATATAAGATAAGGCCAGGGACTAATGAAAGTGTTGGTTCTTATCTGCCGACACCTTCTATGTTTCTATGTCACATCTCTGAGCAGTGATAGGCTTAATCAGTTTACAATGATAGGTGAATGCCTTTCGAGCCTTGTTAATTCTGTAGATTCCAGACATGTACATAGCATTAGACCATCTAACCGATCATCTAACCAACGGTCTCTTATTTTTGTACAGATCAAGGGGATCACAGATCATAGCTATTTTGACAGTTTCCTACCCGAAGCGGAAGACCCACCAGACGAGTTATCAGGCTGGGATAAGAACTTCTGAAGAAGAAGAACAACAACAAAATGGCACAACAGACTATCCGATGCCAATCTAGATCTATTTCTGAAAACACTGGAAACTTACAGCACTAGACAACTAAAATCAATCCAGCAAACCAAGTGTACCACTCACAAGAAAAAGAAAAGAAAAAAAAACCCACAAAAATATACCGATTTTTTTTCAACTGTAGAGTAAAGTGTTGAATGTGTGCCTACAATAGTGATACTGACAGAACTACAACATTATTTTCCTCTTCCTCTCGTATCTAGAGCAAGGCTACCCATAATGCATCTGGATGCACATTGTAACGGTAGCCATTTTGTGAAGTTACTTTAGGACGGTATTTCTCAGGAGTGCTTTTTTTCTCTCTCACCCATTTAGGAACCATTAATGAGGCGCTTGTTTTAATTGCTTCTCCTGCTTTTCGGTACGAGGGACTGGTGTTTTAAGTAACGTTTCGAAATCCTTAAAAAAAAAAAAATGCTAATGACCTTTCTGAATGTATCCGAGGCGGTTAGACCAACAAATTGAGAGCAAATCCCGTTAGTCTTGTGGAAAAGCGTGAAGAAAAAGCTATTTTTATTCTGTTTATTGCTAGCTCCATCTTAAGCAGGATGGATTAACGATGACATGCACTGCAATGTTTGTGTTAGAGCAACGTGTGAGACTGGTTACACCTGGCACCAGGAGATTTTTACTTGCTATCTCAGTCTTAACATTATCTGTGCCAATAAAGGTACATTGTCACAATAATATCGAACATTAGTTTCTTACAACAGAGCAAATTGCAAGCTCTCTGGGGCATACTATTAGATCTGAACACTCTATGTTACTCCAAAGAGCTTACAAATGGATTTTCTATTACTGCTATATATCCATTATCCATTATATATGTGTAATAGACCAACAGGCCCCTAAGGCTGGTTTGGCCCTGGGGGTCACTGCAGTCTTTCCATATAGTCTTTTCAAATATAGCATTGATGTAAAGCAGTTACAGCCGCTTCATTACGGCACTTAGAGCATCTGGGTTGGTATTAGTTTTAGGGTTCCTTCAGGGTTGGTATTAGAGTATTAGGGTTAGGGGTTACTTGTAAGGTTAGGTTTAGAGTTAGTATTAGGGGTTAGTATTAGAGTTAGTTTTAGGGTTAGGGGTTAGTTTTACATTTAGTATTAGGGTTAGGAGTTAGTTTTACAGTTAGTATTAGGGTTAGGGGTTAGTTTTACAGTTAGTTTTAGGGTTAGGAGTTAGTTTTACAGTTAGTTTTAGGGTTAGGAGTTAGTTTTAGGGTTCCTTCAGGGTTGGTATTAGTTTTAGGGTTCCTTCAGGGTTGGTATTAGTTTTAGGGTTCCTTCAGAGTTAGTATTAGGATTAGGAGTTAGTTTTACAGTTAGTATTAGGGTTAGGGGTTAGTTTTACAGTTAGTTTTAGGGTTAGGAGTTAGTTTTACAGTTAGTTTTAGGGTTAGGGGTTAGTTTTACAGTTAGTTTTAGGGTTAGGAGTTAGTTTTAGGGTTCCTTCAGGGTTGGTATTAGTTTTAGGGTTCCTTCAGGGTTGGTATTAGTTTTAGGGTTCCTTCAGAGTTAGTATTAGGATTAGGAGTTAGTTTTACAGTTAGTTTTAGGGTTAGGAGTTAGTTTTACAGTTAGTATTAGGGTTAGGAGTTATTTTTACAGTTAGTATTAGGGTTAGGGTTAGTTGTACAGTTAGTTTTAGGATTAGGAGTTAGTTTTACAGTTAGTTTTAGGGTTAGGAGTTAGTTTTACAGTTAGTATTAGGGTTAGGAGTTATTTTTACAGTTAGTATTAGGGTTAGGAGTTAGTTGTACAGTTAGTTTTAGGATTAGGAGTTAGTTTTACAGTTAGTTTTAGGGTTAGGAGTTAGTTTTACAGTTAGTATTAGGGTTAGGAGTTATTTTTACAGTTAGTATTAGGGTTAGGAGTTAGTTGTACAGTTAGTTTTAGGATTAGGAGTTAGTTTTACAGTTAGTATTAGGGTTAGGAGTTAGTTTTACAGTTAGTATTAGGATTAGGAGTTAGTTTTACAGTTAGTATTAGGGTTAGGGTTAGTTGTACAGTTAGTATTAGGGTTAGGGTTAGTTGTACAGTTAGTATTAGGGTTAGGAGTTAGTTGTACAGTTAGTATTAGGGTTAGGAGTTAGTTTTACAGTTAGTATTAGGATTAGGGGTTAGTTGTACAGTTAGTTTTAGGATTAGGAGTTAGTTTTACAGTTAGTTTTAGGGTTAGGAGTTAGTTTTACAGTTAGTATAAGGGTTAGGGAGGGTTGGGAGTTAGTTGGACAGTTAGTATTAGGGGTTAGTTTTACAGTTAGTATTAGGGTTAGGTAGGTTACTTCACTAGGGGGTGTAAGAATTTGTTGGCGCTGACAGTTTAGTGCCGAAGAACAGTTCTAGACCTTGCAAGTAACACCCCTACCAGGTTATTTTAAATTAGAATTCAATTCTCTGTTTTCTCTTCATTTTATTGATGAAAGCACACAGTGTCACAGTTTGGGCCTTACATTTGTATTATTGTAGGGCCAACTTGTTTATGAATGTGCCTTTTCTAGACTATAAAAATATATAGAGACACTCAAAAAAAAAAAAACAGAACAATACACCCCTTGTACTGGAATATATCTGCAAGGACTCCTCGAATCATAAGATTCCACGAACATCCAAACAGAATATCGAACAATAGTACATTTTACTGGACATCTCAACTGAGACATGGGAGGGGCATATGAGAAAAAAGAGGGAAGGGGGAGACAAACATGGTGTAGTACTGTAATAAAAATTATTAAACAATTCACCAATTTATTTACAATACACTCATAGAATGATATGCACTGAGAACCAGCCCTAGTGTAAACCACGCATGAAAAAGGATGGGTCGCCAAATCACTGGCCAAATCTGGTCCAAATGGTTCTTTTCTCCAGATGCAGGACTGGATAAAGTACAAGAGATAAAGTTCTCAAAATATTATCTGTTGCCTTTGTAAAGTCATCTTTGGCAACCCTCCTGACATCAATTAAAATCCATAAAACCACATAAAAAGATCTCTGCTGAATTGTCACCCAATGCGTTTCGTTAGGATGTCCAAACTTTTTCAGGGGCTAGGTGAAAGAACCAAACAGATACACATTCTACATATACACATATATATCCCCCCCTGACCCGACAACTGTCCAATCCCGTCCAGTCTACTCTGTGATTGGGGCCAGGAAACCCCAAATTGTCTTCAGAACAATAGTTAAGGGGTTTGTAACTAGCTTAAACCCAGAGAGAAATCCAACCATATGATAGAGAGGACATGACAAAAAGCAGAAAATGTTAGCAGATACAGTTACGCAACGTTGCCATCTACTGAACAGGAAAGGTATGGCTGATAGTACGCACAATAAAATAGCACTACACTTTTAAGAAACCTTATGCAAAGTATTGTCCTCTAGCTTGTAGAACAATACAGTTTTTCAAACAGTTTTCAAGGCTGATTTTTGGATAGTTATTCTCATCTATAGCACAGGATAAAAAAAAATGTAAAACAAAAAATAGAAAAGTCTTAGTTAAGGCTTATTGTTTTACGTAGTTTTGAAAATGGCTTGACAAATTCCAGAATTACTAGTACTTTTTTTTTAACCCAGGCTTCAGTCAAATGCTGAGAGATGAATGAGACGATCAGTGGACACTTACAATCCATTTTAATAGATTTATAACACAGATATTCAAAATGTAACTAATCCATACATTTTAAATTGACCTAACTACAACATGAATTAAAAAACGTAGGTCACTCTCAAGTAAGTAAACTTGCGCTGCAGATGGGATCACGGTGTAGGAGTTCAAATGTATTCATTATATAGGCAACAATACAAGCCAACAGTTAAAAATTGTTTTATGTTTTTTTACATAAAAATACATTCACTTTCCATCATGGTAATAATCAGACTAGAAGACAACAGTTTTCTCAAGACAGACATTTTTGCAGTCTTAAGGCAATAAATATGATTTTGTTATTGTCTCACCTTCTTGCAGAAAGAAATTACTGATCTGGTGATGCATTAAGGTCAGGGAAGCTAACAAGAAAAATCAATAATATAAATTCCACTGTGCATCTCCTCCTTATGCTCTCTGGGTCTGGAATGATGTCATCTGTGGTCCAAAAGCAAAGAACAAAGTAAAAAAAAAAAAAATATATATATATATATATATATATATATAATTTTTTTTTTTTAGCTTTTTCCTTTCTTTTATTTCCCTATTTTCTGTGAGGGAATTAATAACCCTGGGGGATGTTGCCCGGAAAAGAGTTGGTCTCCGTCAGGAAGAGGCAAAGCTCTACAGCTTCCTCAACACCACTGACCACCAGGGAAGAACCCACGGGGCCCAATAGGTATCTGATTTAAGTTCTCCATAAAAGATAACTGCTATAAAACAATACAAAAGGGGGCACAATTTTTAATTCTTGCCTCCTGTGCAGGTAGGGTTGCCACCTTTTCCTCAAAAAAATACCGGCCTTGCTATTGCCACCGCAGACTTAACATTGGCAACAAGCCATTGTTTTTAACCGGACTGCCGGTACAATACCAGCTGGGTGGGAACCCTAGGTGCAGGGAGAGAGCCAGCAACAGCTCTGCACTGATCTACAGAAACTAAAAATGTAAATATCCAGACAATTCCCGTCCCAAGAATGAAGGTGATAAATAAAACAAATACTTCACGGAAAAATCATGGAAAGCCAGTACAAAAATAATGCAAAAATCACCTCACAGAGATGTATTAACCATATTCCAGATATGGGGGAGTAGAGACTCAAGGTAGAGGTGTAGGGGGACAGTTGACTACACACTCCATTCTAGGCTCTAGACAATCCTTAGGCCTTGGGGTTAAGCCAAACAAGAGATTTTTTTTTTATATATAGATTAACTTTTCCAAGAGGGACTTACAGACATCGTAGGAGTATAAATTGGCATTAAATACAAAAGGCTTGTCCCTTCGTGCTTACCATCCTCCCTGCCATTCACCTAATTCACTTAATACACAAATCGTCTTATGCCGATTTACCAGTTCATGAATCTGTTTCAACATTGGTCCTGCTGTAATGGGTGTTAATGCGCCATACTTGCTAACTTCCTGTTTGGTGGTTTCCGAGAGGAAAAGGGGTAGAGCTAAAAGGCGCGTAGTCATTCGACGCACAATGACTAGGTGTATATTTAGGTTTGGTGCTGAACTAGACAAAACGAAATTTGGGCACCTCCCCCCTACACACGCACACACTTTCCACCCACTGATAAATGGTTCTATTTATCCACATTTTTTCCATTTGAATTCTACCATGCTGAAAGGGTGGATAAATAGCCGCACTAGACACTTGCCTTGTCTGGCTCGCTCTAAACACAGCACTGCGCATGAAGTCACGTGACCCAGCAGCATTGAGTTCCAGGCTATCTGGTACAAATACCAAGTGTCTGGAGCTCATTTATGGCGTTTGATCTGTGTAGGTCTGCATTGCACTGCACGTGGACAGTATTCATTCTGGGAACAAGCTCGAAATTGAAGGGACAGGACCCCAAAAATTCAGCAAATTCGGGAATGTTGGCAAGTACCTATACACATGGGTATAACTGTGTAATAAAACAAACTACAAGTATGTTCCACTTTAGATCTACAGGTGCCTGGCTGGCTCATTTTAAGCAGGCTGCGGAGACATTTTTACTTTACAGGTTCAAGTTTACAGATTTAATTCCATTTGGGCTACGCATTAAAAGTAAGGTTAAAAAGGAATTAAAAAAAAGAACAAACAGTGAAATGCAAAAAAATCCTGCGCGTTTCACCGCTACACACTTTAACTAAAAGCTGAACATGAGTTTAAATGGAACAAAGGCACAGAGGCCTTGTATAGATCAGTACAGCACAAAGCTCTCGTCCATACAATCTATGCCAGGAGCCACGGGCTGGAGAGAGGATATTAGCATTGTGTTCTTTTTCCATTGTATTATTAAACACAGAAAATGATCTACTGCCTTAGAGTGAATTTACCTGCGTAGGCTGAGGGGACATGTTGCAGCTAGTTCTGAAAGCAAAGCTTTGATTAATAATTACATTTCAATCCATACCCCACTTGCTACACAAAGGATTTCAAGGATCTTTACCAGTGTACGTAAACAGTGAACCATTCATTTGTATATATAGGTAGGCAGGCCTTATACAGGTATGTCAGCCAACAGTTTCGAATTTGCCGGGGGTAGCCCCCATCAAATTTCGGGTCTGTCCTGGCATTAACACTGCCAATGAACAGTACTATCCCATAGAGAGATGCCACTAGTTACCCCCTTTTCTCCAAAAATAAATAAATAAATACCGGCCATGCTATTGCTTCCGTAGACTTAGCATGGTCTTCAAGCCAATTTGTTTTTAGTAACTCAAGCAATGCCTCTTGCACTTTAAAACCCCTATGTCAGGGCATAATACATCTGTTGACTTTAGCAACCAATTAGAGCAGCTCAGGAGCCAGCCTAGTTAGTTTTAGGAGCCAGGGCAGTGACGAGGCTGAGGTGGCTGGCATGATGGTCAGAGGGTATCTAGACTGATGCTCTCTCATGCAATGTCGCTGAAGGTCTCCTGCCCCGGGCCAGAGTGTGGGAGATGGCGGCATATGGTCGCACCCTAGCCCAACATGAAGCCGCATAGACAGAAGTAGGTTTCTGCTGGGAAGAGTCGAAGACCTAAAAGTCCCCCAACACCCCTGATCCCAAGGGAAGAGCAACCAGGAGAACAGAAATGAACCTCCCAGCCAGCTGAGCACCACTGGAAAGGGGAGTCCCGTCCCCCCTGCAGAATACCTGCCATGTCACTAAGTAAAGGTGGCCTTAGACCCAGAAAGAGTTAGCTACGACTGAGCCAAAAATATGGAACTTTTATAGAGTTTAAATAAGACAATCAAAATCATTAGGGCCCTGCAGTGGGTATTTTATGAGCCATTATGTAGACTACTACATACAATGGTGTATCCTGGTCGAGGACAACAGGGCCTAGGCCTAGGACGGCATTGTCGCCTGCTCTGGGGTTTTTTGGGGTTTTTTTTAAGCACGCCCACTACGTTTTTTCCCTGGTAAGCTGGCAAGCATTTTGGTGGCAGAGATGGCACCGGAAAGCTGTTTTGTTGCCTCTAGGAAGCGTTTTTGTGCACACAGGTGGTACTGGTATGGTGCATAGGGACAAAGATAGCAATCGGAAAATGTTTGGGGACAAAGAAGGAGCTGACAAGGTGTTTGGGGACAATGGCCCTAGGCCTGCAGCACAACTATATAACTGCAATGGTCCTTACAGAGTTATTGGATGACTGCATAATAAGGATGTTTATGTAAACATAAGTCATTATAACATAAGTCATTATAATGTAACCTCTTGCTAAATTAGACAGTTACATGATATGAAAACATCCTATTAAAACACACCGTTCCTATAAAGAGTAACAATTTGTATTTTTTTTTTACACAAAAGGGCAAACGAACAAGCATCCTGTCCTATTCCCAACATCTTATGATAATATGTTTTGAAGGACACTGAAAAAAAAACTTGTTTTATCTCTTTCAAAAAATCAATTACATCCTGTGTTAATTAAAAGGATTCATCTCAAGCAATTGCATGAGGGGGTTAAGGAAGCTTTGAAATCACACATTTGCATGTGTATACTAGATCCTCTGCAGGATATTAGTACCGTCGATATAACCATTGCTATTATAATGTATGTACCTTGCAGAGTCACGGTACCAACAATTCAAATAGGTTACAAATCAGCCATAAATGGCAAGAACTGAAATAAAATCTTACATAGGAAGTCATTTTAGAATCTGACAAAATGAAGACTTATAGGTAGATGTGTACAATGTAATAGAGCAGCAGGAAATGCTAGCAGAATGCTTGGTTGCATAGGGAGAGGTATTAGCAGAATGCTTGGTTGTATAGGGAGAGGTATTAGCAGAATGCTTGGTTGTATAGGGAGAGGTATTAGCAGAATGCTTGGTTGGATAGGGAGAGGTATTAGCAGAATGCTTGGTTGGATAGGGAGAGGTATTAGCAGAATGCTTGGTTGTATAGGGAGAGGTATTAGCAGAATGCTTGGTTGTATAGGGAGAGGTATTAGCAGAATGCTTGGTTGTATAGGGAGAGGTATTAGCAGAATGCTTGGTTGTATAGGGAGAGGTATTAGCAGAATGCTTGGTTGTATAGGGAGAGGTATTAGTAGAATGCTTGGTTGTATAGGGAGAGGTATTAGCAGAATGCTTGGTTGTATAGGGAGAGGTATTAGCAGAATGCTTGGTTGTATAGGGAGAGGTATTAGCAGAATGCTTGGTTGTATAGGGAGAGGTATTAGTAGAATGCTTGGTTGTATAGGGAGGGGTATTAGCAGAATGCTTGGTTGTATAGGGAGAGGTATTAGCAGAATGCTTGGTTGTATAGCGAGAGGTATTAGCAGAATGCTTGGTTGCATAGGGAGAGGTATTAGCAGAATGCTTGGTTGTATAGGGAGAGGTATTAGCAGAATGCTTGGTTGTATAGGGAGAGGTATTAGCAGAATGCTTGGTTGTATAGGGAGAGGTATTAGCAGAATGCTTGGTTGTATAGGGAGAGGTATTAGCAGAATGCTTGGTTGTATAGGGAGAGGTATTAGCAGAATGCTTGGTTGTATAGGGAGAGGTATTAGTAGAATGCTTGGTTGTATAGGGAGAGGTATTAGCAGAATGCTTGGTTGTATAGGGAGAGGTATTAGCAGAATGCTTGGTTGTATAGGGAGAGGTATTAGCAGAATGCTTGGTTGTATAGGGAGAGGTATTAGTAGAATGCTTGGTTGTATAGGGAGGGGTATTAGCAGAATGCTTGGTTGTATAGGGAGAGGTATTAGCAGAATGCTTGGTTGTATAGGGAGAGGTATTAGCAGAATGCTTGGTTGTATAGGGAGAGGTATTAGCAGAATGCTTGGTTGTATAGGGAGAGGTATTAGTAGAATGCTTGGTTGTATAGGGAGAGGTATAGAATGCTTGGTTGTATAGGGAGAGGTATTAGCAGTAGAAAGAGGGAAGTGCTCATGCCATTGTACAGAGCACTGGTGAGACCTCACTTGGAGTATTGTACAGAGCACTGGTGAGACCTCACTTGGAGTATTGTACAGAGCACTGGTGAGACCTCACTTGGAGTATTGTACAGAGCAATGGTGAGACCTCACTTGGAGTATTGTATGCAGTACTGGAGACTGTATCTCCAGAAGGATATTGACTTTGGAGAGAGTTCAGAGAAGGGCTACTAAACTGGTTCATGGGTTGAAGGATAAAACTTACCAGGAAAGGTTAAAGCATCTTAACATGTATAGCTTGGAGGAAAGACGTAACGGGGGGGATATGATAGAAACATTTTAATACATAAGGAGAATATATTTTAAAGAAGAAAAACTACAACAACTAGAGGACATTACAAATGTATTACTTTACTGAGAGGGTAGTGGATGCATGGAATAGTCTTCCAGTAGAAGTGGTAGATGTTAATACAGTGAAGGAGTTTAAGCATGCATGGGATAGGTATAAGGCTATCCTAGATATAAGATAAGGCCAGGGACTAATAAAAGTATTACTTTACTGAGAGGGTAGTGGATGTATGGAATAGCCTTCCAGTAGAAGTGGTAGAGGTTAATACAACTGATGTAGAATTATTAAAAATCTTTATTGAAACCTGTATTGAATTATTGTACTAACTCCATTTTAACCTCACATTATGACAGACCTTCCATTTTGTTCACATTACATGACAGAATTTCCTGACAGTATTTAGTATAATGAATAGAGACTGTATTCTCTCTCTAAGGATATAACTAGCCCCGGAATTACTGAATCTCCTGTAATTTGCAACATAGTATAATCTGAAGGCCATGAGAACACCGGCCAAATGAAATGTTCTATTCATAAAAGAACCTTGCACCCGACCACGAGACTGACATCACTAACTACGCAAAATGATGCCCAAGCCCCCCTTCCACCGAGTAAGTCTCGTGCTGGGAAAGATGGTGCTTGAGCCATCCGTCCACACCCGTGTCCAGAACAATACCACCTCTCAGTGGGAGGACACCTAGCTAACCACTTAGTTTTTGGGCCAGTTAATCATATTGATGGGTGGACATTGACACAGCCACTTAACATTTAACCCAATTAATGATGTTTATTTGTTATTATCTGATATTCAATGATGATGTCATTCTGCCTTTATAAGGGCTTGTAAGCCTGAATTTTGCCAGATGCTAATAAATTTCCTCGAAGTTATTTTAACCTGAACTGCATGTGTCAGTGTGAACTTACTTCTGCGTATACGCAATTTATTCATCTCAGATTTGGACAGGAACAGATAGACTTTTAAACATTTTTGTTTATTTCTAAATTAATCTACATCACAGTGAAGGAGTTTAAGCATGCGTGGGATAGGTATAAGGCTATCCTAGATATAAGATAAGGCCAGGGACTAATGAAAGTATTACTATACTGAGAGGGTAGTGGATGCATGGAATAGCCTTCCAGTAGAAGTGGTAGAGGTTAATACAGTGAAGGAGTTTAAGAATGCATGGGATAGGTATAAGGGTATCCTAGATATAAGATAAAGCCAGGGACTAATGAATTACAAACATACCCCACATTAAAATACACAACGGGAGTTTTTATGTATGGATAATTAAATTGTACTTAAAGTGAAGCCCTACCTTTATTTCACTTATCTTATACAGTGTATAAATACAATGTTCAGATAGTGGCATTGAGAGGGATGGCTGCATAGTGTACAAGCAACACAACTTGCACGAGTGTCCTGAATTACCCAGGATAATGCAGCAAACAAAGAAAGAAAATCCCAATTAACGTGTCTTTAGAACGAGCTACACTTTGCTTCTGTTGCAGTCGAGCTGCGGGAAGGCAGCCAATATTCATAAATAATAATAGGGAGTACTCCAGTCATCCTGGCAGTGGCTCAGTTCCTCTGTCTCGCTCTAAAACAAGGCTAGGCAACCTGCGGCCCTCCAGATGCTGCAGGACTACATTTCCCATACTCTTCTGCCAGCCTCTTAGCTGAAAGAGCATTATGGGAGATATAGTTCATCAGCAGCTGCAGGGCCACTGGTTGCCCACCCCTGCTCGAAATTCCAGTTGTGCGTCTGGAACACATGCCAGGAGCCAGGAAAATCCCTTCTGCTGGCACCTAACATTTTGCTTATTTTACATAGAGCTCTATGGAAGTGCAATTCCAATGATTACAAGAAATAACTAGACTGACTCCTAAATAGGAGTCAAACAGTAGATAATTATTTGTCATAAGTGATACTGCAACGTTATGGCTACCCAAGGCTGGTAGCACCTCTGTCCATTGTAGAAAATCCCCTCCTTAGCCCCCGATTACAGCTCAGCATTCACCCTGCAAGTCTTCCCTGGACCCTTGCTCTTTGTACCCAAATAGCAGACAGGACCACTAGCAGTTAGGTCCAGCACAAATGAACACCCACATTATTGGAACAGAAAACAGAGTCTTATATACAGACGTAATCAAGTTAACATAACTCAACCCACCTATTAACATACAACACAACATAAACCAAACCGCAGTTAACCAGCATTGCTATAGAAAACCACCTCATAATCAGTGTAATAGTAAATTCAATTAACACAGAACAATGGATGTTGGAGTAGACTATCAATTATTGTCACTGACTCCTCTGTGACACATTGAAATCCTTCAGAGGGGTCTACTCATAGAATGATGCATTACACATAAACCAATATACTAACAGAATCTGAGTGAATAACAATATTAATGTATACAGTTATAGCACATAAGCCAGGGTGAGTCATGATTACATAGAACACAATCTGGGTACATGAGTAAAGTCAATGCAAAGTGCAAACTTACCCACTGTACCCAAATCCCCCCAAACAGAACCCATTTTTAATGCCAGGGCCCATAATCTATAGGGAGGTGTTTGGCCCTCAGGCCCCTCCAAGAACCCCAATCACAGTGGATCTCCAAATCCATTTTGTGAAAAGATACATATTATAAATCTAAGGGAGAAGCCTAGTACCCATATCTATGTCCCCTTATCTAACCGTCCTCCATCCATCGCTTCAAGTTAGTTTAGCATAAATAAAATACATGATTTCGCCTATAGGGAGAAGAAGTGAACTGGTTGGAAAATCAGATAACTATGGAATCTACTGAGCGGGTTGAGGTGAGACGACCATGCCAGAACTATGTATTGTGCATGGACAAACTTGGTGACTTCTTCTAGTGATAGCGGTACTTGTCTAAGGGAGAAGCCTAGTACCCATATCTATGTCCCCTTATCTAACCGTCCTCCATCCATCGCTTCAAGTTAGTGTAGCACAAATAAAAGACATGATTTCGCCTATAGGGAGAAGAAGTGAACTGGTTGGAAAATCAGATAACTATGGAATCTACTGAGCGGGTTGAGGTGAGACGACCATGCCAGAACTATGTATTGTGCAGGGAGAAACCTGGTGACTTCGTCTTGTGATAGCGGTTCTTGTCGGTGAGTTTCGGGCTGTTTTTTGGTTACGGCAGGTCTCAGCGTGTAACTCAATGATGCCCAAATTTGCAAAGCTTTTCGGGGGCACATTGAGGCATCCAGGGTTTCAATTCCATTTTTTATTCGCAAGAAAAGGACTTATTTGAATGGGTGCGTTAATGGCGGGCATGGAATCAAGAGTGCCTGTTATTTTACCGCTAACTCCACTATTGAGGTTAAAGGGGGCCATTGAATCTAGGCCAGTGGTCTTTTATTTGAGCTGTGTACAAAAAAACAGTTTATGCTTCAAAAGAAGAAGGTAATGTCACACTTAAAATTATTTACATCTCTTTCTGGATAATATAAATCAAGAGTTTGTCAAGGCTTCGGGTACTTTGCAGCCCAATGTGCAGATATCTAGCGGGTTTGTCTATATATTTATATAAAGATTCTACTTTTTAATTATGGATGAAACCTGAGATTGAGTAAGGATATATGGGATTGCAGCACAATATGCAGAAATCAGCTATATATATTGTTCATTTTTAATTATGCATGGGAATTTTATTACAGTTTTGTGAGTACCGGTATATGCATCTTTGAAAAGGCATGTAGTTGTAGATGGCATGCATACTTATAATTATTTTTCTGAATACTTTCTTATATTGTCTCTATTGTTTCATTAAAAAAGGTTGTTTTTTTTTTAACGTTCAAGATAGAATAAGGTGTTTTTTTATTTGATTTGGCAGGATTTATTATGTACTTTAATGTATCTCTGAAGCGCCTACTTGGGTTTTTATATATTTGTTAAGTACTTGTGTGTCTTTTTATTGTTTTAACAAAGTAGGTCAAAATGGGAAAAAATTATACCAATAATTACAGTTCACTCTGTACAAAGTGACTCTCCAGCCACCTTAATGCGAATATCTAATTTAAAAAAAAAAAAAAATGGGAGCAATACTAATTAATATAGTGTCCGTGTCAACTTATTTATAACACTTTGTGGAGTTCTCTCCCGCTAGGGACTGCCCGAGCGAAAAACTTGCAAATGGTAACTTCTATAGATAAATATTGCAATAATTGAAGGTAAAAAAGCCCCTACAATAAATCCAGTTTTTATTTTTAATTGTCAGTTAAAAAGTCGCCAGCATTCAATTTGTAGACCCACTGGGTACAGCATGTGAGGGGTGGGCAGCATGATGTCTGAGTATCCCCTACTTGAACAGACATCCTCCCCTACTGTTGATGATATGGAGGCAAATTGGTGCTGCAGTATATGCTATGGAGGCAAAATGGTGCTATAGTATGTGCTATGGAAGGAAACTGGTGCTGCAGTATTTGCTATGAGGGCAATCTGGTGCTGCAGTATGTACTATGGAGGCAGACTAGTGCTGCGGTATGTGCTATGAGGGTACACTTGTGCTGCAGTATGTGCTATGGAGGTAAACTGGTACTGCAGTATGTGCTAAGGGAGCACACTGGTTACTGCAGTGTGTGCTATGGGGGCACACTGGTGCGGCAGTATGTGCTATGGGGGCACACTGGTGTGGCAGTATGTGCTATGGGGGCACACTGGTGCGGCAGTATGTGCTATGGGGGCACACTGGTACTGCAGTATGTGCTATGGGGAACACTGGTGCGGCAGTATGTGCTATGGGGGCACACTGGTACTGCAGTATGTGCTATGGGGAACACTGGTGCGACAGTATGTGCTATGGGGGCACACTGGTGCGGCAGTATGTGCTATGGAGGCACACTGGTGCGGCAGTATGTGCTATGGGGGCACACTGGTGTGGCAGTATGTGCTATGGGGGCACACTGGTGCGGCAGTATGTGCTATGGGGGCACACTGGTACTGCAGTATGTGCTATGGGGAACACTGGTGCGACAGTATGTGCTATGGGGGCACACTGGTGCGGCAGTATGTGCTATGGAGGCACACTGGTGCGACAGTATGTGCTATGGGGGCACACTGGTGCGACAGTATGTGCTATGGGGGCACACTGGTGCGACAGTATGTGCTATGGGGGCACACTGGTGCGACAGTATGTGCTATGGGGGCACACTGGTGCGACAGTATGTGCTATGGGGCACACTGGTGCGGCAGTATGTGCTATGGGGGCACACTGGTGCGGCAGTATGTGCTATGGGGGCACACTGGTGCGGCAGTATGTGCTATGGGGGCACACTGGTGCGGCAGTATGTGCTATGGGGGCACACTGGTGCGGCAGTATGTGCTATGGAGGCAATCTGTTAAGCCACCAGAGGTGCAAACCAGGCAGCACCCATGACACCAGACCTTGGAGGGTCAAGTTGTGTTATGATCCTGTCTGTTTCACATATGAGGCCAGTAGTTTCATACATCCTTGCTTTATGGCTGCACATTTACTGTATCAGCTTTGTAATAACTAACAGGAACTGGTCTGCATGTCATCTTGTAATGGAACCATCTTCCAGGCGAACTCTGTACATCTTAAGTCCCAAAGACGCCACAGTTGTGGCGGGAAGCCACAGGAGTGTTGGAGAATCCATAAGATCGGGTCCAGACCTCTTGGTGAACTCCAAAAACGGAGATGACCATCTTTTCTTGGAAGTGCAATGCATGGTCATGAACAGTTTTAGGACGAAGCATGTCAAAAGCAGTCCATGGCCGTCGGCCTGGCAGAAGCTCAGCTGGTGTTGTATCAGTTGTAGCATGTGGTGTTGTTCTGTAAGCAAAGAGAAACGAGTCTAACTGAGGAGATATGGACCTCTGGATAGTTGAAGCCACTGTGGCCTTGAGAGTAGTTCTTGAAAGTTTGCACAAACCGTTCTGCTTGGCCATTGGTCACTGGGTGGTAAGGCGCAGTTGATGTTATGAAGAGTAACAAAAATATGAAATTCATGGCTCATGAATTGGGCCCATTATCTGTGACAATCTCCCTGGGGTAACCAAATGTGGCAGAAAAGGTGCAATAATATGGTAACCATGGCTTTTGTAGTTATCAGAATGACCTCAGGCCATTTCGAGTGGGCGTCAGTTATAATCAAGATGGTTTGCCCTTTTATCGGACCAGCAAAATCCAAGTGAAGGCAAAACCAAGGAACCGTGGGCCAAGTTGAGTGCTGAATACATCCTTGAGGAGGATCTCTTGCAGTTTGTGCACACCCTATACAAGCATTGACACATGCTGTAATATTGGCATCTATGTTAGGCCACCACACCTAACCTTGTGCTTTCTATTTCATCCGTGTGGTACCGGGGTAACCGGTATGTAGCAAGTCCAAGATATGTCTCTGGAGGGTCTTTGTGAATGACAAGTGTGTCTTATGGGGAGAACGAGTGATCTTTCCAGTCAATTCCATTTGCTTCCGGTAGTAAGGTTCGTAATCCTCTGTAATAGTCACTGGCAAGCCGGTTTGTGTAAAGGAAAGCACGGTTATCAGAACAGTATCCTTCACCATATGGGTCACTATCTCTCCAGAAGTCAGTAGGTGTGTTGTGGTAGTACCTACAAATCTTGATAGCTGGAGAGGAATCTGGAAGCAGTTCTGCCAGCCGGGACATTGCATCGACATTGGCATTTGCATCATGGCTTCGATATTGAATGCAGGCTGAAGATTTGAAGTAGAGGCTTGTGATCCGTTAATATGGTGAACTCTTTACCATAGAGGTAAAGGTGAATCTTCCGAATTGCCCATATCAAAACGAGTGCCTCTTTATCAATCTGGGAGCAGTTGCTTTCTGTCTTTGTCAAGGATCTCTAGGCAAAGGCCACTAGTTTCTAAGAGCCATCTGGTAGGAGGTTGGAAAGTACAGCACCGAGGCCATAAGGTGAGGCGTCGCAAGCCAAAGTAAGAGGCTTGCGGACGTCGTAGTGTATAAATATGTTGGGCCAACAGTTTATGTTTGGAGACCTAAAAAGCCTGTTGACATTCTGCCGACAACTCCCATCTGGAGTGTTTCTCTAGAAGCTTATGTAGTGGGAACATAGGTTTCTCTACCCTGTATGTTTTCTTCGAGGTTGTTTTTCGTGTACGGTCTTACTACGGCAGACCCGTCTGAGGTGGCCCATTTTTCTGCAGTGATGACAGGGTTGGTCTTTAAAGCGACATGCTTTGGAGTCATGGTCTGTATTACCACACCGGTAGCAGGCTGGTTTGGGTTGGAGTGAGGATCTGTATTTGCAGTTGGCCAGGGGAGGGCTGGCAGCCTTAGGCCTCGGGGGGGCAAATCCAGTCAAGTGGCCCATTGCCACATTCCCTTTCCATGGCCATCTTTTCCTTGTTTTATAACAGATATTGCCAGGATTTCCCCCCACAATATGCCAGGATTTGCCACTTAATATGCCAGAATTTTCCCTTACAATATGCCAGGATTATGCCCCTCAATATGCCAGGATTTTCCCCTCAATATGCCAGGATTATGCCGCTCAATATGCCAGTATTTTCCACTCAATATGCCAGGATTGTCCCCTCAATAGGCCAGGATTATGCCCCCTCAATATGCCAGGATTTTCCCCTCAATATGCCAGGATTTCCCCCCACAATTTTCCAGGATTATGCCCCCTCAATATGCCAGGATTTCCCCTCTCAATATGCCAGGATTATGCCCCTCAATATGCTAGGATTATGCCCCTCAATATGCCAGTATTATGCCCCTCAATATGCTAGGATTATGCCCCTCAATATGCCAGGATATAGCCACCCAAAATGCCAGGATTCTCCCCTCAATATGCCAGGATTATGCCCCTCAATATGCCAGGATTTTCCCCCACAATATGCCACCATATTGAGTACTTACCTCCATGCTGCTGCTCTGTCTCCGTCTCCCGGGGCTCTCATCTGGCCATCTGTGGCTGTGAGGGAAGCGTAGTGTGCTCCCCTCCAGCCAAGCGTCTTCAATAAAGTTTGTTTAAATTTTTTTTTAACAAACTTTATTGAATGCGCATTGGCTGGAGGGGAGTGCAGAACGCTTCCCTAACAGCCACGGACCTGCAGCACCGGTGGACAGCAGCAAAGAGGTAAGTACTGGGAAAGTGGGGGGGATTTTTTTTTCCTGGCTTGACCTGGGTCCGCTGGGCCCCCTGGACCCGCCGGGACGCCAGTATCGGCCGTCACCCCCTGGGGCGCCCAGTGTTCAAGATGGCCCAGCGGCCATTTTTAGTATGCATTAGGGCGGCCTGGGGGGCAATTGCCTCCCTGCCCCCCAGCCCAGCCCGCCCCTGCAGTTGGCCATAGCTGGAGTGACTGCTGCTCTAAAGACCCCCTTTTTTAGCCCTTTGTGAACCCAAGCGTTCAATGTCTCAGTATTCCTGGCAGCCATTTCCAAGATTCATGCAATCTCAGTCGCCAGTGTAAGGGTCAGTGCTTTTTCAGTCAGAAGTTTGCTTTTTTAAAAAATTTTTCACTATTTAGTCCCAGGATAATCTTGTCCCTCAGAGCTGTGGGTGGGTACTCCCCAAATCGACAGGTAGAGACCGGTGTGCAAATGGCCACCACATAGGCCTTAATCTCTTCCCCCGCTGCTGCCGTTGGTAAAAGCTGTGCCTTTCTGCACTTTCCTTTGGTTTGGGCTGGAAATGATCCTCTAGTAGTTTTAGCAGTCCCCCCCAGGGTCTTGCTTGCTGGTTTATCAGGGATCAGTGGAGGTCTCTTACAATGTCACCACCGTCAGGGATAGAGCAACCTGCCTCTCAGGGGGTATGGAGTATGAAATACTGCTCTAATCTTTCAGTCAGGGAGCTCCAGGAGCTCTGCTCCCCATCAGGCTCACACAATGTGCCTATCGGTGCCATGTCCTGGCTGCTGACTGCTCTGTGGATGGCTGTGAGTAGTGATTTTATATTTTCTAGTGCCCAGGCAGGGTAGGACCACTGCTTCACATATAAGGCCAGTAGTTTCATACATCCTTGCTTTATTGCTGCACATTTACTGTAAAATCAGCTTTTATAATAACAACTGACAGGAACACAGGAGTAAAACAACCTCACTGGCAGTACTGCAGTACACTGACTGACTTAAGATGGCTGCCGTGCCCTCTGACCTGTGAGTCATCACAGGGGCGGAGTGATATGACCCTGTCTGCTTCACAAATGAGGCCAGTAGTTTCATCCAACCTTGCTGAATTAATACACAATTACTGTATAATCAGCTTTTATAATAACAACTGACAGGAACACAGGAGTAAAACACCTTTACTGGCAGTACTGCAGTACACTGACTGACTTAAGATGGCTGCCATGCCCTCTGACCTGTGAGTCATCACAGGGGCGGAGTGATATGACCCTGTCTGGTTTACATATGAGGCCAGTAGTTTCATCCAACCTTGCTGAATTAATACACAATTACTGTATAATCAGCTTTTATAATAACAACTGACAGGAACACAGGAGTAAAACACCTTTACTGGCAGTACTGAAGTACACTGACTGACTTAAGATGGCTGCCGTGCCCTCTGACCTGTGAGTCATCACAGGGGCGGAGCCACTAATTAAATTGAGAGGGAGGTGAGATGGCAGCGTCCCCTGCAGCCAGGAGAGAGACGTGATGTAAAGCATGGAGAATCTCCGGCATTGTCTGTCACATCCTGGGACACGTAGTCCACAAGCAGCTCCTGTTCCTGCACACGTCTGCCAACTTGTCACGCTGAGAAGGACACAAAACTTTAATTATATATTTTTTTACCCTTCCTTCTGTAGAAGAGAAGAGTCAAAAACAAAAAAAAAGTATAAATGTAAGTTTACTCTCAGCTCTGCCTCTCAACTGAGGCAGAGCTGAACTGGATGGTGGTCCCCTCTGCCTCCCGACAGAGGGGACCTTAGCTAATAGTGACAGTCACCGGCCAGACCATCCTGGCTGCTTCTCAGGAAAAAAAAAAGGCTGCCTGCTTCTCAGATAAAAAAAAAAGGCTGCCTGCTTCTCAGATAAAAAAAAAGGCTGCCTGCTTCTCAGATAAAAAAAAAAAAAGGCTGCCTGCTTCTCAGGAAAGACTGCCTGCTTCTCAGGAAAGACTGCCTGCTTCTCAGGAAAGACTGCTTGCTTCTCAGGAAAAAAAGGCTGCCTGCTTCTCAGAAAAAAAGGCTGCCTGCTTCTCAGGAAAAAAGGCTGCCTGCTTCTCAGAAAAAAAAGGCTGCCTGCTTCTCAGGAAAAAAGGCTGCCTGCTTCTCAGGAAAAAAGGCTGCCTGCTTCTCAGAAAAAAAAGGCTGCCTGCTTCTCAGAAAAAAAAGGCTGCCTTCTTCTCAGAAAAAAAGGCTGCCTGCTTCTCAGAAAAAAGGCTGCCTGCTTCTCAGAAAAAAGGCTGCCTGCTTCTCAGAAAAAAGGCTGCCTTCTTCTCAGGAAAAAAAGGCTGCCTGCTTCTCAGAAAAAAAAAAGGCTGCCTGCTTCTCAGAAAAAAAAAAGTCTGCCTGCTTCTCAGGAAAAAAGGCTGCCTGCTTCTCAGAAAAAAAAGGCTGCCTGCTTCTCAGAAAAAAAAGGCTGCCTGCTTCTCAGAAAAAAGGCTGCCTGCTTCTCAGGAAAAAAAGGCTGCCTGCTTCTCAGAAAAAAAAAAAGGCTGCCTGCTTCTCAGAAAAAAAAAAGGCTGCCTGCTTCTCAGGAAAAAAAAAAGGCTGCCTGCTTCTCAGAAAAAAAAAGGCTGCCTGCTTCTCAGATAAAAAAAAAAAAGCTGCCTGCTTCTCAGATAAAAAAAAAGGCTGCCTGCTTCTCAGGAAAAAAAGGCTGCCTGCTTCTCAGAAGAAAAAAAAAGGCTGCCTGCTTCTCAGAAAAAAGGCTGCCTGCTTCTCAGGAAAAAAGGCTGCCTGCTTCTCAGATAAAAGGCTGCCTGCTTTTTTGACAAAGCGCCAGTTGGTGCGAAACGCGTCAAGCGTGTGTGGTTTCTGTTTTGTACCTGTCTCCCTTTTATTCTTTTTTTGATTTAATAAAGTTACTTTTTACAAACCAACTATGGATTGATGCTGTCTACCTTCCGGATGACTTCAGCTGGCACTACCTCTGTTTGTTCCTGTTGTCTGCCTGGGGTGTGAGTAGACCCCTTTTCTGTGCTACAGCACCTGGAAGCCAATCTTACTCACTCCACTGTTACATGAGGCTTGAGCCGGTCACAATCTGCTTGGAATTCCTAAAAAAAAAAGACTGCTTCTCAGGAAAGACTGCCTGCTTCTCAGGAAAGGCTGCCTGCTTCTCAGGAAAGACTGCCTGCTTCTCAGGAAAGACTGCCTGCTTCTCAGGAAAGGCTGCCTGCTTCTCAGGAAAGGCTGCCTGCTTCTCAGGAAAGGCTGCCTGCTTCTCAGGAAAGACTGCCTGCTTCTCAGGAAAGACTGCCTGCTTCTCAGGAAAGGCTGCCTGCTTCTCAGGAAAGGCTGCCTGCTTCTCAGGAAAGGCTGCCTGCTTCTCAGGAAAGACTGCCTGCTTCTCAGGAAAGGCTGCCTGCTTCTCAGGAAAGGCTGCCTGCTTCTCAGGAAAGGCTGCCTGCTTCTCAGGAAAGGCTGCCTGCTTCTCAGGAAAGGCTGCCTGCTTCTCAGGAAAGACTGCCTGCTTCTCAGGAAAGGCTGCCTGCTTCTCAGGAAAAAAAGCAACATCAGTTTAAAAGAGACGTCAATGAGAGCCGGAGCTCACAGCTGATAAGATGAACACATAGAATCACATTGTGCAAAGGATTTCTGAGCAATAATTTAGAAATGCTGAGTTTACCCAAAAAATAGGAAACCCCAATCCGCACCAATTTTCTCCAGAGGGGGTATTATTGCACGGGGTCCCCACTGCAAACTCCCCACTGCCGAGCGGGAAAGACGGAGAGGTACTTTTCAAAAAATAAACCTTAGAAATTATTTACATGAAGGCAGGGTTGTCATGGCAACCGCCCCCCATCTCCCTCGCCCCCCCCCCACCCCCCCCCCCCCCCTCCGACAGTGTCCACTAGCTACAAGTGGAGGGAGCAAGAGAGAGAGAGAGAGAGAGATGCGTCATCGCTATAGAAACCACATCATGGTGACAGGCTATCAATATCCACGCAACTGCTGTGACATGTGCCATTGGATTGGCAGAGAAAGGGTGAATTAAATCTATTCACCTAAATTGATCTGGGTTTTCCATGCTGGGGGGGGGGGGGGGAGATAGAACATATAGGCTTCTGATCAGTAGCATCTCTCCGTCTATATGAGAACATGGCAGCTCCATTCACAAAGGACGGGGGTATTAAGCGCGTCTAACCATATACACAGACATGCACTCGGGGTATACGGCGCGGTCATGCTACCCCGGCCAGGGAAAGACTGCAGAACTGGCGCTCAATGTGTTTCGATTGTTTGCCCCCTCAAAAAAAATGGGTGTTTCGGTGAAGAAGAAGAAGAAAAAAAAAAAGCCTGTAGAGCGACACGAGTTTGCGGGGGGCTTGGGAGTGGTAGGGTTCATGAGCTTGCTCGAGAGGCAGTTGGGTTTAAAATACTGTGCGTGAGTGCATGGTGCGATCCACGGGCCAGGCTGCTGATTGGGCAAAATTAGAAACCGTCGCGCTGACGGCGAGTTTGGGGGGTGTAAATAGAGGTGTTTTGGGGGGCTAAGGGGCATTGATGCAGCAGACCTAACAAAAAAGAGCGGCCCTCCCACCAAGCCCCCCTTTTTTTATCTTCTTTTATGTCATTGTTGGGATTCTGTGCTGGGGGTAGGGGTCACCCGCCCATTAAAAGGGAACAACATTGGGTTGAAGGTTTTATAATCAATAGGGCTGACATTAGGGTTGCCACCTGGCCGGTATTTTACCGGCAGGCCGGTAAAAAAATGGCATCGGGCCAATGTTAAGTCTATGGAGACAGTACTAAGGCCGGTATTTTTTTGAAGAAAAGGTGGCAACCCTAGCTGACATAACGTGATGTGATTTCTTTAATTGTGTTCATATTCGGCGTATGTGAGTATGTCTGATTGGTTGGCTAAGGAGATCTTCTTCCTTCTAATTCAACTGAATTGAAGACGTTTTTCCAACAATGCTAAGTTGGCCAATTGCCCTCTCCATTCCCTGCAGTTCTCTCCTTCATGAACAAAGCCCGGTGTAGATATACAATGTACAAGATAATGTTCCCCTTTAATATTGCTCTCTCGGTGCCTTATTATCCCACTAGGGGCTATGGATATTCCAAATTTGAAGAAAAGAAAAAAATAGATATACATACAATGGATGGGCGGATCAGCCTGGCACAGCAGCTGCTGTGGAAGGCAACTCTCATCATGGACAGCCAGTCTGTGATCCGCTCCGGGTCTGCCAATCCCTAAACACAACTGGGATCATTTAATGACCTTAAATGACCAGTAAAGGGTTACCACCATTTCTACAAACAAATATCGGCCATGTTACTGACTCCATAGACTTAACATTGGCCACAAGCCAAATTAGTACCGGTCTGCAGGTTACGGGGATGGCATTAGGTGAGTATTATTAGGGGTTAGGTATTAGTATTAGGGTTCGGGGGGGTTAATGTTAGTGTTAGGCTTGGGGGGTAGTATTAGGGTTCAGGGGATAGTGTTAGAATTAGGGTTCTGGGGGTAGTGTTAGTATTAGGGTTCGGGGGGGTTAGTATTAGTATTAGGGTTCAGGGGATAGTGTTAGTATTAGGGTTCTGGGGGTAGTGTTAGTATTAGGGTTCTGGGGTAGTGTTAGTATTAGGGTTCTGGGGTAGTGTTAGTATTAAGGTTCGGGGGGGTTAGTATTAGTATTAGGGTTCAGGGGGTAGTGTTAGTATTAGGGTTCTGGGGGTAGTGTTAGTATTAGGGTTCGGGGGGGGTTAGTATTAGTATTAGGGTTCTGGGGGTAGTGTTAGTATTAGGGTTCTGGGGGTAGTGTTAGTATTGGGGTTCAGGGGGTAGTGTTAGTATTAGGGTTCGGGGGTAGTGTTAGTATTAGGGTTCTGGGGGTAGTGTTAGTATTGGGGTTCAGGGGGTAGTGTTAGTATTGGAGTTCAGGGGGTAGTGTTAGTATTAGGGTTCGGTGGGGTTAGTATTAGTATTAGGGTTCTGGGGGTAGTGTTAGTATTAGGGTTCGGGGGGTAGTGTTAGTATTAGGGTTCGGGGGGTAGTGTTAGTATTGGGGTTCAGGGGGTAGTGTTAGTATTGGGGTTCAGGGGGTAGTGTTAGTATTAGGGTCAGGGGGATAGTGTTAGTATTAGGGTCAGGGGGGTTAGTGTTAGTATTAGGGTTCTGGGGGTTAGTGTTAGTATTAGGGTTCGGGGGGGTTAGTATTAGTATTAGGGTTCAGGGGATAGTGTTAGTATTAGGGTTCTGGGGGTAGTGTTAGTATTAGGGTTCTGGGGTAGTGTTAGTATTAGGGTTCTGGGGGTAGTGTTAGTATTGGGGTTCAGGGGGTAGTGTTAGTATTGGGGTCAGGGGGATAGTGTTAGTATTAGGGTCAGGGGGGTTAGTGTTAGTATTAGGGTCAGGGGGGTTAGGTATTAATAATAGGGTTGGGGGGTTAGTGTTAGTATTATTGTTTGGGGGTAGTGTTAGTATTAGGGTTCAGGGGGTTAATGTTAGTATTAGGGTTCAGGGGGTTTAATGTTAGTATTAGGGTCAGGGATTAGTGTTAGTATTAGGGTTCTGAGGTAATGTTAGTATTAGGGTTCGTGGGGGTTAATGTTAGTATTATGGTTCGGGGGTTAGTGTTAGTATTAGGGTTCGGGGGGTAGTGTTAGTATTAGGGTTCGGGGGGTAGTGTTAGTATTAGGATTCTGGGGGTAGTGTTAGTATTGGGGTTCAGGGGGTAGTGTTAGTATTGGGGTTCAGGGGGTAGTGTTAGTATTAGGGTCAGGGGGATAGTGTTAGTATTAGGGTCAGGGGGGTTAGTGTTAGTATTAGGGTCAGGGGGGTTAGGTATTAATATTAGGGTTGGGGGGTTAGTGTTAGTATTATTGTTTGGGGGTAGTGTTAGTATTAGGGTTCAGGGGGTTAATGTTAGTATTAGGGTTCGGGGGGTTTAATGTTAGTATTAGGGTCAGGGATTAGTGTTAGTATTAGGGTTCTGAGGTAATGTTAGTATTAGGGTTCGTGGGGGTTAATGTTAGTATTATGGTTCGGGGGTTAGTGTTAGTATTAGGGTTCGGGGGGTAGTGTTAGTATTAGGGTTCGGGGGGTAGTGTTAGTATTAGGGTTCAGGGGGTTAATGTTAGTATTAGGGTTCAGGGGGTTAATGTTAGTATTAGGGTTCGGGGGGTTAGTATTAGGGTTCGGGGGGTAGTGTTAGTATTATGGTTCGGGGGGTTAGTATTAGGGTTCGGGGGGTTAATGTTAGTATTAGGGTTCGGGGGGTTAATGTTAGTATTAGGGTTCAGGGGGTTAGTGTTAGTATTAGGGTTCGGGGGTTAGTCTTAGTATTAGGGTTCGGGGGGTAGTGTTAGTATTAGGGTTCGGGGGGTTAATGTTAGTATTAGGGTTCGGGGGGTTAATGTTAGTATTAGGGTTCGGGGGTTAGTGTTAGTATAAGGTTTCTGGGTGTAGTGTTAGTATTAAAGGTGTTGGTGTTTGGGTTGGGGGGTTAGCATGGTGGTTCGCGGTCACTTTATTGTGGTGTGTATGTTTGTAAGCGCTGACAGCTGCCGTGGTGAAGCAGCCGCGTTGCCTTTCACCATTCAAACTGCCGCACTGAGCTGTCAGCGGTGAAGCAGCCGCGATGAGCTGTCCTAGACCCCAGGTGGTAACCCTATTCCTGAATGAACCAGGTCGGGGAGAAAGGGATAGAGAGGGATCACAGCTAGATATAACATGAATTAATTGACGATATTCTCTTCCTTTCGTCACATAGTGCAAAGCCGGCGTGTGCTCGGAGATGTGTGCATGTGTATTAGATTGCTCAGTGAAATATGCATTAATAGACATGAATAGTGTCACATTCCTCCTTCCCGGCACTCAATGGCTCTCCAGCAGCTTGATGCAACAAGCATGAAAACAATAATTAATACCTGCAGGCCACACTCTATATGCTTCACTGGTATTCTGCTGTGCAGTAACAGCGCCACCTGCTGTCTGTTAGGAACCGCGCCGGTTACGACTTGCTATTAATTCAGTGCAGCCATACAAGTAAAAATAAGGGGTTGGCAAGGCTTGATAGGAGTCAGAGTTCATCTGATGGCCGAGCATTCCTTGGCAAAGAGTTATGGCTTTCTAGTTTCTAATGGTCCACATATTGCAGGTTGCTGGGTAAAGACAGCAGAAGGAAGCCACATCTCTTCAAGAACATACTGCAGTGAGACTTCTCCATTAGCATATCCTACCAATCCCACCCATAAGGGCATTCTTAACCGAAAATGAGGAACGCAGCAACCACAGACGCACGTTTCGGCCTATCATGGGCCTCGTCACTGTGATGTGGCTGGTGTCCTTTTTGGAGCAAGGAGCCACATCGGGGCCTATCCTGAAAACCCGTAGAGAGAAAAGAAGTGGGATCCACATCTCGCCGAGAGCCATCAATAGGGTTGGAATTTCCGCATCATCTCCTCAAAATATGAATTTTAAGACACCACTCTTCCATCGGCCCTCATTACCTGTAAAAACAAAACCTTTAAAACACTATATGTAATATAGAACACAGATATTATCTTATTTTTTTGTTTGTAGCGTAGAAGCAGCTGGCTGGTTAGCGGGACATTGCTGGAGAGATGTGGCATCACTTTATCTCGATCCTTTATTATCTATCTCTTGCTTTCAGGGCTAGTTTTAGGGGGGGCACCAAGTGAGACATCAAATAGGACCCCACATCTCAGCTATTTCCCCTCTCCTCCTCGTGGTCTCCCCTCGGTTAGGTGCTGTGAGGGGGGGGGGGGGGGGAGCGGAGCAAGTGGGAGGCTCTAAGTGCCACTTGATTGGTAATGGAACATTAAAGAGGACAGATCTCTACCAGAAAAAGCATCGACCACCTGCTTTCAACACACTCTCCCCCGGAAAAAGACATCCTTTAATTTCTCTAACCGAGCCTCAGCTGGGCACCCAACAGCCAATGGATGAGACTCGCCACCATCAATATCTCACGTCTGACCCAGTGGTGTATCTTGATTTTGTGCTGCCCTAGGCAGACAAAATCTGGGCACCCCCCTACCCAAGCTGCACACCCACGTTACACACCTAACACATGCCCCATCATTCAGACTCACATCAAGCTCACACTCCCATCACACTCAGTCACACACTCCTACTCCCATCACACTCAGTCACACACTCCTACTCCCATCACACACACTCCAACTCCCATCACACTCAGTCACACACACTGTCTCCCATCACACACACACTCTGACTCCCATCACACTCAGTCACACACACTGTCTCCCATCACACACACTCTGACTCCCATCACACTCAGTCACACACACTGTCTCCCATCACACACACACTCTGACTCCCATCACACTCAGTCACACACACTGTCTCCCATCACACACACACTCTGACTCCCATCACACTCAGTCACACACACTGTCTCCCATCACACACACTCTGACTCCCATCACACTCAGTCACACACACTGTCTCCCATCACACACACTCTGACTCCCATCACACTCAGCCACACACACTGTCTCCCATCACACACACTCTGACTCCCATCACACTCAGTCACACACACTGTCTCCCATCACACACACTCTGACTCCCATCACACTCAGTCACACACACTGTCTCCCATTACACACACTCTGACTCCCATCACACTCAGTCACACACACTGTCTCCCATCACACACACACTCTGACTCCCATCACACTCAGTCACACACACTGTCTACCATCACACACACTCTGACTCCCATCACACTCAGTCACACACACTGTCTCCCATTACACACACTCTGACTCCCATCACACTCAGCCACACACGCTGTCTCCCATCACACACACTCTGACTCCCATCACACTCAGTCACACACACTGTCTCCCATCACACACACTCTGGCTCCCATCACACTCAGTCACACACACTGTCTCCCATTACACACACTCTGACTCCCATCACACTCAGTCACACACACTGTCTCCCATCACACACACACTCTGACTCCCGTCACACACACTGTCTACCATCACACACACTCTGACTCCCATCACACTCAGTCACACACACTGTCTCCCATTACACACACTCTGACTCCCATCACACTCAGCCACACACACTGTCTCCCATCACACACACTCTGACTCCCATCACACTCAGTCACACACACTGTCTCCCATCACACACACTCTGACTCCCATCACACTCAGTCACACACACACACTGACTCCCATCACACACACTGTCTCCCATCACACACACTGTCTCCAATCACACACACTCAGTCACAGTCACAGTCACACACACACACACACACACACAGTCTCCCATCAGCACTTACCTTTCCCTGGCAGGCAGGCAGCATGGTCCCTCCATGCTGCCTGTTCGGCTCCCCGGCGATTGTGCCGACAGGTCACGTGACCGGGCGCGCGTATGACGTCAGCGCGCCCGTCACGTGACTGTCGGCACTTCCGTGTCATACTGCACGGGGAGCCGAACAGGTAGCACGGAGGTTTCTCTGTGCTGCCTGTTCGGCTCCCCGTGCAGCCTGGCAGGCAGAGCGTTGGTGAGGGGGGATCTTCCGATCCCTTCTCACCTCCGTCTCTGCCTGCAAGCGCGGTGGGGTTTTTTTTTTTAAAGGGTCGCGTTTTTTATTTTTTTTTCACTTTTTTTTTTTTTACATTTTTTTTTTTTTCAGTGCTGGGGGGCGCTGCCGCCCCCCAAAATTTGCCGCCCTAGGCATCCGCCTAGGATGCCTCGCGGTAAATACAGCACTGGTCTGACCAATGACATCGCTTGGTCCTCTTCCTTTTCTAAGAGTTTGGTTTACTAAGCTCATCGGCCGATATATAAACCATAGAGTGTTGTTACTGGTGCGTATTCTAAAAGAGAAGTTCCGGAATCTCTGTATTTAAAAGGGATTGTATCACCTAAACATTGTTATTACTGTGCATGCACAAAACACTAAATGATTGCAAACGATCTATACATTGTATTAGCAAACTTGCAAGTAAATGCCCAATTTTGATTTTGAACGTATCTATGGAGTCTCCTGTTAATGACATCACCGGTGGCTTAATTTTCAAACAAACTGCTTTTCAATAGAGCAATGTGTAATTTGCATATCAAGCCACTGGTGATGTCACAAACAGGGGACACCACAGACACATTTAAAACACGTTTTTTCTGATAATTGAGTCATTTGCTTGCAATTCCGTTTGTATAGATCATTCTCAATCATTATTAATTCTCTACATGCGCAGTATTAGCAATGTTTAGGTGATGCTGCCCCTTTAAATCTACATTAATGTGTCCATTAATGTGGACTTGATCTCCACTGACATATTACTGTCTCCGAGTTAATAGCGTTAACCAATCCCCGCTCTGTACCTGTTTAAGAAGAGGGTGGGTTCCTGTACAGAAACACTTGCCTTTCAGCTCGGTTCTTAAATGAAAGCTCTTGTGTGTCTCTTCACAGCGGCATTTAAAATTGTATCTACACCCACAATTAGAGAACTGCTTGCTGTCAGCAGGCTGTGAAAGGAAATAATTCAGTCTCCTCCAGCTCTAATTTTAGTATACGCCACCCGCCGGGACTGACATGAGTACGCGTTTTTATTATTCTAACATACGCGGGAGCTATTAATATGGCTACAGGTGGGACGAGTAGTATTACTGCTCAAAGAGAATTGGATTGACTCTGACATTCCCATATCCTCATATTACAGGTTTCTAGAGGTGATGTGGGCTGTGAGGTCACTAAATTATAAGGTCCCTTATACAGAAATCCATTATCCAGAAATCCATTATCCAAAAATCCATTATCCAGAAATCCATTATCCAATTTTTTTTCCCCCGATTTTGCCACAAGTTGTAAATTGCACACACACTGTCAGAATACAAACGCACAGCGGTGTATTCATTGTCCAGTGATATAGACTTTCCACGCATGCTCGGATTCCCCCACACCCACAAAGGGTCATACAATGACACGTGTGCAGACCTGACACGCCAACGGCAGGTTCCCAACGATGCCTCACATCACAGCTACATCACAGTAACAGTGATTTATTTGCTCTATACAGTATTTACATTGATATTACTGGATTTCATGAGAGCTGAGAGGCTTTAATATATGTTATTGGCGAAAATGATCCGTTATCCGAAATACTTTTGGTCCCCAGCATTTTGGATAAGGGAGACTCAACCTATATTAAGACAGTGAAACCAAAATTAGCATTGTAATTAATTTGTAATCTAGTTTTATAGAGGACCATTTAGAATGGAAAGATATCAAAACTCGTCATTATTAAGCTTTCTCACCTAAACTGTAGCAGAAAAATAGCCATTTTCAGAACCCTGCCTTTTTTATTTATTTTTTAAAAAAGAGTGTTGTCTATATCCATAGGGGGTTAGTATTCCCTACTGATAACTTTGTTTGTTTTACATCGAACTCTATGGACGTTCCATTTTCCTGGCTCCTAGAAATAACCGGGCTGGCTCCTGAATGTCTAGAAACATGTGTCAAGCCTCGCTCTATGCTTTTCCAACCCTAAGGGAGTTATAAAATACCTTTTACTTTCTCGAACCAGATAACTACATTAGAAAACATTTGACATATTATTTATTTAGTATAGGCTGTCAGGTTGGACGAAGAGAAGAGAATAATATGTGAATATAACAAGGTTAAACCCCACGTGAAGTTAAGTGACAATATTAATGTCCTGACTCACAATATTTGTGAAATGTGTTTATTGGGTGTTTGGCTTTGGCCAGGCTAATGTTGAGGGGTACGGTCTTAAAGGGTCGGCTCTGGTCGACGACCGGCTCTATCTGCTAGCACCCTTTACTAGGTCCCCCCTGCTGATTCCATGAAAAACAGAAGGTCTCTCGCTGTGCTAGCAGCGAGAGACCCTCGCATTCAGCTCTGATTGACTGTACGTGTGCTGACGTTTGTCATCCAGGAAGTGCTGTGTCTCGCATGTGAGACACAGCAGTTAGTAAACCCACGTGTATCTATTAAGATACACGTCGGGTTTATTTAATTCTACCGGCAAATGTATTGTTTAACCCTTCCTTCCTTCAAGGAAGCAAGGGTTAAACAACGTTTAATGTTCCTTTAAGCTGTCATTAAACTTCCCATTATAAAAAAAAACAAAAAACTAGAGAATAACCAATGCTCAAAATCCGCGTTTCCTCACTTACAACCTAATAATCCTAATTAACGTGTTAAAGAACTGTGTACACTACTTATCCAATTTGCTAAAACCATCAAGAGAGAGCTTTGATGTTGAAAGTCAGGAATTTGTGCATAATGCCAGGCCGTTTATATGTATTTCTATAAAAAGAAGAAAAAAAAAACACTTTCTACAGCCAAATGGGAATACAGAGGAACTACAAACGGAATATAGACTCCTGGGTGTACGATCAAACGTTTAAAACAATTAACTTGCTTTAAAAGTTAAACACTATTTTACATCATACGATCAATTTAACCAAGATGGGGGTTTTTTTTCGACATCTTAATAACAATTGTAATAATTGACATTTCTAATACACAGCGGCACAATGTATGTCGTGTGTGTCTATATAATTAAAAGATAATATTTATAATGTCTTGCCCTTATTTTATAGCATTTATATGACTGCAACTTACTATAAACTACCACAGCTAGAGGTCATAGTCTTAAATTAGAGGGGAAAGGTTTAAAAGTAATAAGAGGAAGTATTACTTTACTGAGAGGGTAGTGGATGCATGGAATAGTAAGTAGACCCTCCTCATTTGCAGACCTTTCCAGAGAATCTAGGTTGCCAGGGCATGCCCCAGCCAGCACCCAGATTGCATACATAGGACATGCCCCAGCCAGCACCCAGATTACACACCCAGGACATGCCCCAGCCAGCACCCAGATTGCATACCTAGGACATGCCCCAGCCAGCACCCAGATTGCATACCTAGGACATGCCCCAGCCAGCACCCAGATTGCATACCTAGGACATGCCCCAGCCAGCACCCAGATTACACACCCAGGACATGCCCCAGCCAGCACCCAGATTACACACCCAGGACATGCCCCAGCCAGCACCCAGATTACACACCCAGGACATGCCCCAGCCAGCACCCAGATTACACACCCAGGACATGCCCCAGTCAGCACCCAGATTGCATACCTAGGACATGCCCCAGCCAGCACCCAGATTGCATACCTAGGACATGCCCCAGCCAGCACCCAGATTGCATACCTAGGACATGCCCCAGCCAGCACCCAGATTACACACCCAGGACATGCCCCAGCCAGCACCCAGATTACACACCCAGGACATGCCCCAGCCAGCACCCAGATTACACACCCAGGACATGCCCCAGCCAGCACCCAGATTACACACCCAGGACATGCCCCAGTCGGCAGCCAGATTGCACACCCAGGACATGCCCCAGCCAGCAGCCAGATTGCACACCCAGGACATCCCCAGCCAGCACCCAGATTACACACCCAGGACATGCCCCAGCCAGCAGCCAGATTGCACACCCAGGACATCCCCCAGGCAGCACCCACATTGAACTTCCAGGACATGACCCAGCCAGCACCCACATTGCACACCCAGGACATGCCCCAGCCAGCACCCACATTGCACACCCAGGACATGCCCCAGGCAGCACCCACATTGCCCTCCCAGGACATGCCCCAGCCAGCACCCACATTGCACTCCCAGGACATGCCCCAGCCAGCACCCACATTGCACTCCCAGGACATGCCCCAGCCAGCACCCAGATTGCACACCCAGGCCATGACCCAGCCAGCACCCAGATTGCACTCCCAGGACATGCCCCAGGCAGCACCCAGATTGCACACCCAGGCCATGACCCAGCCAGCACCCACATTGAACTCCCAGGACATGCCCCAGCCAGCACCCACATTGCACACCCAGGACATGCCCCAGGCAGCACCCACATTGCCCTCCCAGGACATGCCCCAGCCAGCACCCACATTGCACTCCCAGGACATGCCCCAGCCAGCACCCACATTGCACTCCCAGGACATGCCCCAGCCAGCACCCAGATTGCACACCCAGGCCATGACCCAGCCAGCACCCAGATTGCACTCCCAGGACATGCCCCAGGCAGCACCCAGATTGCACACCCAGGCCATGACCCAGCCAGCACCCAGATTGCACTCCCAGGACATGCCCCAGGCAGCACCCAGATTGCACACCCAGGCCATGACCCAGCCAGCACCCAGATTGCACAGCCAGGAAGATGTGATGAGCTGCTGCTCTTTTTTGATACATTATGTTTCTTATCTTCAGTTTTACAGATTTTCTCTAACTCAGAGGTGACTCTGCACTTCCAAAACACTTTTCTTTTCCACCTTGTCCCATGCTGGGAACAGCTAAGATTGTGGTTTTAAGCTTGAGTGAACATCCAGCTGCCTGCTCCCTCGCGTACGGAGAGCGCTGGTGAGGGGAAATCTTGTTCTTCCCAGTCAGCGTCTCTGCCAGCAAGCTTCTTTTTTTTAATTTTTTTTTTTTAGCCCTGAGGACTGCCGGGCACCTTACAGTTGTACCCCCCCCCCCCCCCCCCCGATGATGACCTGCTCCTTACCATAAAATAATGGCCTTGCACAGTCCTTAGTGTTATGACGTTTGTTGCCCATTAACTCCAAATATATATAATTTTAGATTTATGCTTCAACCTGAAGCATCTGGATTTTAAACTCCGGGGTGTATATATTTTTTTTATTTTATTTTGTTTTATATCTGTATTTTTGCTGGCTTTTTGAACATGCTACAGGATTAGGAAAATACATAAAGGACTTCATAAAAGAGAGAATTGCAGGTTTTTTTTTTAAAAAGTGAAAACCTTTTTCAAATCAAAACAGTACAACACTAGTGTTGAGCGAACCCGAACAGCACTGTTCGGGTTCGTACCGAACTTTACGGTTTTTGGACCCCGGACCCGAACACGGATTTCACTGTATGTCCGGCGATTACATTGTATGTAATGCTATGGGCTTTCTATAAACGAACGAGAGCCCCATTCATAAGAATTTCTGTTTATAGAGAGCCAGTAGCATTACATGTATTCCATAAACCGAAAGTCTATAAACTGAAATACAATCTGTTTATAGACTTTCTTTTTATAGAATAGCAATAGCATTACATGTATTCTATAAACGGAATGTCTTTCGTTTTATAGACTTTCGGTTTATGGAATACATGTAATGCTATTGCTATTCTATAAACCAAAATAGAGTCCCTATTCATAAGATTAGGTCAATTCACCTATTCGTATGAATGGGGACACTCACCCACATTTTACTTCATTTTGCAGCCCTCTAGCTAGGACTTTTTTAGAGGCATTTTAGTGGCCAAAAGTTCGGGTCCCCATTGACTTCAATGGGGTTTGGGGTCAAGTTCGAGCACGGACCCGGACTTTTTTCCGAAGTTCGGCCGAACCCTCCAAACCCGAACATCCAGGTGTCCGCTCAACTCTATAGAACACTGCTGTATAACCATGAATAAAACGATTGCTATCAGTGTTTGTTTTTACATTAGGTTTCACCATTTTTAATTAAGTATACTTGTTGTTCCAGTATTACATATTGTATCTATAGATATATATTATTTTCCCATAAAACAAATACTGTAAACAAAGAGAAAAGAGCACGTGTGTTTTTTGCTTTCTCTGGGGGTTAAGCATCAATAGATACAAATGGTCTTTTTGTTATGGTCTCTGGACATAAGTTGTTAGCGGGTGGCAAGAGAGAGGAGATGGAAAAAAAAGCAATTATCTTTCCATTTTACAAATGTGCAAAAAGATAAAGTGATTTGTGTAAAACGAACCTTTGTGCAGAAAACTTGAACAAACGAAATAATACTTGCGGTACCCCACACGCTGCAGCCTTCTGAAGCACTCCGAAATGCTCAAATACAATAGCAAGAACAAAAAGCAGACTGGCGCAAAAGAGTGGGTCCCTTAAATAAAACACATAACACAACAGTGCAATAATGCCACACCATAAAAGTGTCATTGAAGATTGTAAATAGATGCACTCACAAACATCCGTGAGTGACAGTCACATCAGATGATGCATGGATATCCCTTGAAAAACACCTTTAATAATATTCTGAAATAGAAATATATACATGTGCAGGACCAATATGCATACACAAGTATTGGCCCCCAATACAGGAAAAACTCACAAACAGTGGACGAATAAGTCACATAAAAGCTCCAGGAGAACATTCACATTAACGGAGCTGAAATCCAGGGAAGTAGGAGAAAGTAGGGGATAGTGCAGCGCTGGAACACGATCTGCTGACACCTCTACGCGTTTCACCGTACTCAACACGGCTTCATCAGGAGGAGAAGACTGAACTCTTTTCATTTTACAAATGTGTTAGCTGCATGCAAGCTGGGGTTTGCCGATAAAAGATGTAAGCCTGCGAGTCTCTTAAATGGACTCTATCACCTAAATGAAGACAATAAAAAAAGTGTTCAAAAAAAAAAAATCACACTGCACAGCAGCTCATTTGCATACCAGGGCACAGGTGATGTCATAAACAGGAGACTTTTCAATCACATTTCTCTCCTAATTGAAGGGTTGGTTTCCACATGGGTAGGCTATCTTATTTCTATTCTCTACATTTCCAGTGAAAGGTTTGGCAGCGTCCAGGTCTAGTAGACATCCGATTGCTGTCTGATTCGTGCGTTTGATACCAAACTTACTTTTAAAAAAGATAAAAGCAAAATATTGAATGAAAAGCCGCATCGATGTGATTTCTTCTGACATATATTGCTATATGCATCAAACAATTAAAGGACAAAATATATATATTAAACGGAGAGAAAGCGAAGTTGGCAACATCGGCCATGTTTCCAGGGACACATATTTGTTCCACATGCTGCAGAAAGATCATGCAAAGTGCAGCCCGGAAGTATGTAGGATGGATATGCGCACAGACACAATCCAGTGAATTAATCAGGGTGGAGATCTTATAGGACCTACCATGATTAATTAATTGGATTGTGCGTATATCCATCCTACCATACTGCAGGGCTGCACTTTGCATGCTCTTTCTGCAGTAGGTGGAACAAAGATGTGTCCCTGGAAACATGGCCGATGTTGGCAACTATGAAGAAGGGAACAACATTACTTTGCACACTTACTGAGCACACTAGAAAGTAGCCAACATGATGTAAGTGCAATTCAGTCATTGTGTAACGCAGGAACAGGTATGACTTGGGAGGTATGATCAGGGCCGGCCCAAGACATTGTGCAGCCTGGGGCAAAGAATGAAATGCTGCCCCCAATCCCCCCCACTGCCCCCCTAAAATAAAACAAATCACATTTTAAATATTTTAAATAATTTTATTAAATAGCAAAACAGTTTGTAACCGACAGACAACAATAATAACAGCAACATCAACTACGGACATCCTCCAGTATGAGTTTGTTCACATAGCTTTATATAAAATATTTTAAATAGTTTTATTCAATTGCAAAACAGTTTGTAATGGACAGACAACAATAAATATGCTAGGATTTAACCCCTCAATATGCCAGATTTAGCCATTTAATATACTAGGATTTAGCCATGTGATATGCCAGGATTTAACCCCTCAATATGCCAGATTTAGCCATTTAATATACTAGGATTTAGCCATGTGATATGCCAGGATTTAACCCCTCAATATGCCAGATTTAGCCATTTAATATACTAGGATTTAGCCATGTGATATGCCAGGATTTAACCCCTCAATATGCCAGATTTAGCCATTTAATATACTAGGATTTAGCCATGTGATATGCCAGGATTTAACCCCTCAATATGCCAGATTTAGCCATTTAATATACTAGGATTTAGCCATGTGATATGCCAGGATTTAACCCCTCAATATGCCAGATTTAGCCATGTGATATGCCAGGATTTAACCCCTCAATATGCCAGATTTAGCCATTTAATATACTAGGATTTAGCCATGTGATATGCCAGGATTTAACCCCTCAATATGCCAGATTTAGCCATTTAATATACTAGGATTTAGCCATGTGATATGCCAGGATTTAACCCCTCAATATGCCAGATTTAGCCATTTAATATACTAGGATTTAGCCATGTGATATGCCAGGATTTAACCCCTCAATATGCCAGATTTAGCCATTTAATATACTAGGATTTAGCCATGTGATATGCCAGGATTTAACCCCTCAATATGCCAGATTTAGCCATTTAATATACTAGGATTTAGCCATGTGATATGCCAGGATTTAACCCCTCAATATGCCAGATTTAGCCATGTGATATGCCAGGATTTAACCCCTCAATATGCCAGATTTAGCCATTTAATATACTAGGATTTAGCCATGTGATATGCCAGGATTTAACCCCTCAATATGCCAGATTTAGCCATTTAATATACTAGGATTTAGCCATGTGATATGCCAGGATTTAACCCCTCAATATGCCAGATTTAGCCATTTAATATACTAGGATTTAGCCATGTGATATGCCAGGATTTAACCCCTCAATATGCCAGATTTAGCCATGTGATATGCCAGGATTTAACCCCTCAATATGCCAGATTTAGCCATTTAATATACTAGGATTTAGCCATGTGATATGCCAGGATTTAACCCCTCAATATGCCAGATTTAGCCATTTAATATACTAGGATTTAGCCATGTGATATGCCAGGATTTAACCCCTCAATATGCCAGATTTAGCCATTTAATATACTAGGATTTAGCCATGTGATATGCCAGGATTTAACCCCTCAATATGCCAGATTTAGCCATTTAATATACTAGGATTTAGCCATGTGATATGCCAGGATTTAACCCCTCAATATGCTAGATTTGGCCATTTAATATGCCAGATTTAGCCATTTAATATACTAGGATTTAGCCATGTGATATGCCAGGATTTAACCCCTCAATGTGCCAGATTTAGCCATGTGATATGCCAGGATTTAACCCCTCAATATGCCAGATTTAGCCATTTAATATGCCAGATTTAGCCATGTGATATGCCAGGATTTAACCCCTCAATATGCCAGATTTAGCCATTTAATATGCCAGATTTAGCCACTTAATATACTAGGATTTAGCCATGTGATATGCCAGGATTTAACCCCTCAATATGCTAGATTTGGCCATTTAATATGCCAGATGTAGCCAATTAATATGCTAGGATTTAACCCCTCAATATGCCAATAATAGCCATTTAATATGCCAGATTTAGCCATTTAATGTGCCAGGATTTAGCTCGTTTTACACCCCCCCCCCCCCCCTTTCCCAGTACTTACCTTCTGGATGTCCGTGCATATGATGCTGGTCTCTTCCGTGGTCTTCCCTCCTGCACGGAGGAGTTAAGCTCAGCCACCGGGTATGACGTAACGTCATATCTGGTGTGAAGGAGGTTTTTTGTTTTGTTTTTTTTACTTACCTTTTCTGATGCAGCTGCCAGCTGCTGTCCGCATGTATGGGCAGCGGCGGGAAGGCGGCGTTTCAGCAATTCCGAAATATCGTCTATTGAGGCGGCAATGTGCCGCCTTTGCAAAAATGCCACCAGGGGCAGTTGCCCCACTCTGCCCCATTGTAGGGCCGGCCCTGCGTATGATGTAAGTGCTGATGGCTTCGAACTCATACCTGCCAACAATACAGGACTGGATTCTGGGACACACCATGGGTTGTAGGACAAATTGGGTAACATAGGGACCGGGTGTCTGGAGCTCAATTTGTGTATGTTTAGACGGTGTATATCTCTATTTTGTGACAGTCATGCTGGGATCGCCCCAAAGTTGACTGGAGAGTACTGCCCAAAAACCGGGACTGTGCCGTCAAATCCGGGACTGAGGCCCACTATGTAAATAAACTGAGCCGCTCAAAAGGGTAGAACAACCTATTCTTTGGGAGATATATACGTTGTACTGCCTTATAACCACTAGAGGGTGTCAGAAGAACATCCAATCATGTGGGAAGGTAGCACAAAACCAAACAAATGCTAAATTCCTAAAACTCCCATGATCCTCGGTCAACATGCCTCACTAGCAGCTGGACTGGTCTTGCGGTACTGAGAGACTATACATCACTCTCACCGGGTCTCGTTATTGTGCCAGCTCGTTGCCCCATTCTGTGCTGGACCTTTGTAATAGGGCAAATACAAGGTATAAATGTAGGGTCAGACTACCGCAACGCAAAGGAGGCGGGGCTAAAATGGGCGGAGTCATTTGACATTCCGTGACCCCAAGAGATTGAGCTCCATGAATTGGGATGAGATATTGATTCATGACACGTAGAGTTTTTTTTTTTTTATTCAAGAAAAGCAAAAAGTCAGTGCTATCCCCTCCGTAGACTTAACACTGGTCTCAAGCCATACAGTTATTGGTTCCTCTTCGTCCTAGGACATAGATCCCGAGCTGTTGCCATGACAGGTCGCAGCTGTAAGCCACACTGTACGGTTTAGATGAGGTAGCTCTCCCACTTGTCTCCTTAACTCCGTCACCGCTCAGCCAAGCGCCACCACCGGGCACAAACATGTGAAGCAAAATTTGAGAGGAGAAGAGCGGTGGCAATCCGGATGGAGAAAATACACAAAATGAGACACAGAACGGGCTGCTAAAAGGATTTTTAGAAAAGCAGCCATATGCCAGTCAGTGATCCCCTAACCCAGTGTATCAAACGCCTACGCGTTTCGCGCCAAAACTTGGCGCTTTTTCAAGGCTTATCAGTTGCGGATGCTCCATATGTGCTAGGTGTGCACAGCACACCGAACACGGAGCACCCGCGCTGTGTATTTCTGGGGGTCTGTGTGCTCCGAGCAGCGAGTGCACACAAACCCCAGAAACACATCCGAAAAGCGACGCTGCTTTGAATTCAGCAACAGAGACACCCACTCTACTGCCAATTCAACAAGCACGAAAAAGTTTATGAATTTATTTACTTTTCGTGCTTGTTAAATTGGCAACAGACTGAGTGACTCTGTTGCCGAATTCAACGCAGCTTCGTCTTTCGGATGTAATGACGTCTCTCGGGTATTTCCGGGGGTTTGTGTGCCTGGCTGCCCCCCCCTCAACGCTTGATAGTTCATCACTTAATATGTGACATCCAGGGGATGCGGACCCCGGCTTTTAGTCACATATTAATTGATAAACTATCAGGGGAGGGGGGGGGGGGATTTTTTTACAGTAAGGGGCCCTTAAATTTCTGATGGCGGCCCTGCTCACACCCCACCCCTTTTTTTTTTGGGAATGACATAAGTGAAAGAGCAAATTTAGTAAAAGTTTTTCCTCTTTATTCTTGGATTGTTTGACTATATCCAGGTTATCACTCAAAGAAAATGTAAAATCGGATTAGTCTCTACTAAGTAATTTAAGAAGAAAAGATCGGAATGTCCATAAAAAACTCCCGACCGAAACATGGGAGGTTGTATAAATAAACTAATTGTTTAAATCTACAGAGTCAATAATCCAATTGACTAATTTTCGAACTGCGGTTGGAAGGGATCCATTGAATTTACATTAAAACCTTTCTTTACCAAAATGTTCCACTGTTGCTCTTTTATCTCTAAACACCGACAAAGGCCAAAGTGAAAGTTTTCAGTAGCTGCTTTGTGTGGACCTGATGGATTACCCCTACCCTGAGCTAAATCCAACCCCTCCTTTTTTTTAGAGAGAGAAAGCTTTCAACTCTACAACACAGACCCCCACACAGAAAATAGTCTATTAGGGAGACCCTTTTGTGGTGTAATTAGATATGTCCTTGTTAGTTTGCAATGAAAATGTCATCTGTATTGGTGGGCGCCTATTCAAAGGTGGTGGTCTCGGGGTAAACGGTGAGACCTTTCACTCTCCAGGCAGCTGCAAGGATCCCGAAAGCTTTTCAAGCAAACTGGGGACAAAACTGCAAGCAGGATGCTCATCCAAGAGTAGTGCTAACCTCTGGCACCCCTCCGGGCCAACTCATTTCCAAAAAGGAGGACCATACATTAGTGATGCTCTGATCTCCAGGTCCGGCCGTCAGCCAGTATCACTTGAGGAGACTTTGAGAGATCTAATGGATCAAAATTCAACAAGGGCTTTATTTGTGAAAATGAGAACTGCAGGGAAACGAAAAGTGAATTGCAAACTTAAGCAGAGTTTTGAAAAATTCTCCCGTTCAGCTAAATGACAGGACAACTGTAGCAAAAAATTAATTTATGTGTAATCGAAAGACTGTCTCTAGTAAAAAAAAAAAAAATAATATACCGTAAATGCTAAATAAAACAATACACATAAAAGTACCTTACTGGGCCCTCTTTGCTCCGTATAGCTCTATCAGGGGGCGGACATGTTATTTAGAATCTTTGCTCTGTATAGCTCTATCAGGGGGCAGACATGTTGTTTAGAATCTTTACTCTGTACAGCTCTGTCACGGGGCAGACATGTTGTTAGAATCTTTGCTCCGTATAACTCTATCAGGGGGCAGACATGTTGTTTAGAATCTTTTCTCTGTATAGCTCTATCAGGGAGCAGACATGTTGTTTAGAATATTTGCTCTGTATAGCTCTATCAGGGAGCGGACATGTTGTTTAGAATCTTTGCTCTGTATAGCTCTATCAGGGGGCGGACATGTTGTTTAGAATCTTTGCTCAGTATAGCTCTATCAGGGGGCAGACATATTGTTTAGAATAGTTGCTCTGTATAGCTCTATCAGGGAGAGGACATATTGTTTAGAATCTTTGCTCCGTATAGCTCTATCAGGGGGCGGACATGTTGTTTAGAATCTTTGCTCTGTATGGCTCTATCAGGGGGCGGACATGTTGTTTAGAATCTTTGCTCAATATAGCTCTATCAGGGGGCAGACATATTGTTTAGAATAGTTGCTCTGTATAGCTCTATCAGGGAGCGGACATATTGTTTAGAATCTTTGCTCTGTATAGCTCTATCAGGGGGTGGAATGTTGTTTAGAATCTTTGCTCCGTATAGCTCTATCAGGGGGCGGACATGTTGTTTAGAATCTTTGCTCAGTATAGCTCTAGCAGGGGGTGGACATGTTGTTTAGAATCTTTGCTCCGTCTAGCTCTATCAGGGGGCGGACATATTGTTTAGAATCTTTGCTCTGTATAGCTCTATCAGGGGGCAGACATGTTGTTTAGAATCTTTGCTCTGTATAGCTCTATCAGGGGGTGGACATGTTGTTTATAATCTTTGCTCCGTATAGCTCTATATACGTCTCACACAGACACAATCCAATTAATTAATCAGGGTGGAGATCTCATAGGACCTACCATGATTAATTGGATTGTGTCTGTGCGTATATACATCCTACATACTGCCGGGCTGCACTTTGCATGCTCTTTCTGCAGCATGTGGAACAAATATGTGTCCTTGGAAACATGGCCGATGTTGGCAACTATGTGATTGCTGCATACCTCCCACCATTGCCCCCAGGAGAATCAAGATGGGGGGGGGGGGGGCGGAGTCTGGGGAGGCGAGTGACAGCGCTACTCTAGATGGCATGTGTAAGATGCTTTGCATGCGCAGCAGTCATTCTCCGGTGTCCGCGGTACAGAGGTAGCGTTCAGCGGGACAGACCTCACAAAATTCAGGACTGTCTTGCACAAAGCGGGGAAGTTGGGAGGTATGCTGTTGGACAGTTATAAGGTGGCTATTGTATCCTCTGCAGCCCATTTGTCAAGCATATGATATATAACAATATATATTGTATGTTGTAAAGATAAAATGGCAGGGAACTGAAATTTGGGCAAAAGTAGCCGAGCTTGAAAAACTCTCCAATACAGCTGCAATGGAGGAAAATTTTCCGACTCAGCTACTTTGGTCTTAAGTTGGAAATACCGGTTTTTGGCAAAATTTCCCCGCCCGAACCCCAATTTTGCCGGGAGCAAGAGTTGGTCTCTGTGGAACCATCCACATATAGCAGATGTTTGTCCTTCATTTTTGGCTGATAGAAGTTTCGAACCGGATGTGTACATTGTAGCCAAAAGTCGCGAATTTGCTGCAACAGTCCTGGTTTTTTTTGGGTGGGAGGTCCCATCAAATTCGTGCCATATGTGCACAGGCAGAATCGTATTTAAATCAGGGAAAGGCACGGACCATGGCTGTGGTGGACATTCCCTTTATTTAGGAATGGGATAGAAATTAATGTCTGTTAGACCACACGCTACATTGAGACCCCCCGAACAGACGAGCGCGGAAACACCTCGCCCTGATTGGCTGTGCTTTAGCCACCACTGCACTAGAGTTAGCCGCTATGTAAAATAAGCAATATTTTAAAAAATACATACAGTTCCACCTACATAAATCCCGTACTCAGTGTTCAAACAAAGAGGATTAAGCTTATCAGTCAGTTTATTTTTTTTAAAAATATTTTTAAAACAAACATTTCAGAAGAAATAGTGAAATGGATAGATGAATGGGTCAGAATCCGACACTATACAGGTTATTTTTCAAAAATCAATTTTACAAGATCCGGAAGTTTTTAACTTTGCCCCAGAATTGCAATTTTTTTTTAATAAACCCCAATCATACACCCATACAAGCTTTGGACATTCACCAAGTAATAAGAATGATCAGAACTGATTATACAGAAACAAGATAGAGAAATGGGACTTTTTGTTTTTCCGGAGGGGAAAAAACACCCCAGATATCAATTAGTAATATCAAAACCCCTCAATTTGCCCGATGAAAGGTTTTATTGAACAGTTCTCTTCACAGTGCATTTATGTTCTTGTGGTGTAGAATGTGGCACCTTCAAGCAGAAACAATTGAGATGCTCTTTTCACCCATCGATAACCAGGGTTTTGGTTCATCAAGAAGGCATCGCCTCCAAAACCATCACATTTTCCAAGTCGTATCCACTCCCAGACGTCCAACGCCACCTATGGTCTATCGTTGGCTGAGGTGCGACACGATGTATATCAAGCCTACGAGGAGCAGGCCGCGAACACCCAACATTAGAATGAGGAACAGAAGAAGTATGGACATGACGGGCTCCACCACCTGGTTTCCAACATTCCACCGCGGGAAGCCCATGTTGACCAGCTGCTGGTTAATGTCAGAGAAAGGGGAGCGTTGCTGCTGCCTTGCCCCATCTCCTGGCGCCTGTTGCGGAACTGCTCCCGCCGTGCTTGCGCCGTTAAAAAAACCCTGTGCACGTGAGAGATGAAACAAGTCAAAATAGGCTGGGGTTACAATGGGACAATATTACTGGATCACTTTGAGAAAACACCTTTATTTGGGAGTGAGACAGAGAGAATACAGTGTGGGCTATGTAAAAAAAAAAAAAAGTAAGCGAGTACCTTATAGAGTTATCAATATAGGTGCCTAGGTGAAATGTTAAAGTCACAAAAAAATGCATTGTTTCCCTATGATTCAAACAAGTATGGATATTCATGAAAAATGGAATTGAGAAGGAAACTGCAGACTTAAAGAGACATTCCAATTTTTTTTAAAACGCTTGCTTCCTTCAAACAAAACACGTCCGGGGACTTGTAAGTAAACCCGACGTGTATCTTAATAGACACATGCGGGTTTACTATCTGCTGTGTCTCACGTGCGAGACACAGCACTTCCTGGTTGTCACGCGCTGACAGCCGAATGCGAGGGTCTCTCGCTGCTAACACAGCTAGTTAAGCTCCCCTCTGTTGATCCCATGCAAAAACAAGGGTCTCTCTCTGCGCTAGCCGGTCGTCGACCAGACAGCTGCCTGCTTCCGATGGAAACATGGCAGCTGTCGGTCAGAGGATAAACTGGCGTGTACTATCAAATGTACTATCAAAAGTACACGCCAGCTCATCCTCATACTAGGGACAACGGACATTTCACTTGTGCTTCTATATTAGAAACACTGTAAAAAAACAAAAACGTTTAGTGTCCCTTTAAGGCCAAAGTAGCAGAGTTTAAAAAATGCTCCCATTCAGCTACACTTCAGACTTTTGGTATATTATCCTTCATTTGGCAATTCCCTTTTCAATAAAGGCTCATGTGATGAAAGGAAGTGCATTACATTTGAAGAAAATATATCATCCCTACTCAAAAGTGCATTATCTATTTATGTGAATCATAATGTCACTTTAAGGGTAATTTTAGCCCCTCCCCCTGGAGAATTTGTAACCAGTGATTTTAAGTTGAGACTTTGTAACTGTGAGCAGATGTGTTGTATGTAGTCCTCCGAGAACTGTAATACAAGATCCAGCATGTCTCAAAACCACAGGTGCCACTGTATTAGCTCACGGGTTTAAAGGGACACTATCACTTGCAACATTTAAAACAAACACATATATATGATATGCGACTGTTTTTTCTTTTCTATGTTTGAATTAATGGCATATCAATGTAAAAATAAAATGAGGCGTCTGTCTACTGTCTTACTTGACGAGAGTTGTCTCTGCGTCTTACACGTGGGTCATCGTCTTGGACAATGTCACCATTGGCCAAAATCCGCACCATTTTCTATATACCTAGGAAAAGAAAACAACTAGATATCAACATACATCCAGTAAATGCAGAATTCTGTACATTTGTTTAACGATGTGTCTCAGTGCAGTTAAAGTACACAAAACCAACCTTCCTGCATATGCAGTCACAGTTATTTAAACCCTTTGTCCTTCACACAAAAAGGCAGTGATATCATGTGATAATGAAGGTTATGTACAAGGCTGCGATATCGCGTGATAATGAGGGTTATGTATAAGGCAGCGCGTGATAATGAGGGTTATGTATAAGGCAGCGCGTGATAATGAGAGTTATGTATAAGGCAGCGCGTGATAATGAGGGTTATGTATAAGGCAGCGCGTGATAATGAGGGTTATGTATAAGGCAGCGCGTGATAATGAGGGTTATGTATAAGGCAGTGCGTGATAATGAGGGTTATGTACAAGGCTGCGATATCGCGTGATAATGAGGGTTATGTATAAGGCGGCGCGTGATAATGAGGGTTATGTATAAGGCAGCGCGTGATAATGAGGGTTATGTATAAGGCAGTGATATCATGTGATAATGAGGGTTATGTATAAGGCAGTGATATCATGTGATAATGAGGGTTATGTATAAGGCAGTGATATCATGTGATAATGAGGGTTATGTATAAGGCAGTGATATCATGTGATAATGACGGTTATGTATAAGGCAGTGATATCATGTGATAATGTGGGTTATGTATAAGGCAGTGATATCACGTGATAATGTGGGTTATGTATAAGGCAGTGATATCATGTGATAATGAGGGTTATGTACAAGGCTGCGATATCGCGTGATAATGAGGGTTATGTACAAGGCTGCAATATTGCGTGATAATGAGGGTTATGTATAAGGCAGTGATATCATGTGATAATGAGGGTTATGTATAAGGCAGTGATATCATGTGATAATGTGGGTTATGTACAAGGCTGCGATATTGCGTGATAATGAGGGTTATGTATAAGGCGGTGCGTGATAATGAGGGTTATGTACAAGGCTGCGATATTGCGTGATAATGAGGGTTATGTATAAGGCAGTGATATCATGTGATAATGAGGGTTATGTATAAGGCAGCGTGTGATAATGAGGGTTATGTATAAGGCAGTGATATCGCGTGATAATGAGGGTTATGTATAAGGCAGTGATATGTGATAATGAGGGTTATGTATAAGGTAGTGATATCGCGTGATAATGAGGGTTATGTATAAGGTAGTGATATCGCATGATAATGAGGGTTATGTATAAGGCAGTGATATCATGTGATAATGAGGGTTATGTATAAGGCAGTGATATCGCGTGATAATGAGGGTTATGTATAAGGCAGTGATATCATGTGATAATGCGGGTTATGTATAAGGCAGTGATATCATGTGATAATGTGGGTTATGTACAAGGCTGCGATATCGCATATAGCACAGGGCTTAACAAATGTTTGTAGACTTTAGAAGGCAAGGAGACCAATTCCAGACAAATTACTGTAATTTGCAGGCACCGGTGAGGTGGCACTTCCAACGAGTTCTATGTAAAAACAATCCAAAAAAAGACACTTGTCAAGCCCTGTATTAGAAGCACAAGTGCATTTAAAAAAAAAAACAGGTTTAGCTGCACTTTTTCAGTATTTACCAAACCAGACAAAAAAAAACCAACGCATTGTAATGATCACCCATTTAGCACTTTGCCCCCAATTGGTTTTCACATAAATTGTACAACACTGCTGAGTATGTTGGTGACATTGTGTAAACAAAATAAAACAAACATATACTGTGTATGTACTATTTATAAATAAATCCCATTTTGTTGCTCTGTACAATACTATCCAGCCCATTGTGTTACACAGTATCACTGTAACTACCTATACCAACAGGTTGTATCATTGCAACTCTCACCAAGCCCAGGGCTAACTATATGCATTCCAGCTGATGTAGACTACAGTTCCCATGATGCTCCGCCAGGCAGATGGGTGACAGAGCATCATGGGAGATGAAGTGCAAGACGTTAGCTAACCCTTGGCTTGGCTCCTATGTAACATGCTAGAGAAGGCTGTACATATAATCATTCTGCGGGACTGTATGTAACACAGGCTTACCATGCACGACACGGAGGTTTGCAGATTCGCCTGTTTGCTGACGCTGGCTTCACATACAGGAAGTAGGGCCGGCTGCTGATTGCTTCCCGTCTAGTTTTCTTTACAGGGCCTTCCGCCTTTGGCTTCAACACGCCCTCTTCAGGCAGCTCTCTGTATTGCACTTTGTAAGATTTACAAGAACATTAAAAATAAGATATTTATTTGTAATATAATCCAGATTTCATTCTTTTTTTTTTTTTTTTAAAAGCTCACACAAAACAGTTAATGTAAAATAGTTTTTTTGTTTGTTTTTTTTGGAACAATGCAGTGTAGATGTCAGATTTCATTAACCCTTTAAGGACCAGGGATTTACCTGGGCCAAGGACCAGAGTGTTTTTCAATTTTTAATATGCGTGGTTTTTGAAACATAATTTTCCTCTCTCTCATTTAACGCAAACATACAAGTTATATGTTGTTTTTTTAAAGGACAGTTAGAGCTTTCTTTTGATACCCTATACATAAAAATTATTTACATTTTAGTATTAAAAAATACCTATAAAAGAGGAATATATATAAAAAAGCAATAATAAGCCACACAACTAGTGCAACACTAACCCACTTATCCCCCCTAATTAACTAACTAATAAAAAAGAAAAATATTGGTTCCCAAACCCCCCTAAACAAAAAAGACAGAAAAAAAAAACTCTGAAGAGCGCGATGTCAGATCCATAAAAATCATGCAACAGGCATGCAGGGGTTACATTTTAGTAAATAAATATATTAAAATTACCTTTATTTATTAAAAACCTTTATAAATTGCAAAAATAAAAAAAAATGTAAAAAAAAAAAAAACTAAATGAGGGCCATAAAGTGGAAGGAAACTGATCACAGCTACAAACTGTGATCAGCAATGAAAGGGTTAATTTTTTATCTCCCCTCTGTCTATGTTCTTTATTTATTTATTTTTATGTACAGGTCTCTCTCTGTCACTATAAGAACGTGAAGCACAGAGAGTGAATTAGAGGCAGTGTGTGAACACATTGACTTTGCATCTAATTTGCATGTTATCGCGGTCGATCACTCGATCACCGTGATCACATGACCGGAAATCCACCGATCGGGTCCAGGAGCTCTGCCTCGGGTGCGAGGTTTAGTCCTGGACCCGTTGCAGACTGGCTGGCGGTGCACACGGAGCGCACCGCCGGCTAGACTGCATGACGAGTTAACTCGTCATAAGGTCGCTAATGCTGCGGCTCTTATGATGAGTTAATTCGTCATAAGGTCGTGAAGGGGTTAAAACAAAAATGTAAATCAAACTACACTAGAGAATTTTCAATTTGTAGCAGTTTAGTTTTTCTTTCTTTTTTTATTTACATTTTGTTTGGAAAATCTTTTTTGGCTACACGATGCTGACATAGACAGCCCTTTTGTTTATCCTGCACAACGAACGAACACATTGATCGATCAAACTTTGCGTGATGGAATGAAGTCGATAAAGCAATTCATACAATAAATAAATAATGTTCAAAGGGAGATGTCGCTGAAAAGGTACATTTTTTGGTCAGTTGTGGTGATCAGAAAATATTATCTCACTGCATTCCTCCCCAGTCCCGATTTGGGAGTTATGTCCCGCTACGCTCTACCTCTGTCCTGTCGCTTTTCGGGACAGAGATAGAGCTCAGAGGGACAGCAGGACCCAGGACCACAATCAGGTCACCAGACAATGATTACTGGGCATGGCCAGCATTGTGCACATGCGCAGTAGCGTGGGTGGTGTTATCGCACATGAGCGGTGCCCCGCCCCCTCTCCAGACTCCGCCCCCCATTGTCCCGATTCGCATGGCGACAAAGTTGGGAGGTATGTCTCATCTACTTAATGAAACTGTATCACTTAAATGTTGTTTTTGCTCTGAATGTAGAGAATAAAAAATGATTGAAAATTATCTATATATTGAGTTCGCAAAATTTCAAGTAATATGTCTACATTTGGAGAAAAATGTGTCTGTTTTGGAGTCTCCTGCTTATGACATCACCTCTGGCTGGATATGCAAATGAACTGTTTTTCTATGCGAAATGTGTAATTTGCATATTAAAACACAAGCGATGTCATAAACTTGTAGACACCACAGACACATTTAAAGCACGTTTTTCTCCTAATATAGGCATTTTCTTGCAATTTTGCTAACACAATGTATAGATCATTTTCAATATATTTCTTTTTTTTTTCTATAATCCCAGTAAAAACCATACTTAGGTGATACAGTGCCTTTAATGTTGCTTTGGACATAGGGTGGCCACCTTTTCTTCCGAAAAATACCAGCCTTGGTACTGTCTCCATAGACTTAACATTGGCCTGATGCCAATTTTTTAACCTGCCTGCAGGTAAAATACCGACCAGATGGCAACCCTATTTGGACATAGGGTTGTCACCCAGCTGGTAGTTCTCAGTGGGCTGGTAAGATATTGGATGACAAGATGGTGGAGGGCCAAACCTTGTAAGCTTCTCCTGCAACAAGAACAGTTTCCTTAGGTAAATTTTCATGAAAGCCAAGCCAATGAAACCATATTTTTTTAATGTTTCCTGTTGGTCAACTGCCATATTGAATAATTCCTCATGAGAAACCCGATCTTTAAGACATGGGGGAAAGGAGACTTCTAGCAAGTGGGGATGAAGAGTTTGGATGCATGAAAGGGACAGTCTAGTCCCCAAACTCACTTTGGTGCTGCCTAACATTGAGAATATAAAGTTTTGTTTCATTTAGGTACATCCTGTGCTGCAGGATTAGAATACATAGTGTGGACTCTAAGTGACCTTGCTCCTGTACACAGTAGGATCTCTTAAGAGTGCAACACATTGTCTGATGACATTACTAGAGAGACAGGAAATTCCATTCATTTGAATGTCATTATTCTCATTGGTTCTTGCAGAAAAAAAAAAAAGGAAATTAACTTTTACTCAGCTAGTGTGGGCAGTCCTGGTTTCTTGCAAACTGCTGTAATTTCACAAATGCATCTAACTGTACATTTTTTACATTTTAAGTACTTTGAAAGCACATTAATATGCATTAACATTTGTATTATGCATTTTGGGCACCAGACAGTCCCTTTAAATAGATGTTTGTTTTATTTTGAAACCAAATCATTAGCATTATGTAATAGGTAGCATTCAGGCGTAAATAGTGGTAGATCATTTGTGAGCCTCTCAATAATGTTTTTAATACACTTCCAATATCGTTGGATTTCTCCAAACGTGTAACATGGTACCTCTCTCCTTGCGGGATGGGAGTTTTCTTTGCAGCATCAGAAGGATCTAAAAGATGATTCTTTATAACACAATACATTCTGGTCTCGGAGATCCCACTGGAAGCCGGCACATTGGCCTGCGGCATGCCACCAACAGGTGACTTGAGTAACAAACATAATGAGATTTCGCATCAATGGATTAGCAAATGATCATTTGAGGAACACATCTTTGGTGCAAAGCTTTTACCCCCCCTTTCCAGCTGAGAGAATAGTTTCACAGCTCTCAAAAGAAACGAGTGACCTTAATCCACGATGAATAGGGCCCCACCTATATAGATGACACTTTAATTACGGCTAACAAGAGGGGAAATCCAATTACATCACAAAGAGTTTACCTAATAGGCCTTTCAGCCTGAGAGACGATGGTGGGGAGGTGGGAGGTCTATAGTGGACTCAACATTCAACTCTTGCCTGTTTGCGTGTGTGTGTGTGTGTGGCATGTCCGAAGAGACAAAAAAAGGGCACAGCTCAAAGCTTGATGGCTAACTAAAAAAGTTTGAGCCACATAGGGATTTGTTCTATGGATGGAAGAGTCTCTGTTAGGTTTGCCACCTTTTCTTCAAAAAAATGCCACCTTGGTACTGTCTCCATACTTAACCTGGCCTACCGGTAAAATACCGGCCAGGTGGCAACCCTAGTCTCTGTTCCGACACCAACTATGGAGTAAAAGGTTATTAGAGTCTAACATCCGTGCCGTAAGGACCTAATCATTTGCATAGTATCAGCTTTTGATGAGTGAAGTGCATAAACCTAAACATACAATTTGTGAACAGGGGTGGGCATCAACATTTCGGAGATCTTCAGGATTTTGTAACAGACAACTTAATGATGTTCTGTCGACCTTATGCCTATCCCTGTCTGCAAATCCTCTACTATCCTAGATTGTATGATCTAATGTGTAAGCTAATCAGAACTGTTTCTAGGTAGAGTTGAGCGGACACCTGGATGTTCGGGGTCGGCAGGTTCAGACGAACTTCGAAAAAATTTCCGGGTCCGTGCTCGAACTTGACCCTGAACTTGACCCCGAACCCGAACCCCATTGAAGTCAATGGGGGCACGAACTTTTGGCCACTAAAATGCCTTTAAAAAAGTCCTGGAAAGGGCTAGAGGGCTGCAAAATGAAGTAAAATGTGGGTAAGAGTGTCCCCATTCATACGAATAAGTAAATTGACCTATTCGTATGAATGGGGACTCTATTTCGGTTTATAGAAAGCGAATAGCATTACATGTATTCCATAAACCGAAAGTCTATAAACCGGTTTATAGACTTTCGGTTTATGGAATACATGTAATGCTATTGCTATTCTATAAACCGAAATAGAGTCCCTATTCTTATGAATGGGGACTCTATTTCAGTTTATAGAAAGCCCATAGCATTACATACAATGTAATCGCCGAACCCCGAACTCCAACCCGAACATACAGTGAAATGTCTGTGTTCGGGTCTGGGGTCCAAAAACCATAATGTTCGGTACGAACCCGAACAGTGCGGTTCGGGTTCGCTCAACACTATTTCTAGGTAACTATTTACCGATCAGAGATTTAATTGATAGAAGCTGTTCTATGCCATGTTAGTGTCCAGCTAGCTACTATATCATTTTTGCGTCTAGATAAAAATACAATGGGTACAAAGGAATGCCACAGGGGAAAAGTGTAATAGCACAAAAACTTATATGTAACTAAAGTGTCCACTATGAACCAGTAGCTGAAATAGAACAAAACAGACAGCTTCAAACTGTGTAGTGAAAGTGCAAAAAAGGATTTGCTTCCAGTGCACAGGGCATGAACACTGAAACACTCACAATATAAAAATGCCCTTATGTTGAACAACGATATAATATTGTGAGAAAACAATGATACACTTGATGATACTTAGCACAGGACCAATCCTCTTGTGTTGTATGCACCTCAAAAGAATTGAGCAGCTTGTAGATATAATGATAGGGGTTATAGACTCACAAACACAGCTCCTAGGAGCGTGGAATCCGCACTTTGGATAAGATACTTTCCCCCACTCTCTCTGGTAAGCTGTGTCCGGTGGCGAGGGGACGAAATGAAGATCAACCCAGTCCGGGTTCAACAATTTATTATCCAAACAAACGAAACTGACACCCAGGTGAAAGATGTCCACAGTAAAATCCACATAATAAAAGGAAGAGAAAACTGTTGGTACGGTGGCTCACGAGGTACAAAGAATCGCCCGACGCGTTTCATCCAAAAATGGACTTCGTCAGATTGATTCCCCCAATGAAGTCCATTTTCAGATGAAACGCATTGGGCTTCCTGATCAGCCCCGAGGCGCAGGGAAGGCTGATGGTCGAAAGGACTTGATCATCTCAATAATAGACGATCACACACTAATACACCTAGAAAGGAAAGAAGAAAAACTACCACAACTAGAGGACATAGTCTTAAATTAGAGGGGCAACGATTTAAAGGTAATTTCAGGAAGTATTACTTTACTGAGAGGGTAGTGGATGCATGGAATAGCCTTCCAGTAGAAGTGGTAGAGGTTAATACAGTGAAGGAGTTTAAGCATGCATGGGATAGGTATAAGGCTATCCTAGATATAAGATAAGGCCAGGGACTAATGAAAGTATTACATTACTGAGAGGATAGTGGATGTATGGAATAGTCTTCCAGTAGAAGTGGTAGAGGTTAATACAGTGAAGGAGTTTAAGCATGCATGGGATAGGTATAAGGTTATCCTAGATATAAGATAAGGCCAGGGACTAATGAAAGTATTACTTTACTGAGAGGGTAGTGGATGTATGGAATAGCCTTCCAGTAGAAGTGGTAGAGGTTAATACAGTGAAGGAGTTTAAGCATGCATGGGATAGGTATAAGGCTATCCTAGATATAAGATAAGGCCAGGGACTAATGAAAGTATTACATTACTGAGAGGGTAGTGGATACATGGAATAGCCTTCCGGTAGAAGTGGTAGAGGTTAATACAGTGAAGGAGTTTAAGCATGCGTGGGATAGGTATAAGGTTATCCTAGATATAAGATAAGGCCAGGGACTAATGAAAGTATTACTTTACTGAGAGGGTAGTGGATGTATGGAATAGCCTTCCAGTAGAAGTGGTAGAGGTTAATACAGTGAAGGAGTTTAAGCATGCATGGGATAGGTATAAGGCTATCCTAGATATAAGATAAGGCCAGGGACTAATGAAAGTATTACCTTACTGATAGGGTAGTGGATGCATGGAATAGTCTTCCAGTAGAAGTGGTAGAAGTTAATACAGTGAAGGAGTTTAAGCATGCGTGGGATAGGTATAAGGTTATCCTAGATATAAGATAAGGCCAGGGACTAATGAAAGTATTACTTTACTGAGAGGGTAGTGGATGTATGGAATAGCCTTCCAGTAGAAGTGGTAGAGGTTAATACAGTGAAGGAGTTTAAGCATGCATGGGATAGGTATAAGGCTATCCTAGATATAAGATAAGGACAGGGACTAATGAAAGTATTACCTTACTGATAGGGTAGTGGATGCATGGAATAGTCTTCCAGTAGAAGTGGTAGAAGTTAATACAGTGAAGGAGTTTAAGCATGCGTGGGATAGGTATAAGGCTATCCTAGAAATAAGATAAGGCCAGGGACTAATGAAAGTATTACATTACTGAGAGGGTAGTGGATACATGGACTAGTCTTCCAGTAGAAGTGGTAGAGGTTAATGCAGTGAAGGAGTTTAAGCATGCGTGGGATAGGTATAAGGCTATCCTAGATATAAGATAAGGCCAGGGACTAATGAAAGTATTACTTTACTGAGAGGGTAGTGGATGTATGGAATAGTCTTCCAGCAGAAGTGGTAGAGGTTAATACAGTGAAGGAGATTAAGCATGCATGGGATAGGTATAAGGCTATCCTAGATATAAGATAAGGTCAGGGACTAATGGAAGTATTACATTACTGAGAGGGTAGTGGATGCATGGACTAGTCTTCCAGTAGAAGTGGTAGAGGTTAATACAGTGAAGGAGTTTAAGCATGCGTGGGATAGGTATATGGCTATCCTAGATATAAGATAAGGCTATGGGCTAATGAAAGTATTACTTTACTGAGAGGGTAGTGGATACATGGAATAGTCTTCCAGTAGAAGTGGTAGAGGTTAATACAGTGAAGGAGTTTAATCATGCGTGGGATAGGTATAAGGTTATCCTAGATATAAGATAAGGCCAGGGACTAATGAAAGTATTACTTTACTGAGAGGGTAGTGGATGTATGGAATAGCCTTCCAGTAGAAGTGGTAGAGGTTAATACAGTGAAGGAGTTTAAGCATGCATGGGATAGGTATAAGGCTATCCTAGATATAAGATAAGGCCAGGGACTAATGAAAGTATTACCTTACTGATAGGGTAGTGGATGCATGGAATAGTCTTCCAGTAGAAGTGGTAGAAGTTAATACAGTGAAGGAGTTTAAGCATGCGTGGGATAGGTATAAGGCTATCCTAGATATAAGATAAGGCCAGGGACTAATGAAAGTATTACATTACTGAGAGGGTAGTGGATGTATGGAATAGCCTTCCAGTAGAAGTGGTAGAGGTTAATACAGTGAAGGAGTTTAAGTATGCATGGGATAGGTATAAGGCTATCCTAGATATAAGATAAGGCCAGGGACTAATGAAAGTATTACATTACTGAGAGGGTAGTGGATGCATGGAATAGTCTTCCAGTAGAAGTGGTAGAGGTTAATATAGTGAAGAAGTTTAGTCATGGGTGGGATAAGTATAAGGCTATCCTAGAAATAAGATAAGGCCAGGGACTAATGAAAGTATTACATTACTGAGAGGGTAGTGGATACATGGACTAGTCTTCCAGCAGAAGTGGTAGAGGTTAATACAGTGAAGGAGATTAAGCATGCATGGGATAGGTATAAGGCTATCCTAGATATAAGATAAGGTCAGGGACTAATGGAAGTATTACATTACTGAGAGGGTAGTGGATGCATGGACTAGTCTTCCAGTAGAAGTGGTAGAGGTTAATACAGTGAAGGAGTTTAAGCATGCGTGGGATAGGTATATGGCTATCCTAGATATAAGATAAGGCTATGGGCTAATGAAAGTATTACTTTACTGAGAGGGTAGTGGATACATGGAATAGTCTTCCAGTAGAAGTGGTAGAGGTTAATACAGTGAAGGAGTTTAAGCATGCGTGGGATAGGTATAAGGCTATCCTAGATATAAGATAAGGCCAGGGACTAATGAAAGTATTACATTACTGAGAGAGTAGTGGATGTATGGAATAGTCTTCCAGTAGAAGTGGTAGAGGTTAATACAGTGAAGGAGTTTAATCATGCGTGGGATAGGTATAAGGTTATCCTAGATATAAGATAAGGCCAGGGACTAATGAAAGTATTACTTTACTGAGAGGGTAGTGGATGTATGGAATAGCCTTCCAGTAGAAGTAGTAGAGGTTAATACAGTGAAGGAGTTTAAGCATGCATGGGATAGGTATAAGGCTATCCTAGATATAAGATAAGGCCAGGGACTAATGAAAGTATTACCTTACTGATAGGGTAGTGGATGCATGGAATAGTCTTCCAGTAGAAGTGGTAGAAGTTAATACAGTGAAGGAGTTTAAGCATGCGTGGGATAGGTATAAGGCTATCCTAGATATAAGATAAGGCCAGGGACTAATGAAAGTATTACATTACTGAGAGGGTAGTGGATGTATGGAATAGCCTTCCAGTAGAAGTGGTAGAGGTTAATACAGTGAAGGAGTTTAAGCATGCATGGGATAAGTATAAGGCTATCCTAGAAATAAGATAAGGCCAGAGACTAATGAAAGTATTACATTACTGAGAGGGTAGTGGATACATGGAATAGTCTTCCAGTAGAAGTGGTAGAGGTTAATACAGTGAAGGAGTTTAAGCATGCGTGGGATATGCGTGGGATAGGTATAAGGCTATCCTAGATATAAGATAAGGCCAGGGACTAATGAAAGTATTACTTTACTAAGAGGGTAGTGGATGTATGGAATAGTCTTCCAGCAGAAGTGGTAGAGGTTAATACAGTGAAGGAGATTAAGCATGCATGGGATAGGTATAAGGCTATCCTAGATATAAGATAAGGTCAGGGACTAATGGAAGTATTACATTACTGAGAGGGTAGTGGATGCATGGACTAGTCTTCCAGTAGAAGTGGTAGAGGTTAATACAGTGAAGGAGTTTAAGCATGCGTGGGATAGGTATAAGGCTATCCTAGATATAAGATAAGGCTATGGGCTAATGAAAGTATTACTTTACTGAGAGGGTAGTGGATGTATGGAATAGTCTTCCAGTAGAAGTGGTAGAGGTTAATACAGTGAAGGAGTTTAAGCATGCATGGGATAGGTATAAGGCTATACTAGATATAAGATAAGGCCAGGGACTAATGAAAGTATTACTTTACTGAGAGGGTAGTGGCTGCATGGAATAGTCTTCCAGTAGACGTGGTAGAGGTTAATACAGTGAAGGAGTTTAAGCATGCGTGGGATAGGTATAAGGCTATCCTAGATATAAGATAAGGCCAGGGACTAATGAAAGTATTACATTACTGAGAGGGTAGTGGATGCATGGAATAGTCTTCCAGTAGAAGTGGTAGAGGTTAATACAGTGAAGGAGTTTAGGCATGCATGGGATAGGTATAAGGCTATCCTAGATATAAGATAAGGTCAGGGACTAATGAAAGTATTACATTACTCAGAGGGTAGTGGATGTATGGAATAGTCTTCCAGTAGAAGTGGTAGAGGTTAATACAGTGAAGGAGTTTAAGCATGTTTGGGATAGGTATAAGGCTATCCTAGATATAAGATAAGGCCAGGGACTAATGAAAGTATTACATTACTGAGAGGGTAGTGGATGTATGGAATAGTCTTCCAGTAGAAGTGGTAGAGGTTAATACAGTGAAGGAGTTTAAGCATGCATGGGATAGGTATAAGGCTATCCTAGATATAAGATAGGGGAACTGGGGACTAATAAACATATTTACAAAATTGGGCAGACGAGACGGACCGAATGGTTCTTATCTGCCGGTGACACATTCTATGTTTCTAATTTGATGATAGCACATTTGTAGTTACTAGACTAGACAGTACACTGGCATTAGCTGACACTGGAATTGCATTCATTTCTTCCCCAGGTTTTCTACTCAGCTATTAAAGCTTAATGAATTGTCAGTTCCCCCTTTCCCTATTTTGCTTCCAGTTTATTTTAACAAAGGTGATTTCTCTCTCTTTCTCTCTCTTGATACACAATTGTTTTACACAGCTTACTGAATAGAAGCCATGGATACAATGCTGTTGAGCTATGTCCTCTTTCCCTTCGTCCAGAGTGATGAATACAAAGGAGGGGGGATACAGCCATAGGGTGACACTCAACAGGAGAGGCCAGCATTGTGGAGAATCCTTGGAAAAAGTGGCCAGTAAAGCTGGGATGTGTTTAGAGCTCTAGAGGATTTTACTAAGCCATAAATCAACACTGGGCTTGTAAAAAAAAAAAACAACAACAAAAACAACAAAAACATAAAAGAATATGAAAAATTATAGTTACCATAGAACATTTTGGGTAATTTGGTAACGATCGGATCTACGGGTCTTTTCAATAAAGAGAGAACTGCAGGGAATTTTAAACTGAAGGCCAGAGTACCGGCAGGACAGTAAATAATTGGCTTGAAGACAATGTTACTTCTATGGAGGCCATAGCATGACCGGTATTTATTTTGAAGAAAAGATGGGTAACCCTAATAGGAGCCCATTTGGCACACCAGGTTTAGTAAAAGTATATACTTTATGTAGTCCCTCAAGAAAACTACATATGGGAATAGACCCGTGTGCGCCGCACACCTAGCACGGAGCACCAGTGCTGTGTATTTCTGGGGGTTTGTGTGCTACGAACAGAGAGTGCTCACAATCCCCCGAAACACATCTGAAAAGCGAATTCGTAGCTGGTGTCGCCTTTCGGATGTAACTCGTGTATTTCCGGGGGTTTGTGTGCTGGTTGTAGAGTTAGAAACATAGAAACATAGAATGTGTCAGCAGATAAGAACCATTCGGTCCATCTAGTCTGCCCAATTTTTTTGAATACTTTTATTAGTCCCCCGTTCCCGGTCTTATAGCTAGGATAGCCTTGTGTCTATCCCACGCATGCTTAAACTCCTTGAGTTACTTGCAATCTTTTGTAACTTGTAAATTTGTTGGTATATAAATAAATGGTAATGTAATGTAATATTTTCGTACTATTTATTCTTACTTCATGTGCATTTGTCCAGCAGTGCTTACAAATTGCGAGTATTTTTACGCACGCTAAAGAGTTTTGCGAATTAAAAAAATATATATACATATTTTTTTGCGTGTGAAAAGGGCAGAAGAAATACTCACAAATACGTCAATTTTTTATAATTCTGTTACTGAATGATCAGTACATTACAAAAGAATCAAAAAACAAAAATACTTTTTGCACTTCAAATGTATTTGCAAGTTTTTTTTTTTTTTCTTACATCTTCTTCTGGGTACCTAATTGTAGTTTTGAACTTCCAAACTAGGACAGGACCACAAAAATAAATAAATCAGACCACTTCAGTGGTTATCCTTTGCAGGGGAATAATTAAAACATCTTTTTAAAGAAATCTGACCAGTAACATTTACAAAAAAAATTTCATTAACGAGTCATTAACGAGTCATGCGATGGTCAGCTCATCTGTTCACTGTCTGAGTCTGGCTACAAAATAAAAACACAATCCGTTTAAAAAAAAAAAAAAAAGAATGGCTCAAGAATGAAACCTTTTTAGGAAAAGGCACATGTGGAATTAGCATTTGTTAAGTCTTCCTTGGCGAGAGCAAATCACTTCTCCAAAGCATAGCTTGGGTGAGGTCTACGCTCATTGTGGCCTATTGTGAGTTCACTTCAACTGACGAATGAGTGAACTAATTGAAATAACCTGTTCTGGAATGAATGGATAAAGGAGAGGCAAGTGGAACGGAATAAGCACGGTAACAGGCAAGGAGAGAGGGGAGGAGAGTGTTCAGAATTAGGGTTATACTCCCTTTCTTCGGTCTGGCCAGTGATGGATGAACCAAGGTTCAACACCGCATTGAGGAAGGGTCAAAGGTTAAAAGAAAGTTATCCAGGCTAAGAATTCTGGGGGTCTTTTTTTTACGAGCGTACTTTGCAAGGTATTCGTGGAGACCTTTTGCTGCCGGATTATTAATGTTACCATCCAACTCACGACAATATGGATTACGGGAGAATACCTCTATTCAACGCGCTAGGGGCAATTCCCTCGAAATGCAGTCTAGAAGAAGTATTATGTGGTCGGGTGGACTTGATGATGTGAATGATTGTGACATCCGTTGGAGGGAGCGTGACCACCCTGAATTGACAAAAGTGCATGCAGCCAATGGAAGAAAGAAGCTTGGCTCTGCTTGGCTCCTATTGGTTGCACTCCAACTCATTGAGACACACACACAGATGCGATAGACAAACAGACGTAGGGTGATGCATCATCTTCACTCCATCGGTTTAGTAGAGTGTTGTAGCAGATTTCTGTGCTTCTGCAATTGTCATACCTCCAAAATGTCTCTATTTAGGAGAGACAGTCCCTGTTTTTCTCCCAATCCCCCTGTCCCTCATTCCTCCTCTACTGACCCTCTTTTCTGGGAACTCAGAACTTTTAGTTTGTCTTGAGGACAGGTTTAAGAAGCACTGCTTTAGACCATACCTCCCAATATTTTCAATGGACAAAGAGGGACACTTTTATTTTGCGGGGGGGGGGGGGGGCTGAAGGTGTGACTGTGGGCTGTGCATTTTCCCTGCAATTCTCTATTTCTGGAGTAGAGCCTTAAACTGTGTTTAAACTGCAGTAAATGTGTTTTTAGATTAAATTATATAAATAAAATACTTTACTCTTACTCTTAATGATTTATTGTGTTTCAATAATAATATGTATAACAGCTGGTGTGGTTCCCTAACTATTAGGGAACCATACCAGGTGTTATACATATTTGTATAATATGCAATGATAATATGTATAACAGCTGGTGTGGTTCCCTAACTATTAGGGAACCATACCAGGTGTTATACATATTCTTATAATATGCAATGATAATATGTATAACAGCTGGTGTGGTTCCCTAACTATTAGGGAACCATACCAGGTGTTATACAGATTCTTATCATATTCAATGATAATATGTATAACAGCTGGTGTGGTTCCCTAACTATTAGGGAACCATTAGGTGTTATACATATTCTTATAATATGCAATGATAATATGTATAACAGCTGGTGTGGTTCCCTAACTATTAGGGAACCATACCAGGTGTTATACAGATTCTTATAATAGTTAATGATAATATAAATAACAATGTGAGTAAATGGGATCCAGACACCTGGTATTTGTACTGGCTAGCCTGGGGGTAAATGCTGCAATGGTTATGTGATGTCACACAGTATCAGATAAATCTGTCCCTTTAAACCCTGCCCATTTCCTGTTTGAAGACCGCGACATAGAAGAGTTGGCAAGCATGTTAAGGATATGGTCCCGTATACATTCCGGCTGCGGGAAACCCCTATTGTCCCATCAACTAGGACATGTTTTAATAAAAGGGTCCAAACCGAGCAAGGTTACATTGCTTTCAAGTTCCTGGAAGGGAAAGGGATCTAAGGCGAAAAAAAAGATATAGTCGTAGGGACAGACAACTCAGAGCACCCAATTCTGAGAACCGCGCTTTACACAGGTGAGTGCAGCACAGACGGCGTTCCCTTGCCGTAATAACAATAAGATCCAGAGAAAACTTGAAGCACCGGTGCACCTCCTCTGATGTAGGTAAAAAAGTGATTTAGGCAGATGTCCTCCGGTTTAAAACATAACGAATTTTTATTTCCAAAATTGTAAAACAACAGGACTAAGCATAGTCTCACGCGTTTCGCCGTGAGGCTTAATCATAGACTAATCCACATCCCAAACGAGCTTGCTTAAAAACATACATACCACCGCCCATAGTCTCCCCCAATTGGTTGGCTGTTAATTCACAGGTGAGCAGGTTAGAAAAAAGGTGTATACCTAAGCATGTGTCCATATTTAAAGGTACAACACACTACATATATATATAGAAAATGCATACAAAGCCGCAAAAAAATTCCATACAATACAGTGAAATAACGTAATTATAAGTCTCATATGTAATCTCAATTTCTTTCAAACCTCAGCTATTACAACGATCCATGAAGAGCCGCACACATGTGAGTATTCAACCTCAGAGCCTTTTAACAGATTGCAAGTGACACCTGTGACCTCCTTATCACTGTGTAAACCACACTGAACACTGCACTCTAATCTTCACCTTCAAGTTATTATGACGATTTTTGATAAATCCTATTATTTATTTTTTTTTAAACAAGGAATAAGGACCATTCTTTGTAGGTGTAGTTTTTTTTTAGGTCTAAATATTTCTGCTTTTCTACCCTGTCTACCCCTATTTAGTACGTTAATTGGGTAAACATTGAACTGTAATGACATCAAATGTGGACAGTGCTAGAATACACATATATATATATGTACATATATATATACATATATATATATATAGTCAAAAGTTACATAAACCACCAATAAACAGAAGCCCAGGGAGGCCATGTAATTTTAATATTTTTCTGACTTATTTTCTTGAGTTGCTAACTCGAGAAAACTATTTGTTTTCTCAAGAAAACAAGTCAGAAAAATAATAAAAATACATGGCCTCTCTGGGCTTCCTTATCGATGTGATTAAAATATATATTTATAGTAGTTCATTTTTTTTTTATTTCTTATAATGAGAGAATAAGCATACACATGAATATAGTATAATAATAGAATATATAGATAGGCTATAGCTATCTCAATATATAAAATAATTAATATTTTATACCGATCATTAGAACTAGATATTACGTCTATATTACAGAGAAAAATAACCAAGTTTTTTCAAACAGACTTACTCAGTAAAGAGGTCAAAAAAAAAATCTTGTTTCAAGATAAAAATACACTTATCGTTACTTCTGTAGGGGAAAACTTGATAGCGGGGTTGATTCTAGCTCGATTAAGGTTTTCCGAAACTTGTACATCAAGTGTAGGCATTTTTAATAGAAATAAATTAATGAAAGAATACAAATAAAGTCCCTTATTGTAACCTCTTTTCATAAATATCCTCATGTTGTTTAGAATCTTGGGTCAGGTGACCCATGATTCTAAACAACATGGCCGCCCCCTGACAGATTTAAATGGAGCAAAGAGTGGTCAATAAGGTACTCTATTTGTATTCTTCCAGTGTCTGATTCGGTGTTTTGGTGAACCTTCGCTAAACAGTGTTAATAAATACGCAATCGCCCTACTTTAAAACAAACGGAAAGAACACCATTTTTAAAAAGATTTATTAAAAAAAAAACCCTCATTGCCTAGAGTCTGACAATCCTGCAATTAATATTGAAATCCATTCCCCGGAGAAGTGTGCAACATCTATTCTTCTAGCCAAGCCTGCGGTACCCTGTCTCTGTCTTGTTACTGAGGCAATGGCAGTAAAACCAAGGATAGGGCCAGTGAAAGCCAAGTAATTTACTGATCAACCTTTAACCAGGTCAGAGCAAGCGCTGTGGGGCGAGAGAAGAAAAGAAGGCATAAATATACATGAAAGCAAATACGAGCAATTGACAGCCGATCTATGAGGTATAATAGTGTGGAGAGAGGAAAGAAAAAAAAAATCACAATATACAAAAAGAAGGTAATGAAAAAAAGCTACATCACCCGAAATGTTGCACTAAGGAGGAAAAAAATGCATGTAGTAAAAAAACAAAAAAAAAAAACAAAAAAAAAGGGCATATTAATAAATCAACAAAGCTTGACTGAGTGGATAAATACGGTCTGTTTTTTGAATGGGGCGGCAGGGAGGGTAATAAATTTAAAGCTGGCATCTTCTGTGGAATTATTAATGGGAGCTGGAGGTTTGAACCTTGAGTTTTGCCCAGTCTAGTCAGACCGGTGGGCTATTGAGTAGACTTTAATCAATAGAATTACCCAGCCACGGCAGATGGCTACAAAGAGACCAGGTGTAGAAACTACAGCAGTTTTCACCCCCTTTTTGTTTCACTTCTTTTTTTTTTTTCTCTGTCATTAATTTTTTAAACTTTTTTTTTTATTATCATTATTATTTGTTTTTTTTTTCTTATGTGTAACAGGAGTAGATTTTCTCATCAGTGATTTCAGCTATGCTGCCACCTACTGTCCAGAAAAGTTACATTCCACCTTTTTAATCGTCAGTAGTGAAGCAATGCATAATCTATGGGCTATCTAAGAAAGGTGTCCAGAATGAGACTGAGTGTATGGAGCACTTAATTGCCCATTTTTCCCACTGTGCACACTGATGCAAGGGCAGTTTGACAGTATAATAGCCCCAACATTTGCATACCCCCCAACATTTCCTGATTTGTCCTGATTTGCCATGGGCGGAGCTTGAGAGTGCCGAGCATCAGAAGTACCGCACATGCGCTGTGGCTCTGTCATTCATCCGAACAGCTCGACTTGCCCTCTCTGGTGTCACAGACACCAGATAATGCGATCAGGACCACAGAACTGTCCTGAAAATCTAAATAGAGGAAGGAGGAGTTTGAGTGAGATCTATATAGTGTAATAAAAAGATAACAGTAGTAATTCATGTAGTGTGACTGCAAAGATTGGCTGCTTATGGTACAAGTAACAAAACAGTGGATACATATATTTGCTTGGAGTGATCTTTCAAAGGGACACTACCACTTACATAAGATGTAACTACACTAGCTGTAACATATATAAGGCAATGGCACTGGGGTTTTTTTCTATGTTTGAATTAATTGCATATAAATGCAAAAATAAACTTAGATGTTTATCTCCAGCATCCATTTTTAGAATTGTGACCAGAGCCTGCATGATGATGTCATAAGATCCTTCCCTGCTCCCTTACTGGCTCCTGTGTATCATAGTGGGCAGGACTAGGTGGCTGTGTACAACTTTATTTTTACCTGCCTTCCAACTGTGTCCCCAGCCCCAAAGTGAGATACTAGTGCTGTAAAGTCACTGGGGGGGTGGCACCCAAAAAAACACTATATTTCACAAAATGGCAACGCCCAGTCACACTTAAAATATTTCATAAAATAAACTCACATTACAAAAACAAAAGACATAGCTGAAATCAACAATGCAAAATAAAACAAATAAAAATCTTTTCTTTTTTTTGGGTGGGAGTGTCCCTTTAATTATCATAACTTTAGATATCCAGTTTCAGTAGGATTGTCCCCATTACAAAAAAAAAAATGTAAGGTGTGGAAGGGAAAGGGTTAATAATTCTGAAGTTTGGGGTTCTCCTGATTCACTACTGGCGACTTGGGATTCCATTATAGTTAGCCATGAAACCTGAAACAGTGATTGGACGTTGCCTTCGTGAGTCACAGGAACCCTTAATTATGGATATTGATAAACTTTTCATGTAAGAGATACAATAAATTAGTACATTATTACCGGGGGAAAAAAAACAGGGGAATCCACAGGTCCCTTCCAGAGATCTAATGAATCACATCTTCCGACAAGCCCACAATTGATTTGCTTAGCTCACATCTCTTTAATCAGTTGGATTAAACATTACCAAGACCTTATCCCACTGTAAGCCACACGCTGGTGATTTGTAACTAATAATCTAGTTTGTCACAAAGGGGCCGCTGTTTGACATCCACACTACACTGTTTGAAACACCTGTTTCATCAATCTTCCACTGTCTTCGCCTAGCCGCGTAGATTGTCGACGGGTTAGGGACAAACCTAATAGTGTGACGAGGATTTTTTTTTATTAAGTTTCTTAAAACAGATGCTCGGACGTTATATATGGCATATTTACTAATTTACACGTTATCAATAAAAAGTTACGGTGGAACATACAGTGAGAGTATCTACGCAAAGAAAAATAGCCTAAATTGATTTAATGGATATTAAACAATAAACATACATAGATATTAATGTATGTTCATTCAAATTGGACTGGCTGTTTTCTTGATATGTTTCATTTATTCGCAGCTTTGCAGCTTCCACTTGACTCTTCCAACTGAGCATTGGAGGAAAAAGACAGGAAGGCAAAGTATATCTCTATGATAACTATACTTGCACATGCATGTATCACACAGCACCCTGTCCAAAGCATCCATCCGTAGGTTTATTCCAACACAAGTACAGCAGGGGCTGCCAAGTCAGCTGACATTCCGGATCTTGGATTCCAGAAGTCAACTAGACCAAGGGGGGACATGGAATGGGAATGATCTTTCAGAGCGGCCATTTTGGCTCAGAAATATCAGTAGCTGACCGTTCAGCGCGACCGTTTCGACGCTGTGCGCTGACTGTAAGGTTAGTTTTAGGGTTTATATTAGGTTTAGGGGTTAGTTTTAGTGGTAGGGGTTATTTTTAGGTTTAGTATTGAGGTTAGGGGTTACGACTAGGGTTAATATTTGGATTAGGGTTATGTATGGCCACTGGCAGTTCAGCGCCAAAACAGCAGCGCTGTAATGTCTGCAACCATACTGCCGCAATTTAAACTCAGCGAAGAAGAGTCCCAGACCCGGGGGGGGGGGGGGGGGGCAATAAAGAGTTTCTATATTGTGAGTCTGGAGGGGCAGTATGAAACAGAGTGCATGGTGGGGTGAAATTTTAACACTTTGCCCCCAAAAAAAACAATATGGTTTATAATGGGAATATAGAGTAAAAAAAACAATGATGTTACATTGATGATACATTGTGTTAGCATTATTACAAGCACATGCCTAGATTAAGAAGAGAACAAATGTTTCTGTGGTGGAACTATGACATCACCTGGGGGCCAATATGTAAATGACACATTTCCCAGTGAGAACTTATTTATGTCCATATCAAGTCACAGGTGATGTCATAAAGGGCTGACACCACTGGCAAATTGAAAACACGTTTTTCTCCTAATTTAGACATTTGCTGTGAATTCTGCAAGCGCAGTGTACAGATCCTTTTTATTCTCTATATTCAGCACCTACCCCTATAAAAAATCAATGCTAAAAAATATATATTTATTCAGTTCAAAATAAGTAGCCATCCCATCATCAATACTCATAAATATATTCAAAAAAAAAAAGGGAAAAAATATACACATATAAAGTATAATTCCATTCTCCACCCTCGTGTGGTCAATGGATGACATGGTTGATTACTTCAAGGCTGAGGGATCTCTTCACAGGAGTGTGGGCCAGAGAGTGATTTAATTTAAAAAAAAAAAAAATAAGGAGAGGGAGTTGCAGTGGTCCAACCCTAGAAAGATATTCCCAGACATCTTTTCAGTGGCTCCTGGAGAGGAGGAGGAGGAACTAACAAAGGAAGAGCGGAATAAAGACGGGACCCAACAAAAAGAGACTAAAGTGTGAGTGACAAGTTTTGGTTAACGGGCTCCCAACTGCATTAGACACTGTGAGGTCGTTCGCACTGAGAATAGAACTGAGCCGGCTAGATTTTCATGGTTGGTCGTTAGTGAATGCGTAATCAGCTTTTAAAACCCTATCAGGAGCTCTTTGGATTGTCATTATATCATTGAAGGGTGAAAAAAAAAAGACTTTTGAATTTTACCCAAGCAAAAGAATCCAATTTCTTCTCTCTTTTTGTTGCCATCTAACTTTGCTTGCTAGCTTTTCGTCTTCAATTAAATGGGACCCTATTACATTGAAAGGATTAGAAGGCATATTGATGGAGAGATTTCGTTAGGTTTCATGTCTTAGATTGCTTTGAGCAATTAAAGTAAAGCCGGACGACGGGGGGGGCGGTAATGGCGATGTTTGCGTTCCGAAGACTTGCCCAAGAGATACCTATACTTTTATGTTATATATGATAAACTGAGGTGTGGATGATATCATTAGTTAAATGACAATTGTAGGCAAAACATTAAGTTATGTTTAACTTAATTAAGTGCAGCCATTTTATAAATAAATGTTTTAATGAAAGAATTCTAAAAAAAATAAAAATTACTTTAAAAAGCACTTTTTGCTTCAGATCGCTCTACCAGAGGGCAGACATGTTGTTGAGAATCTTTGCTTGGAAGAAGGAAGATTGAACCCAAGATTCTTAAACAACATGTCCGCCCCCCTGATAAAACTAAATGGAGCAAATAGGGCTCAATAACAAACTTTTATTTGTATTCATTTATTCATGGATTTCTATTGTCAAATGCCTACACCTGATTCGATATTTCAATTAAACATAAGGCCTAATGGTAAGTTCGATACAAGAACCAAGGGCGTAAGTGACGGAGAGACGGGTCCAACAATGGCAGGTTCCCTGTTAGAAGAAAAAAGCCAGAAACAAAATCCCAAATAAGTACAGAGATTCAAAAGTATCTAAAGGAGCTGATAAATTAGTACAGTATGCAAAACCAAGTAGACTCATGGGGCGCATGTATCTGGTGGCATTCGTCACACTCCAGAGACACTCATTGCCGTCATGACTAGAGTTGAGCGGACACCTGGATGTTCGGGTTCGGCGGGTTTAGCCGAACTTCGGAAAAAAAGTCCGCGTTCGGGGTCGAACTTGACCCAGAACTTGACACCGAACCCCATTGAAGTCAATGGGGACACGAACTTTTGGCCACTAAAATACCTCTAAAAAAGTCCTGGAAAGGGCTAGATGGCTGCAAAATGAAGTAAAATGTGGGTGAGTGTCCCCATTCATACGAATAGGTCAATTGACCTATTCTTATGAATGGGGACTCTATTTCGGTTTATAGAAAGCCCATAGCATTACATGTATTCCATAAACCGAAAGTCTATAAACCGAATGTCTTTCGGTTTATAGACTTTCTGTTTATAGACTTTCGGTTTATAGACTTTCGGTTTATAGACTTTCGGTTTGTAGCCGAACCCCGAACTCCAACACGAACATAAAGTGAAATGTCCGTGTTTGGGGTCCGAATACCGTCATTTTTGGTACGAACCCGAACAGTGCGGTTCGGGTTCGCTCAACACTAGTCATAACACAAATGAACCATTTAATAAGCTCTTCCACCTAAACATTCCTTGTACTGTGAATGTTGAGGGGAAAAAAACACTATCTCAAATGATCTATACATTGTGTTAGCAGACTTGCAAGCAAATGCATACATCAATAGAAAAGAGAAAAACGCCTGTGGGGTCTCCTGTCTATGATGTGACCTCTGACTTAATATGCAAAGTAAGTGAATTTATATGGGAAATGTGTAATCTGCATATCAAGCCACAAGTGATGTCATAAACAAGAGACACCACTGATGCCCTTAAAACTAATTTTTCTCTTAGAGGGACACTCCCACCCAAAAAATTAAAAGGTTTTACTTTTTTTATTTTGTAACGCGTTTCGCCCTATCGGGGCTTCTTCAGAGCAGACTGCTCTGAAAAAGCCCCGACAGGGCGAAACACATCGCGAGACTTGTAACGTCTGGAACGAGAGTTGCTACCCGGGAAGCACCTGTCCTCTACTTCACTGACGATAGTGCTGTCTGTTCAATAAAGCTCTGGTCCCTGTACATATCGCTGCCATCGGAACTTTGCTGAACAGACCAGCCGGGTGACTTTGCTTCCTAATTGATTTAATTGTCTTTTATTGGATGCCGTTTTTTACTGTTTTACATGTAAGCTTCTACATTCTGGGGGGCTATTAAAGAGTGTTTATATTTGGTATACTATATCGTATTCCTCTTTTTGCATCTTTATCCATATCATTGTGACCCCCTGATGTACGAGCATTCCATCGAAAGATCCTAGATTGTGATTGGGGATCATAGGACTCTAAATGCCTGACACACCCAGAGCCGGTTACCCAGGCTCTGTATAGTGTGAGTATACTTCCAAAGGGGGAGATATTCTCTACTACTACAGTCCATTTACAATACTGCACATTTTTTTTGTATTTCTTTTTTCACATGTACCTCTGACTGGACTGTTACATTTATTACTGGTAAGTATTCCGCATGTGCTGAGTTCCGGACTCCATGTTGGAGACCATGGACTTCTAGTTGGGGCTATGGAGGTGCGAGCACCCCACAGATTGTGGGGATACCGCACGGACACCGAGGGAAGAAATGGACGACCGTGTGCCCCACAGCCGAGGTAACAGACAGGAAGCTGTAGACTTGAAACAAATTGAGTAAAGTCATTAAATGGTGAATTGTGGTACAAGAACAAGAGAAATTACATCTTCAGCTTTCATATTTTTCGAACTCAGCTATTAATGCCTTTTTTTTTCTATTCCCTTGTCAATTTACCCAAATTCACTGTTTAGTCAATATTACACCTTCAGGTTTTCTCACCCAAATGTGGATACAAACTCAGGTTTCGGTTCATCAACCCAATTTGGTAATTTGAAGGGAATTTATCAAAACTTAAGGCCAAAGTAACGGGTTGGAAAATTTCTACCCATTCAGACTCATATTGGCTTTAAGTTTGAAAATTCCTGTCTCGATAAGCTACAATTCCCTTTTTTCATAAATAAAGCCCATAGAATAATTTTAACAGCCCACCAAGACCACCCTTTAAAACATTTAGATTTAAAAAATAAAAGAGAAATTATCCTTGGGAATCCAATCTATTTAGATAACCCATTAATCAAACTACAGCCTCCTATGCCGATGCATTTTGAATGAGAAAAGCACAAAAACCTTTGTCTTCAATGTAGGAAGAGCCAGCAAGCCCTGCAGAAAAAGTCTGGCCGAACGTATAGACGAAATTTGTAGCGTGGATATGGTGATTTGTCTGGTAGCAGGAGTTTGCTGGGATGATGCTAGGGGTCAGCAGAATATGCAGATCTCAATAGACTAAACGAGGCAGTATAGAAGACAAGCCGATCTCTGCTGCTTATTCTCGGTTCAGTACCATGGCCAGCGGTGCGATTCTTGCCATTGTCTCCCATCAATCCCATTCATCCCAGCAGTTTATTCACAGAGATCCTTATGGAGATGCTTGGCCAATCTGTTACTTATTATACCCTCCAGATGAACTTTTTTTTCTATTCCATTGCAAGCCAATTAGAACCACTTTAATTCTGATAAGAGAAGTGGAACATTTTTTGGAGGCCCAGCATGTGTTTGACTCTTGCCTACAGCACACTATAGCGAATGAATGAATTATAGAACTGACCACAACAGAAATAAAATAGCATTGTACTGAGATCAAACAAAAAATAAAGTTACATTTTTTTAATATAAAAGTTTAGTATATATAATTTTTTTTTTTGGGACCGATGGGGGGATATCCCAATTTTAAAAAGTATATTATATTTTAGAATCATTTTTTTAAAGTTTAAAGAAAGCAAATCAAGGAAAGTGTGCTCTGCTGAAAAATAAGAAGCCTTTTTTTTAAAGTAATTTTAAATTAATATATGTATACAGAATTTTTTTTTTTTTTAAATGAGGTTGTACCCCCACTAGAATAATGTTTGTTTTTAATGTAGTCTTTGCAATTTTGTATATTGTTTGTAGTTGTAATCTTATAATAAATACGAAGAAAAGGTATTAAAATATGGCTACAGGGAGTATTTTCCTAGAAATTTAATATATATATATATATTTAAACAATTATTTTATTAGTGATAGAATTTCTTTTTTTAATAAAATACTTATTCAGATAAGGTGCACCTGTGATGTAATTATATGAAAGGGTAAACTTTACAGAGAAAAATGTATATATTAGCAAAGGCGTCCATCAAATATCTAAACCCTTTAGTATCAGTATGGCTTCTATACATTGCATTGTGGGTGTGCGCACCAATACATGCTACTTATTTGTGAAATCATTAAAGCACATATGTAGGTAGAGCTATCAGTAAGAGTGGCTCCCCATTGACAATTAATCATAGTTACTGTATTTCCTAGATTCTTAGACACATTTTTTACCCCCCAATTTTAACAGCCCTTGGAAAGGGGGGGGGGCAAAATTCGACCACCGAACACGTGTGATTTTCACGATATTCGCGTTTCGGTTGACACGCGGAGGGAGGAGTTTTGGCGCTGGATGACATGCCAGTCTGTGGCACGTGACAGCTGTCTTCTGAGGTAAGTACAAGTGGTTTAGGAATTTCCTCAATTCTAAGATTTTATTTTAATTATTTATTCCAATTTTAACACCGCCGGAAAAATGGTGCGTCTTAGAATCTTATTTTGGTACATACATCTGTGTGAATTGTTTGGATATTTAATATTTTTTCTTTTTTGATATATTGGGGTTCTGTACAAATAGCGTCGCTGTTTTCTGTTTAATTCTGATTCCTTCGGTCAGATTTTTGCTCTTTCACCTGTATAGGATGTATACAAATTTAAGACCCTAGTGAGCCCTGGACAGAGCAGTGGGCGCCCATTGGCCCAATTTTTCTAAAGCTGCATGGTAAAAAACTGTATGTAAAATTTTAATATTATATGCAACTATTTGTATATGTAATAAAATGTTCTTTAAAAATTGCATATCTTGTTTTTATTCCCTTTTTCTGCACCCACATTGCACCGAAAGGACTTAATACAGCACAATACAGTACCCACAGCACTTTCCATGCACCTATATTGCACCCACACAGTTTGGCATGCCACAGTGTCACTTTGTCCCACAGAACGGCCCCTGCAGAACAAGCCACAGTGTCACTTTGTCCCACAGAACGGCCCCTGCAGAACAAGCCACAGTGTCACTTTCCCCCATAATACATGTTATTTTGCCCACAGAACATGCCACAGCATCACTTTGCCAATTAAAATAAGTCACTGTCAGGTACCAATTAACATGCCACAGTCACTTTGTCATTAACATATGCAACAGTCTGGCTAGTAAAATATGCCACAGCTTACCCATTAATATGCCAGTGTTATTTTGCCATTAATATGACACAGTCAGTTTGCCAATTAATATCCCAGTATTATTTTGCCATTAATATGCCACAGCCAATTTTCCAATTAATATGCCACAGCCAATTTTCCAATTAACATGCCAGTATTACTTTTGACATTAATAAGCCACAGCCAATTTGCCCAATAATATGCCAGTATTTTGCCATTAATAAGCCACAGATAATTTGCCCAATAATATGCCAGTATTTTTTTGCCATTAATTTCCAGTATTATTTTGCCCTTCATTTGCCAGTATTAGTTTGCCCTTCATATGCCAGTATTATTTTGCCATTCATTTTCCAGTGTTATTTTGCCCTTCATTTTCCAGTGTTATTTTGCCATTCATTTCCAGTATTATTTTGCCCTTCATTTGCCAGTGTTATTTTGCCCTTCATTTGCCAGTGTTATTTTGCCCTTCATTTGCCAGTATTATTTTGCCCTTCATTTGCCAGTGTTATTTTGCCCTTCAAGGTAACATGTATAGCTTGGAGGAAAGAAGTAACAGGGGGGATATGACAGAAACATTTAAATACATAAACGGAATCAACACAGTAAAGGAGGAGAGTATATTTAAAAGAAGAAAAACTATCACAACTAGAGTTCACAGTCTTAAATTAGAGGGGCGACGATTTAAAAGTAATATCAGGAAGTATTACTTTACTGAGAGGGTAGTGGATGTATGGAATAGCCTTCCAGCAGAAGTGGTGGAGGTAAACACAGTCAAGGATTTTAAGCATGCGTGGGATAGACACAAGGCTATCCTAGCTATAAGACCGGGAACAGGGGACTAATAAAAGTACTCAAAAATTGCGCAGACTAGATGGACCAAATAGTTCTTATCTGCCGACACATTCTATGTTTCTATGTTTCTATGTTTCTATTTGGCATTTATTTCCAGTGTTATTTTGCCCTTCATTTCCAGTGTTATTTTGTCCTTCATTTGCCCGTATTATTTTGCCCTTCATTTGCCAGTGTTATTTTGCCCTTCATTTCCAGTGTTATTTTGCCCTTCATTTGCCAGTATTATTTTGCCCTTCATTTGCCAGTATTATTTTGCCCTTCATTTGCCAGTGTTATTTTGCCCTTCATTTGCCAGTGTTATTTTGCCCTTCATTTCCAGTAAAAAAGAAAAAAAAAATGATGCACATCTATTGCAGCAGATCCATGGGGTTAATGAGCAGACACCCCACATTGCATGAGTGTTTGTTTGCTCTTGCTGATCACAGCAATAACATCAATTCAAGCATGGAGTGGATCGGAACTACAAAACCAATATGGCTTCCGTCCTCCATTGTAACATGCAGTGGCTGGGGATTGTCTCATTCTAGCTCTCTCTCATTGTAGCACGCATGAGCTCCCATTATATAGTTTGCTAATGGACTCCTATGTTCATTTTAGGTCTACATAACCAATCAGGAAGAAGCAATGTGTGTATATTCTTTTTTAGAGGAACAAAATTTAATGGATAAGCCATACGTCACCAATGATGCAAGTGGTGGCAGTACCCTGCCCACTCCCCTAAAACACAAGTTTCCCCCGTTGTCCATTTCAGGGCTGAGCAGTATGAGGATGTTTTATGTATGTCTCTACTCACATGTCTCTATTATTTCTCTGAGGATACATAAATATGAATGTACAGCTGTATGTATACTTAAAATATTCCAGTACACCTAGAATATGCAAAGAAGGATTTACATTAATAAGACTATCCATTTCAAATATGTTAATATAACTTTTTTTTAATAAACTAATAAGATAGTGTAATAAGAAATTTTTAGTGGATTGTTACAGAAGGAAGACAATTGTTAAAGTATGTTGGAATGGACAAGTATAATGTTTAACTCTTTAAAGGGACACTACCACTTACATGAGATGTAACTATATATCCTGGTCATTTAAAACGAACACATATATAAATCATATGCCGCTGGTTTCTTTTATTATGATTGAATTAATTGCATATAAAAGGAAAAATAAAAAGAGGTGTTTATCTCCTGGCTCCATTTTGTGAATAGTTCCTATGATGCAACATCGTCCAAAATCTTCCAGCCAGTCCCACTTTACAACTGTGGCCAAAGTCTGCATGATACTCCCTTCATGATATAAGATACTTCCCTGCTCTCTTCCTGACTCCTGTGTATCATAGTTGGCCGGACTAGGAGGCTGTGTCCATTTTTTACCTGCTTTCCAACACAAACAGAGGAAATTAATCTGATCAAACGGGATCATAACTCCGCCCCCTTGTGATGTAATAGTTACATTACCCTCCCATTCAAAGCAGGTCTATGGTCAGAATTCTGACTTATAGACTGCATTCTGTCTCCCCAGCCCCAAAGTGAGATACTAGGGCTGTAACGTCACTAGGGGGGTGGCACCCAAAAACACTATATTTCACAAAATGGCGGCGCCATGTTAAGTTACATATTCTATTAAATACAGTCACATAACAAAAACAAAACACATATCTGAAATCAACACTATAAAATAAAAAAATGAAAAAACCTTTTCATTTTTTGGTGGAAGTGTCCCTTTAACTCAAATACTACACATATATACTCTTATATACTCTTATACTTATATACTCTATATACTCTTATTTTTCTAACAAAAAGTATAATATCAGTATAAGGAGAAGTGGCAACATTGGTGACCAGGAATGATGGTTAAGACTTTTATTCTTGGATATACACAGTTGACCTTTTTGTCCGGCTGGACGAAACAGTCTGTCTTCAAGAACCAAATTTCTTTTGTTTTACAAATTGCTTCAATAGAGCCCTCTTTGCCTCCTTTAAATTAATTCAGCTGGCGACAATTAGCATGACAATTCCCGTTTTGGCCTATAAGCATCTCTTTGTCTTCCGGACACATTGCAACTGGGGGGGCAGTGGGAGAATGCTTCTCTTTGGAACTTTGAATGAAAGGGATAAGTTATAAATCTAACTACTACAAATTGATTCTGCGGAGGGTTAAATACAAGATTCATGTGGAGTCATCTACGTTTTACTATGGCGGGGCATTAGCATTCAAGCCTAGCATTTGGCTCGACAGACCCCAAACTGTTTTCCCTTTTACAGAGTATAGCTAACTACTTTATCTCAGTGTGTCCTGGTGGGGAGTGTCGGTGAAGTCTGAAACAACGGGCAGTATTAATAATAATTTAACACTATGTTATTAAACATAGAAACACAGAATGCGTCGGGCCGTCTAGTCTGCCCAGTTTCTGCCTAATTTTTTTTTTTTAAATCTTAATACTAGTTCCTGGCCTTATCTTAGATATAGGCTAGCCTTATGCCTATCCCATGCACTGAATGAAAGGGACTGTATGACTAAAATATTGTTTTTTTCTGTGAATGTAGAGAATAAAAAAATGATGGAAACAAATAATTACTTTCTAGGAAAACTTTATCAAAGTGTTCGACTGTACAGTAGACAGGGGATGGGACACTTCATCGCGGCTGCTTCCGCGCAGCCGCTTCACCGCCGACTCTACAGCACAAGACAGATCGTCGCTGGAGATTTCATCGCGGGACATTTTATCGCTAAAGGGAAGTATTTTACCGATTTTAGTTGGTTTAGAATTAGGGTTTAGGGGGTTAGAATTGGGTTTAGTGTTTAGTGTTAGGGGTTAATTTTAGTATTAGGGGGTTAGTATTAGGGTTAGTATTAGGGTTTAGGGGGTTAATTTTAGTATTAGGGGTCGGGGGTTAGTTTTAGGGTTAGTATTAGGGTTAGTATTAGGGTTTAGGGGTTTAACTTTAGTATTAGGGGTCGGGGGTTAGTATTAGGGTAAGTATTAGGGTTTAGGGGGTTAACTTTAGTATTAGGGGTCGGGGGTTAGTATTAGGGTTAGTATTAGGGTTTAGGGGGTTAACTTTAGTATTAGGGGTCGGGGGTTAGTATTAGGGTTAGTATTAGGGTTAGTATTAGGGTTTAGGGGGTTAACTTTAGTATTAGGGTTCGGGGGTTAGTATTAGGGTTAGAATTAGGGTTTAGGGGGTTAATTTTAGTATTTGGGGTCGGGGGTTAGTATTAGGGTTTAGGGGGTTAATTTTAGTATTGGGGTTAATTATAGTATTGGGGTTCATTTTAGTGTTAATATTGGGGTTTAGTGTTTAGTGTTAGTATTGGGGGGGAATCATTTATTAGGGTTAGGGTTAGGGTTAGGGTTAGAGGGTATTTTCTTTTTACTTTTACTTGTACATTTGTAAGAGCTGACAGGTCAGCGCTGAACTGTCAGCTCTTACATAGCCGCGTCCGCGATGAAACGGCCGCGTTATACTTCATTGCTGACAGTTCAGCTTTCTAACTGCCGCGCTGAACTGTCAGCGATGAAGATGCGGCGAACAAGTGTCCTAGACCCCAGTAGACAGGAACAGTCAACACCCATGGGGGGAGGGGCATTTTTGCCCAACTTGTTGATCTTACCACTCACTGGTTATGTATTTTAATAGCAAAGCCAACATGAAGGGTTGAATTCTACCATGGAAAAGAATATATAAAAAGTAAGCTCCTGTTTATGGAGAGGGTAAAGCCGCTGGTGGTATAATAAAGACTCACCAAGACAGGACCTTCATTATAAGCTTTAAGTTTATTCCAGTGTAGGTAAAATCTAGTTTTTTTTTTTTCTGAATTGCTTTGATTTATTCCTTTGTGTATATTTATGATTAGAATAAAACGGATTTTTGTAAAAAAAAAACAACAACACAGTAAAGGAAGAGAGTATATTTAAAAGAAGAAAAACTACCACAACTAGAGGACATAGACTTAAATTAGAGGGGCAACGATTTAAAGGTAATTTCAGGAAGTATTACTTTACTGAGAGGGTAGTAGGTGCACGGAATAGCCTTCCAGCGGAAGTGGTAGAGGTAAACACAGTCAAGGATTTTAAGCATACATGGGATAGGCACAAGGCTATTCTAGATATAAGATAAGGCCAGGTACTAATAAAAGCATTACTTTACTGAGAGGGTAGTGGATGCATTGAATAGTCTTCCAGTAGAAGTGGTAGAGGTTAATACAGTGAAGGAGTTTAAGCATGCGTGGGATAGGTATAAGGCTATCCTAGATATAAGATAAGGCCAGGGACTAATGATAGTATTACATTACTGAGAGGGTAGTGGATGCATGGAATAGTCTTCCAGTAGAAGTGGTAGAGGTTAATACAGTGAAGGAGTTTAAGCATGCGTGGGATAGGTATAAGGCTATCCTAGATATAAGATAAGGTCAGGGACTAATGAAAGTATTACTTTACTGAGAGGGTAGTGGATGTATGGAATAGTCTTCCAGTAGAAGTGGTAGAGGTTAATACAGTGAAGGAGTTTAAGCGTGCATGGGATAGGTATAAGGCTATCCTAGATATAAGATAAGGTCAGGGACTAATGAAAGTATTACATTACTGAGAGGGTAGTGGATGTATGGAATAGTCTTCCAGTAGAAGTGGTAGAGGTTAATACAGTGAAGGAGTTTAAGCATGCATGGGATAGGTAAAAGGCTATCCTAGATATAAGATAAGGCCAGGTACTAATGAAAGCATTACTTTACTGAGAGGGTAGTGGATGCATGGAATAGTCTTCCAGTAGAAGTGGTAGAGGAAAATACAGTGAAGGAGTTTAAGCATGCATGGGATAGGTATAAGGCTATCCTAGATATAAGATAAGGCCAGGAACTAATGACAGTATTATATTACTGAGAGGTTAGTGGATGTATGGAATAGTTTTACAGTAGAAGTGGTAGAGGTTAATATAGTGAAGGAGTTTAAGCATGCATGGGATAGGTATAAGGCTATCCTAGATATAAGATAAGGCCAGGGACTAATGGCAGTATTACATTACTGAGAGGGTAGTGAATGCATGGAATAGCCTTCCAGCAGCAGTGGTAGAGGGTAATACAGTGAAGGAGTTTAAGCATGCATGGGATAGGTATAAGGCTATCCTAGATATAAGATAAGGCCAGGTACTAATGAAGGTATTACTTTACTGAGAGGGTAGTGTATGCATGGAATAGTCTTCCAGTAGAAGTGGTAGAGGTTAATACAGTGAAGGAGTTTAAGCATGCATGGGATAGGTATAAGGCTATCCTAGATATAAGATAAGGCCAGGGACTAATGAAAGTATTAGTGGGTGCATGGAATAGCCTTCCAGTAGAAGTGGTATTGCTTAATACAGTGAAGGAGTTTAAGCATGCATGGGATAAGCACAAAGCTATCCTAGATATAAGATAAGGCCAGGGACTAATGAAAGTATTACTTTACTGAGAGGGTAGTGGGTACATGGAATAGCCTTCCAGTAGAAGTGGTAGTGGTTAATACAGTGAAGGAGTTTAAGCATGCATGGGATAGGCACAAGGCTATCCTAGATATAAGATAAGGCCAGGTACTAATGAAAGTATTACTTTACTGAGAGGGTAGTGGATGTATGGAATAGTCTTCCAGCAGAAGTGGTAGAGGTTAATACAGTGAAGGAGTTTAAGCATGCATGGGATAGGTATAAGGCTATCCTAGATATAAGATAAGGCCAGGGACTAATGAAAGTATTACATTACTGAGAGGGTAGTGGATGTATGGAATAGTCTTCCAGTAGAAGTGGTAAAGGTTAATACAGTGAAGGAGTTTAAGCATGCGTGGGATAGGTATAAGGCTATCCTAGATA